>JAEIFT010000034.1:232500-832500 GCA_018904225.1 Lordiphosa mommai | reverse complement strand
AGCGCAATTCCTAAAAAATGAAAGTCGCTTAGGTAAAGCTCCCGATTTGAAGACGGAATATGATACCGTCATTCAAGAGTACTTGATTATGGGACACATGAAACAAGTTCCAACCGAATCCCAATCCCAAAATTTCTACCTTCCTCATCATGCCGTTATTAAACCAGAAAGTACAACGACATGGGTTAGAGTTGTTTTCAATGCTTCATGTAAAACGTCGAATGGTCCGAGTCTAAATGACGTCCTTTATCCAGGTACTGTGCTGCAGTCGGACCTGACCCTTCAACTGCTTAAATGGCGATTTTTCCGGTATGTCTTCAATGCTGACATTACGAAGATGTATCGCCAGATCATTGTCGATCCGAAGCACACTCCTTTCCAGCGTATTTTGTTTCGCAATTCTGATGGGGAAATATGCGACTACGAACTCAACACCGTCACCTTTGGTGTCAATTGCGCTCCTTTTTTGGCAATCCGAGTCCTCCAGCAACTTGCCAACGATATAAAAAGTCAATACCCGTTAGCCAGTGACATCATCTCACCGTATATGTATGTGGATGATGTGCTTGCGGGAGCTCATACAAAGGAGCAAGCAACTCTGGCCATCCGAGAGCTGCGTACTGCCCTCGATTCCGCTGGGTTCCCTTTGCGAAAGTGGACATCCAACGAAAAGGGTGTGTTGAGTCCGATTCCAAAAGATCACCTTCTCCGAGCTGACTTCCTAGAGATCGAAGAAGCCAGCGTAGCAAAGACTCTAGGAATCCGATGGCAAGCGAACTCAGATGAGTTATTCTTTGCACCTTCCGAACTGCCTAAAAGAATTCCTACATGAAACGCGAGGTGCTGTCACAGATCGCTCGATTGTTCGATCCAGCAGGATGGCTAGCACCCGTAATAGTCAGCGCGAAGATCTTCATGCAAGAGATTTGGCTCCAAGAACTCGCTTGGGATGATCTCTTGCCAGAACAACTTGTGCGACGTTGGCATGAATTTCTCCACAGCTATCCTCATCTTGGACAAGTCCGAATTCCAAGGTGGGTTAATTTTCAGCCCAAATCAAAGATGCAGTATCACGGATTCTGCGATGCATCACAGAGTGCATATGGGGCTACCCTTTATGTGCACATTGAAGTAGACGGTCACGTTTCCTCTCATCTCCTTACAGCCAAGACTAGAGTAGCTCCTGTTAAGACGGTTTCCTTGCCACGATTAGAGTTGTGTGGCGCCGTGCTTTTGGCTGAACTTTCAGCAGCCATCATTCCGCAGTTGTCGGTCGATAATGTCGAATTTTATTATTGGACCGATTCAACTATAGTTCTGGCCTGGCTGAGTAAACCCCCATGCAAATGGACGACTCTTGTGGCGAATCGGGTTTCTAAGATAACTCAGTCCACTGGGTCAATAGACAATTGGTCTCATGTTCGATCCGAACAAAATCCAGCTGACCTAGCTAGTCGAGGGGTTGCTCCCTTGGATTTAGTAAACAGCAAATTGTGGTGGCATGGACCAGAATGGTTACAGCTTCCAAAAGACCAATGGCCTATTCCAACAGAAGTAGTCCCTGAGACCGTTCTAGAACAGCGGGCTGTCAAGTGCAATGTTTCACTATTGCCATTAGAAGACATTTATGAACGATTCTCCAAATTCGACAAGATGTTACGGGTCATGTCGTACGTCTCACGCTTTATCCAGCGATGTCGGAAGCCAACGTCCAATTTTCCGAAAGAAGAACAAGAAGCGCAAGAACGGTTCATCCTACATAATCAGCGGAAAGATTTTGCCAATGCGTACTACTGTTTGCTAGAAAAGAAGCCAATTCCAAAATCCAGCTGTATTTTAAATCTGAACCCCTTTCTTGATAACAAGGGGGTACTCCGATCCTGTGGACGGGTAAGAGCATCAGAGTCGTTGAGCTATGATGAACGACATCCAATTATTGTCCCTTTCAACAGTGTTTTTTCTCGCCTTCTAGTCCGTTTCGTCCATTCCATTTCTCTTCATGGAGGCAGCCAGTTAATGATGAGGCTAATTCGAGCCAAGTACTGGATTTCAAAGCTCAAGACTCTCACAAAATCCATTGTGAACTCCAGTAAGGTGTGCATAGTGCACCGGAAAAAGCTTCAAACCCAATTAATGGGTGACCTTCCGGTCGAAAGAGCCACGTTCTCCAGAGCCTTTCGGCATACCGGTGTCGATTTCGCAGGGCCGTTCGATATAAAGAATTACACCGGACGTGCGTGCCTGATAACAAAAGGTTACGTTTGCGTTTTTGTGTGCTTCAGCACAAAGGCGATCCACTTAGAACCCACTTCCGATTTAAGCTCTGAAAAGTTTCTTGCCGCTTTCGCGAGGTTTATAGCAAGACGCGGCTGTCCTCATCGAATGCATTCCGAAAATGGCCGAAACTTTGTGGGAGCCTCAAAGGCGCTCATGAGGGATTTCTTGGAGGCAACCAAAACCCTCGTGACATCCAAATACGCCCAGCACAACTTATCCTGGCATTTCAATCCACCCGGTGCTCCGCATATGGGTGGTCTATGGGAAGCAGGAGTCAAAAGTTTTAAGACTCTGTTTTACAAAGCCACATCCACCACAAAGTACACGTTCGAAGAGTTAGCCAATTTCTCCAATGTCCGAGGACCCCACACCCCTTCTCTCCATATCCGAGCCTGAGATAAAAGAACCTGCTCTGTCCATTATAAATCGTTGGCAAAGGCTTAAGGCAATCAACTAGCAATTCTGCACGCGCTGGAAATAGGAGTATTTGAAGGAATTACATAAGCGCACGAAATGGCAGTATCCTAGCAGAGATCTCCAAGTAGGAGATATGGTAATTATCAAGAAAGAGAACATCCCTTCGAACGAATGGCGACTCGGTAGAGTAATAGCTGTATATCCTGGGTCTGATGGCAAGGTTCGCGTAGTCGATGTCCAGACATCACACGGAATGCTTAAAAGGCCAATAGTAAAACTGTTGTTACTACCCACTGAAAATTCCATTCCTAGTCCGCAATAGAAGCTTTCCACTATTCCTAAAATATAAACTATTGCTACTTCCTAAACTGTATCTGTTTCCTATTGAAGTTTCCATTCCTCTTAACGACTTTCTCCAGAACAAAGAACTTAAAATATATATTGATTTAATGTTTGTATCTCTCCTTCCAGTACTTAATTTGGTTTTTTTGTTGTTTCGCATAATATGGCACCCCGCAAAGCAATGGCACTGCAGGATAGCAGACGTCCTCAAGGAACAAGATCCTTCCGATGCCGAGTCTGCCGGGAAATCCACCCGCTTCGGCAGTGCAGCCGTTTTCTGCGTTTGACGGCTGAAAAACGCCTTCGCGCAGTACTTATTAATAAGTACTGCGCCAACTGTCTTGCACACCAGCATTCCGGACGATCTTGCCTAAGCGGAGATAGTTGCCGGGTGTGTGGCGAAAGGCATCACACTCTGCTGCACTTCCGAGAATGGGCTCGATCTACTTCTCCGCAGTCGCTCTCAGCATCCTCACGGTCTTTGTCCGTTACCGGGAACCCTCCAACCCTTTCGGCGCTGCTCCAACATAAGAGCACCAACCTGCTTCCCACAGCATTGGTTCTCGTGGACAATGGCGAAAAGACCTTCGAAGTGGGGGCTTTAATCGATCCATGCTCCCCAGTCAGCGTGATTAACGCATCGTTCGCATCGGCGCTTAAGATGCGATCTATTAACGTCGGTGAGGAGATGGTCTGCACTGCCATGGTTAGTCCTGTAGGCGATCGAGACGCAGGTTTCGAAGTCCTGTTCAAGATGGAGCCAGGACTGCAGATTCGGACTCCTTTGCGGGTCCTAGGAGATGGTGTGCGGGACAAATTTAAGCACATTACACTCGCGGACGAGCGCTTCTACCGGCCTTTTACGATCTCCATTGCTAGGAGCAGACGTGTACTCCAATATTATCCAGGAGGGTTTCCTACCCAGTCAAAATGGTCTGCCAGTCGCTCAGCGTACCATCTTCGGCTGGATTCTATCCGGGCCGTGTGTGCTGTAGGTTCGATCCCCCCTCCCAATTTTCTCTTGCAATTCCTTGCAAAGGGGGGGAGAATGTTGAAGCCAACAGAAAAAGACGGCTAAAGAAGCATCTCTAATGTGTGGCTTGCTTTCTTTTTTCCCTAACGGGATATATTCATTTCACCATAGCTTATTACCACGTACTTTAAGTCCATGAAGGCATTGTATAGTTTTAGTTTTTAGTCTTAGTTCAAAACTGAAGTCGAAAGGAAGGAAAGTGAATTTGTTAAAGTTTAAAATCAGTGTTTTTTCTCTTGGAACCTACATTTTACAAAGTTCATACTTAGACTTATCTAACAACCACCCCCCGATACAACATACATATTGAAGGAGACATGAGATTGCGGGCAGCATGTGACATCATGGTAAAGCAGGTCCCGGAAATCTTTCCACATGCTTTCCTGAATATGTACTTATGCTTGCATATGCACACACATGTCTAAATGTGAACTTACCTGCTTCTGCCAATCCTTCAATTTAGAAAAAACGAGAGCGTAAGTTAAGTCGGCCCTGCTCGACTTCGATATACCCGTTACTCAGGGTAAGGTTTATTTAAGAATATTTTATTAGATCACAACATTCCCAAATTGTGGGAGATATATTTTTTCCGAATTGCGGGGGTGGCAACTCTACTATAGCTCATCTGATCGGGAAATAATGTATGGCGGATCGATAAGGAATGATGATTTAAATATATGTCTAAAATGTTGTAAATATCTATTTTCAAAATTGTGAGAGATAAGAAATATTTTTCAAATTGCGGGGGGGCGTGAACTTTTCTATCGTTCATCTGATCAGGAAATGATCGATAGATAATGATGATTAAAATATATGTCGAGAGGGTAAAATATATGTCGAATGATCTATCTTCAAAATTGTGGGAGATATAAAGTCTTTTCCAAATTGCGAGGGTAGAAACTCTACTATCGTACATCTGATCGAGAATTGATGTAAGGCGGATTGATAAGTAATGATGATTAAAATATATGTCTATAAGGTTCGAAAAATCTATTTTAAAATTTTGAGAGATATGAGGTATTTTTCAAATTGCGGGGGCGGCAACTCTACTATCGTTCATCTGATCGGAAAATGATGTATGGCGGATCGATAGGTAATGATGATTAAAATATATGTCTAGAATGTTCGAACAATCTATTTTTAAATTTGTGGGAGATATGTTGTTTTTTTTTTTAATTTTCCGGTGGCTGGGCAAAAATTTGAAACAAACTTAGGGCCGTTTTCTCATGTTGCCGTTTTTGCAAATCTAGGTGGATTTGCTGAATTTGCTTTTCTCATGTTCTCGAAAAACACCTAGATGGATTTCGTAGCCATCTACTTTATCCTCATGGATTTGATAACCATGTACACTGTTTTGCTTGATAGGCATTATTTTTGCTTGGTAGGTATTTTTATGATTGCGCACATACGGTCACACCGACAAATGTACAAAACCAGCTGCTGCAAAAAATTTGGTAATTTAAATAACTGCATTTGCAAAAAGAAACCAAAAAATGGAAAATATTGGACAGGCTTTTTATATACAGGCGCTTGCAGACATGGCTGAAAAGACAGAAGGGCTAAAGCCAAGTTCACTGCAACGACAGTTCGCACCGATGAGAATTTGGCAGTATCTGCGGACTGCAAGGGTCAAATGGTTCGGGTGGCGAGGAGTTAAGGTGAATGAGATTGCACCTAACCCCACGGCTATTTCATATTTAATTGGGCCACACGTTGCATGCGTATGCAGTAGAAGTTGTTGCTGCTCGCCAGGCAACTCAGAATCAGTTTATTGGCCAAATCATTGTAATACTCCTAAACATTTGAATTTCTGCACTAACTTCTTTGCCAGTTCTGACTTGGACTTTCGATTCATTGAGAAACCCTGTCATTCGCGTTAAATGCAATTAATTTCACTGATTTTTTGACCAATTTGATCCACTTCTTGCTTCTGTTTCCAGGTTATTTTGTCCGACTATTTTTACTCCAACACATCCTTATTCTCCTCAACGAGATACAACAATCAGCTCCTGTTCTGCTATTAAATGCTTGATTCTTTTTCTATTTTCCTTGTTCGACATTTTTGTTTGCAATTGGCGCTCAATAATCAAACGAAAAAGAGCTTTATTTACCCCGTGCTGCCAACCTATTATTAGTGCGTTTGCAGCCATGCCGGTGTGACCGTACCACAATACCTAAAGCCAATAACCATCTACATGAGAAAAGCAATTGAGCGAATCCACCTACATGCAAAATGTAGATGGATTTCGAAATCCACCTGGATTGTGCAAAAAAGGGAACATGAGAAATCGGACCTTAATCTGCGTGCAGACAATACAAGTCTATACTGAAAAAATGGTAGCTCTATCTCTTATAGTCTCTGAGATCTAGGTGTTCATACAGACGGACGGACGGACAAACGGACAGACAGACGGACAGACGGACATGTCTATATCGACTAGGCTATTGATGCTGATCTGGAATATATATACTTTATGGCGTCGGAAATGCTTCCTTCTGCCTGTTACATACATTTGCACGAGCTTAGTGTACCTTTTTACTCTACGAGTAACGGGTATAAAAATTATTGCTGACCCTACTAATGCCGGTGTCACAATGCTACGAAATTGTTGTTATCTGTAATAATTAAAAAATAAAGATTCATATAAAATAAGCTGTCAAGTGCCACATATATATGCTTTTGCAATACATAAGTACTATGCATGCATTTGTATGTAAGGCAAATGTAGATACATATAATACGTATATACCAGAGAACTGCAGTAGTGGCTATTTTTATGACTACTGGTATACTCGCTTTACAAGCGGTTGCGGTGTCTGTGGCACCGCAAAACATGTAGTCTAATCAAACACACACTCATAGTCGTTTTAGTAATTCTTTGACCGAGTAAGCTGTGTGATCGGCAGTCAAATTGTGTAATGTCCACTCGTACCATCCCACTTTAGAGCCGAATAAAGTATTCGCGATATCAGCTCACAGTAGCATAGGAACACGGCATCAACCATCCAAGCGTTTGATCCTATCTTTAAGTGTACTCCAAAGATTCAGGAGAAGCACATATGACCTTTCAACATTCCTATTCACATCGATGTTAGCATGTGCTGGCCTTCGACAAGGCATATATGTCTACCCTGCTTCTTTGGACAAGGGCTATATGTTAACTTAGAACGAGAGTCGGGCGGGATATATGGTTTTACGACTAGCAAAACAGCCTGTGGGGGGTTCTTGACTCTGTAATAAGCAACGCCCAAGCATATAAATAATATCCCTGAGGCCATATCATAATAAAAGAAAATAAGGACAGATTGTTAATATTATCACCACTTCTTTTTAAAGCTAGCCTGTTGTTCTGGCAGCCACGCTCTTAACCCACCCTACCGATGATTTTTCCATTGCGTAATTATTAAGAAAAATCCCAAAATTTTGTTTACGACATCTTATTTTACACCTTACATTACTCTACAAGGGAAAAAAACTTTTGATTTAGTAATTCATTATAATTATTCCAAATTTATTCATTTAAACTTATTGAAAACAGACTTTTCTCCTGACACGATTTCCATTTCACAAGGACTTTCGCAATTCATACTCGCGTATTCAAGAAAATCTACAAAACTAAACTTACTTCCTTCTAATTTGTGTTATCCTATAATATGTATATGTGTTTTGTATTTAAAGTATTAATAAGGCATGATTATTTCAAAATGTGTATATATATATATAAGATTAGGGATAAAAATAGCGAAATTTCATATTCAATTAAACATAATAAAGTAGTCCCAAAATTAAATTCAATTAGACATAATAGTAATTATTAATCAAAATTCGAAATTACTTTAAGTTGAGCTTATAACTCGCAAATATCAAAGAAAACTTTATGTACCACATAAGGGTTAATGCAGTTATCAGCTGATCGGATCAAAATATAAACGGTATGCATGTGCACCCAAAAAACAAAACAAATTACTTTATTTTTGTTCGCATTACGTTATTTCATTACGTTGTTACGTTCTTCTTACTTTTCTTTTGTTTTCAATTCATTTTCTCCGTTATGTGCACAAAATCAGTCGATCAAACACTCTTTTTGTTTTTATCACTCACCCATCTTTAAAATCCGCCGAAGGCCTTCGAGGTTCTGGAGATGATTTGTCGTTTTGCTATTTGATGTTTAGATAAGATATATGATTTGATCAAGTAGACTTTTGCACAACACAAAAAATATATTTTACTTTCGACTCGTTCGAGTACCAAATACGTTTTTAATTTTACTTTGGGCACGCTTTATCTGATATTATGCCATTCTCACTACTTTTACTTGACAAAAAAAAAATATATAAGAAATTAAATGAAGAGATTCCGGTTTATGACAACCGCGTGAAGCGAAAAAATTTAAGAAAAAAAAAAAAAAAAAAAGAAAAAAAAAAAAAAAAAAAAAAGGAAAAAAAGAAAAAAAAAAAAAAAAAAAAAAAAAAAGAGGAAAAAAAAAAAAAAAAAAAGAAAAAAAAGAAAAGAAAAAAAAAAAAAAAAAAAAAAAGAAAAAAAGATTGAAGTCAAGGTTACGTTAACAAACAAAAAAATACACTAACGCTTATTAGCCACACTTGTTAGCCACTCAATAGGCTGTGGGTGAATTCTTGACCCATTTTCACTACACTTCCACTCATATTAATTATGCACTTTAAACAACGAAGGTCATGGTGTCGTTTCTGATGACTATAGCTCCTCTTTGTTTTAGCCTAGGTTCGTGTTTACTGGAAATATGGCATTAATAACACTTTGCCATTGCTGAATTCTTCAAATCTTGGCCGACAGTGTTACAGGGTATCGTGTATGGCTGGGTGAAAATTCTTGGGTTACACTGGAAACGGAAGCGAGCAAGGTGGCCACCTGATGGGCTTGGCGAAACTCAAAACAGCACAAGGCGGTCCGAGCAATTGGTCGCTTGCTGACGTCACCGATGCGTTTGGTCCTACTGCTTTACCAGATGCAGAGACCTTGACAGCGACTCCTGACGAAATCGTGGCACCTGTAGCTTTGATATGTGTAATTCACAACCCAATGCCACACGATTCCACTGATACACTGCTCAAGATTCCAGCCGCTGTTCGAATTGAAAGGAAAATTAGTTTTCTTTCAGTCTTGTGTGACTTAATCAGTATTTACCTGTCCAAAACTCTTAGATGGAAACAATATCCACACACATGCGCTGACGCAATTCTTTTTCCACAGACGGTTGCCTGGTACTACACGAATGAAAAGAAAACCGTGAAAGTTATGTACTTTCTTTTCAGTAAAAATACAATTTAAGTTGAAACTCAGACTCACGCAAAGAAATATCCCTCGAGACTTTTAGCAAATCTCTGTAGATTGAATTTAATTTGTATTTCAGGTCTTAAAAGTCTCGGATGGCTACGATTAAGCCAGATTAAATCTTTTTAAATTCGCTTGATAATCGCTTTTCGTCTCCTTCTTATGCATCTGCTCTCGTTGGCGTTTTGTTGAAGAAGAACGTTGCCAGGAAGCTAGCATACGATGGCAAGCTCGAGCTGAGAGAGAGAGAGAGCGAACTATCGATCAATCGAGTCTCTCGTTACTTCCATGCCATGCAAGCATAAAAGGTTGCCATCGAGTTTGAAATATCGGTTACATTTGAAAATTCAAATCAAGCCGTTAGGTTCAAAAAAAAAATGCCAAAACGTTTCGCTTATTTTTTTTCATACCTAATTTTATCATCTGAGCAGTAATTGTACATTACACCACAGGATGTTTCTAGAAGTGAACCTCGGAGAAAAAGTCCTGAAACTACAATTACTGTCTTATGTCCTTTGCGTGAAAAGTTCCTATGACTTTTCCTCGCAAGTCTTCTAACACATAATAGCAATTTCCTAATTTTTCTTTAACACGAGATTTTAACCAAGCTAAGTTAAGTTTTGCATTTATGTTTTTCGAAAAGTTACTTTGCGCGAAGTTACGCCTATAAATTTCTTGGCCTTCTCTAAAATGTACTTCACGTGTTCGTAAATTGTAATTCTGAGCGTTTTGTTCATGTGCTTTCTCTATATTCTGCTTTAGTTCTTTTCGTAGCACCTGTAACTGATCATCTCGCTTTAAGACATTTTGCGATTCATCTTATAGATTTACTTTGCGCAAAAGGTTATAATGTGAGCCATGAGTTGCCATGTCAAACCCATAAAGAGAATGAAATGGTGAACATCCAATACTCTGATGGTGTGAATTACGAAGAGCACAGCTGATTCCCTGAATATGCATGTCCCACTTAGTCTGATCACCTTTCAAATATGCTCTAATGGCTGAGATAATAGAGCCATTCACTCTCTCTGAAGCATTGGATTGCGGAGAATACAGCGCAGTGTACCGATGCTTTACTCCTAGTGAAGTTAGCCAAGCATTAAACTCTACAGCCTTAAATTGTGATCCATTATCGCTTACTAGTGTCTCTGGGACTCCATAGGCGAAAAATATCTGATTCTGTAAGAACTCCTGGATAACTGTTGTTGTAAATTTCTTTAGAGGGCATAACCAGTGAAATTTAGACTGGTGATCTAGAACTATTAGCAATCCTATATGGCCGCTTTTGCATCTCGGATATGGCCCTAAAATGTCTACATATACACACTGGAAAGGTCGATCTGATACTGACGGTTTACCCATGGGAGGTTTGAGTGTAAAATTGGGAGCTTTATTAGTCTTGCAAATTTCACATGACCGAACATATTCTCTAACTCCAGTTACCATTCCAGGCCAGTAGAAGTTTCTTCGGATAAGTTCCAATGTTTTTGCCATTCCACCATGCGCTGAGATGACCGAGTCATGTGCACGCTTAATAACCTCGATGGTCAGATCTTTTGGAATCCAAAGCTTCCAGCTCTTGCTTCTTGTAATGTCATTTCCATCATCGTGTTCCGTTCGAATATATACATATTGATCTATTACTCTCAAATCTGGATAATCGCTTTGGTTGGTAGATACTTTTACTTTCAATCTTATATAATCTTCAGAGTCAAAGCAATGAGAGTTTAAGTCTACTTCTGGACCAATTTCTTCGACTTCTGCAATTTCTTCCGAGAACATTCGTGAAAGTGCGTCGGGAACAATATTGTCGCGACCTCTCCGATGACTAACTGTAAACTTGTAGCCTTGATGTCGCATCGCCCATCTGGCTAATCTGCCTTTTAGATTTGGTTGCTTCATAAGCCATACCAGACTGGCGTGATCTGTTATCACCTCAAATTCCTGTAGTTCTAGATAACATCGAAACTTTTCTATAGCCTCTAGAGCTGCTAAGCATTCTCGCTCTGTCACGCTATAGTTGCGTTGTGCAGTGTTCAGTTTCTTTGACATGAACGCGATTGGCTTTTCCACTCCTTCGTCTGAAAGTTGTACCAAAACGGCTCCAATGCCTAAATCGCTAGCATCGCAATGTACAAAGAATTTCTTCTGAAAATCGGGATTTTGCAGAACAGGAACTGATGTGAGAGCATCCTTAAGTTTCTCGAATAATTCCTTCTCGCTTCCTTAGCGTCTTTGGTGTTAGCCATAACTTTATCGAGTCAAATTTCTTTGGATCCGTTGATATTCCTCCATTTCCAATAACATAACCTAAGTACTCCACCTTGGTGACGCAAAATTTACTTTTTTTAACGTTGAGTGTTAAGTTAGCTCGTCGAATCTGCTCAGCGATGCGTACCAAAACTGACACGTGGCTCTCAAAGTCATCCGAAACAACAATTAAGTCGTCCAAATAGCCGAAAACGCAGTATTTAAGTTCGGGGGAATCAACTCATCCATTAAACGACACATCGTTTGGGCAGCATTACACAGTCCAAACGGCATAACAGTGTACTGATAGAGTGGACGTCCTGGTACCGTGAATGCTGTTATCGCTCTCGATTCCTCTGAAAGCCCAATCTGCCAAAACGCATCCTTCAAGTCGATTTTCGTAATAATGTTTGCCTTGGGTAACCTAGCGAATATTCCGTCGATATTGGGAAAAGGATATGCGTCTTTACGGGTAAATTCATTTATTTTTCGCGCGTCTAAACACAATCTAACTTTTTCTGGCTTCACCACCAACCTCATAGGTGAGCTCCAAGGACTGTTTGACTTCTCTATTACTCCTAACGACAACATTCGATCGATTTCCTTGTATATTAGTTCTTCGACTGCTGGTGAAACAGGATAAAAACGCTGTTTAACGGGTCTAGCGCCATTTATGTCTATCTCGTGCTGCAGCCATGCCGTTTTTCCTAATCCTTGCTTCTCTGAATTTGGAAATAGATTGATTACAGACTCCAGACGTGTTCGCTGTTCTTCTGATAGAGGAAAATCGGTTTCGTCAGGATCCTTTCTGTGAGAAGATTCTCGATTGGAATCTATTGATGAAACGATACCGGGTGCTAAGTTAAATTTCTTCCAGAAATCTATGCCGAGTATGATTCTTTTGTCTAAAGAAGGGATAATAAAGAAAGTTATATCTTGCTCTCTGCTTTGATATTTTACTTTCGCTCGAACTGATCCAATAACTGAGTGTTTTTTCCCATCCGCGGTCTTAACGCCTGAGTTTAGTTTAATATGCTGTGGATACATAGACCAATCTAGTGCTGCCAAGTCAGCTCCTATGCAACTTATGTTTGCGCCTGTATCCAACAATCCGAGTTCTGAAAAGTCGAGAAACGAGACTGATGCGTAAAATCTTCCATCAGCTGCTTCGCTGACTACTGACGAAATAAGCAATTTTCTCGTACTCTTGACATTTTTCCAAAAGTTACGCATACGCAATGTTGACCGTCTAGGACAACGTCTAACACTGTGTATAGTGTTTTCAAAAATGCGCGCTCGCGCTTCTAAATAATTTCTAAATCTCTCATGGTATGGTCGTATAGGATAGATCCGTCTATTTTTGTCTACATCTGCGTTGATTTCATCCGGTTTGACAGTATTTGCAGAATTCTCTTGCACATCTGCTGTCAGTAGTGCTGGCAAGTGCGCCAGTGCAGAATCCGATTTTGAATTTGTCTTTACTTTGGGGCCAGTCGAGTGTTTCCCCCCGATGGACCCTTGTTGAAGTTTCCCGAACGCTTTTGGCAGACTTCGCACTGTGGTTTATATACGTCTCTTATCCCGCATCCGTAACAGAAAATGCGTCTTTCTTTCAAGCACATGTCCCAAGGATGCCCTTCTTCATCGCAGTTCCAGCATTTGAACGTTTTAACGACGCGTTGGACTGCAATAACTTCAGGATCTACGTCTTCCGAATCAGAGATTTCCGACTGCTCATTGATTGCTGCAACCTTGCGTTTGTACGCGAAATTCCCATCTTTAACTTTGCCTGACCGCTTATCAACGTCTTCTGCTAAAAAGTGTTCTCGTTTCTGGACAAGTTGTCTTAAATGAGCAACTGATCGAACGTTTACATACATAAGTGCCTCTCGTACTTCTGGAATCATATTTCGCTGTAGCTGCTGGACGAGCCGGTAGTCATCCATGGGCAATGTCAACCGAGACACGAGAGTCATGATATCGTCACAGAATGTCTCGAATGATTCTCCAATCTTTTGCTTTCTAGCTCTTATTTCTTCATAGATAAGATCATCATCCTTATTGTCGTCGTACTGTTCCTTGATATCCTAACAAAAACTCTCCCAATTAACCTCAGAATGGTCTTTGCGGTACCGCCAATACCATTCTCTAGCTCTTCCCACCGTGATAATATGTAAATTTTTGCATAAAAGAGAAAAGTCGTTCTGAAGACTATCTGTGGCGAGTGCTTTTATTCTGTATAAGAACTCCTGCACCGTAGGACCTTTAGATGAGCCATCAAACTTGATGCCCCAACTTTGTACTATCTGGGTTACTTTCTCGAGTCTAACTGCCGAACTGGTATGCGAAACAGATCTTGGGGAGCCAAGTATTTCATTGATCCCTTGATTTGGCATAACCTGAGAAGTTCGTTCTTGTCTACTAGAAGTATTGTTATTTAAATTAAGATCAGCAAATCGGCGCGCTATAATATCATCCATTCTGTTAAAAATGCGATCATAATCAATCTCCATATGCAAAGAAGAACAGCTGCCTCCATGTGTACGAATCGACTGTGGTTGCATATTATGTTGCTGCTAAGCCGTTGCTTTTGATTATGCGCTGAACCTTGTTTCGGTTGCTTGTTATTACGTGTCGATCTTACTTGTTCTGGTTCAGGGGTAACATTGTCCAATCTAATAGTTTCATTTAAAACTAATAATGGTTCGTTGTCACAACCTTGTGAATTTTCATTTGTCGTATCCAGAGATGTGCTTGGGATAGTATTCGCTTTCTTAACAGCACCTTTGCTTCCTGAACGATTATCCGAATTCATTATTAAAATAGAAGGCTAACATCGGCTACGCCGATGTTTTAAATACCCTTGCAGTTTTTGAAAGTCACTACCATTGATAACAAAAAAAGTTTTTCTCACTACAACTAGTTTTTTGACCGACCGTTTATATGGCAGCTATATGCTATAGTCATCCGATTTTGATAAATTTTTCCAGAATTGTGTGAAGGGGTATAAAACTAATATATACCAAGATTGGTGACGCTTTGATGGAAAACAAACAAGTTTTTCTCACTAGAACTAGTTTTTTGACAGTCCGTTTATATGGCAGCTATATGCTATAGTCATCCGATTTTAATCAATTTTTCCAGAATTGTGTGAAGGGGTATTAAACTCATATATACCAAGTTTGGTGACGATTCAATAGAAAACAAAAAGTTTTTCTCACTAGAACTAGTTTTTTTACTGACCGTTTATATGGCAGCTATATGCTATAGTCATCCGATTTTGATCAATTTTTTTCAGAATTGTGTGAAGGGGTATAAAACTAATATATACCAAGTTTGGTGACGATTCAATAGAAAACAAAAAAGTTTTTCTCACTAGAACTAGTTTTTTTACTGACCGTTTATATGGCAGCTATATGCTATAGTCATCCGATTTTGATCAATTTTTCCAGAAATATGTAAAGGGGTATAAAACTAATATATACCAAGTTTGGTGACGATTCAATAGAAAACAAAAAAGTTTTTCTCACTAGAACTAGTTTATGGACCGATCGTTCCTATGGCAGCTATATGATATAGTCATCCGATCCGGCCGATTCCGACAAATGTGCAGCCTATGTGTATTTAAAGACTTTTTGCAAAGTTTGGTCAAGATAGCTCTAAAACTGAGGGAGGGGATAGCATAGAAACAGACGGACGGACAGACGGACATGGCTATATAGACTCAGCTCGTCATGCTGATCAAGAATATATATAGTTTATGGGGTCGGAGATGCTTCCTTCTATGCGTTACAAACATCGTGACAATTTTAATATACCCTCTGCAAGGGTATAAAAAGGCACAAATCTTTCGCATGACACAGTTTTCTGCAAACCTGACAATCATGATTTATATCAATATACTTTGTAATGCATACTCGATGGAAAATATGCTTGCACCTCGTAATCACCAAGTCTTGTGTGTCTAACAAGTCTTGCGAGCAAATAGAACACTTTGTCCCTGATAAAGTCATTGGTACCGAGGCACCGCTCAAGTCCTCGTGACTTCGTGTTACCGGCATATTGCAATAACTTTTATTTATTATACCCTTGCAGAGGGTATATTAAAATTGTCACGATGTTTGTAACGCATAGAAGGAAGCATATCCGACCCCATAAACTATATATATTCTTGATCAGCATGACGTGCTGAGTCTATATAGCCATGTCCGTCTGTCCGTCCGTCTGTTTCTATGCTATCTCCTCCCTCAGTTTTAGAGCTATCTTGACCAAACTTTGCAAAAAGTCTTTAAATACACATAGGCTGCACATTTGTCGGAATCGGCCGGATCGGATGACTATATCATATAGCTGCGATAGGAACGATCGGTCCATAAACTAGTTCCAGTGAGAAAAACTTTTTTGTTTTCTATTGAATCGTCACCAAACTTGGTATATATTAGTTTTATACCCCTTCACACAATTCTGGAAAAATTTATCAAAATCGGATGACTATAGCATATAGCTGCCATATAAACGGTCAGTAAAAAAACTAGTTCTAGTGAGAAAAACTTTTTTGTTTTCTATTGAATCGTCACCAAACTTGGTATATATTAGTTTTATACCCCTTCACACAATTCTAGAAAAATTTATCAAAATCGGATGACTATAGCATATAGCTGCCATATAAACGGTCGGTCAAAAAACTAGTTGTAGTGAGAAAAACTTTTTTGTTATCAATGGTAGTGACTTTCAAAAACTGCAAGGGTATTTATAACATCGGCGTAGCCGATGTTAGCCTTCTATTTTTTTATACCCTTGCAGAGGGTATATTAAAATTGTCACGATGTTTGTAACGCATAGAAGGAAGCATCTCCGACCCCATAAACTATATATATTCTTGATCAGCATGACGAGCTGAGTCTATATAGCCATGTCCGTCTGTCCGTCTGTCCGTCCGTCTGTCTGACTATAGCATATAGCTGCCATATAAACGGTCAGTAAAAAAACTAGTTCTAGTGAGAAAAACTTTTTTGTTTTCTATTGAATCGTCACCAAACTTGGTATATATTAGTTTTATACCCCTTCACACAATTCTGGAAAAATTTATCAAAATCGGATGACTATAGCATATAGCTGCCATATAAACGGTCGGTCAAAAAACTAGTTGTAGTGAGAAAAACTTTTTTGTTATCAATGGTAGTGACTTTCAAAAACTGCAAGGGTATTTATAACATCGGCGTAGCCGATGTTAGCCTTCTATTTTTTTATACCCTTGCAGAGGGTATATTAAAATTGTCACGATGTTTGTAACGCATAGAAGGAAGCATCTCCGACCCCATAAACTATATATATTCTTGATCAGCATGACGAGCTGAGTCTATATAGCCATGTCCGTCTGTCCGTCCGTCTGTTTCTATGCTATCTCCTCCCTCAGTTTTAAAGCTATCTTGACCAAACTTTGCAAAAAGTCTTTAAATACACATAGGCTGCACATTTGTCGGAATCGGCCGGATCGGATGACTATATCATATAGCTGCCATAGGAACGATCGGTCCATAAACTAGTTCTAATGAGAAAAACTTTTTTGTTTTCTATTGAATCGTCACCAAACTTGGTATATATTAGTTTTATACCCCTTCACACAATTCTGGAAAAATTTATCAAAATCGGATGACTATAGCATATAGCTGCCATATAAACGGTCAGTAAAAAAACTAGTTCTAGTGAGAAAAACTTTTTTGTTTTCTATGGAATCGTCACCAAACTTGGTATATATTAGTTCTATACCCCTTCACACAATTCTGGAAAAATTTATCAAAATCGGATGACTATAGCATATAGCTGCCATATAAACGGTCAGTAAAAAAACTAGTTCTAGTGAGAAAAACTTTTTTGTTTTCTATTGAATCGTCACTAAACTTGGTATATATTAGTTTTATACTTCTTCACACAATTCTGGAAAAATTTATCAAAATCGGATGACTATAGCATATAGCTGCCATATAAACGGTCAGTAAAAAAACTAGTTCTAGTGAGAAAAACTTTTTTGTTTTCTATTGAATCGTCACCAAACTTGGTATATATTAGTTTTATACCCCTTCACACAATTCTGGCAAAATTGATCAAAATCGGATGACTATAGCGTATAGCTGCCATATAAACGGTCGGTCAAAAAACTAGTTGTAGTAAGAAAAACTTTTTTGTTATCAATGGTAGTGACTTTCAAAAACTGCAAGGGTATTTAAAACATCGGCGTAGCCGATGTTAGCCTTCTATTTTTTTTTTTTTATACCATTGCAGAGGGTATATTAAAATTGTCACGATGTTTGTAACGCATAGAAGGAAGCATTTCCGACCACATAAAGTATATATATTCTTAATCAGCATGACGAGCTGAGTTCATTTCCGTTTGTCCGTCTGTCCGTCCGTCCGTCCGTCTGTCCGTCTGTTTCTATGCTATCTCCTCCCTCAGTTTTGAAGCTATCTTGACCAAACTTTGCAAAAAGTCTTTAAATACATATACGCTGCACATTTGTCGGAATTGGCCGGATCGGATGACTATATCATATAGCTACCATAGGAACGATAGGCCCAGAAACCGGTTCTAATGAGAAAAACTTTTTTGTTTTCCATTGTAGCGTCATCAATCGTGTTATATATTAGTTCTATATGTTTCCCCACGATTCGGAAAAAATTGATCAAAATCGGATGACTATATTATATAGCTCCCATAGAAACGGTCGGTCCAAAAACTAGTTCTAGTGAGAAAAACTTTTTTGTTTTCTATCGTTGCGTCCCCAATCTTGGTATATATTAGTTTTATATGTTTTCACATAATTTTGAAAAAAATTATCAAAATCGGATGACTATAGCATATAGTTACCATAGGACCGATCGGTCGGAAAATGTGTTTTACTAAGAAAAGTTTTTTTTTAAGGTATCAATCTATATCCTATATATATTTTATCGGTTAAATCAGTTGGAATAAAGTTTTTCAAGTGTATTAAAACTTCGGCACAGTCGAAGTTAGCTTTGCCTTCTCGTTTTTTTGTAAATTCCTTGGATTTTTATAATGACTTCCTCATCTTCATCCCATTGGTGTTAATTAAATAAATTAACTCAATTAATAAAATTATTATACCCTTGCAGAGGGTATATTAAAATTGTCACGATGTTTGTAACGCATAGAAGGAAGCATCTCCGACCCCATAAACTATATATATTCTTGATCAGCATGACGAGCTGAGTCTATATAGCCATGTCCGTCTGTCCGTCTGTCCGTCCGTCTGTTTCTATGCTATCTCCTCCCTCAGTTTTAGAGCTATCTTGACCAAACTTTGCAAAAAGTCTTTAAATACACATAGGCTGCACATTTGTCGGAATCGGCCGGATCGGATGACTATATCATATAGCTGCCATAGGAACGATCGGTCCATAAACTAGTTCTAATGAGAAAAACTTTTTTGTTTTCTATTGAATCGTCACCAAACTTGGTATATATTAGTTGTATACCCCTTCACACAATTCTGGAAAAATTTATCAAAATCGGATGACTATAGCATATAGCTGCCATATAAACGGTCAGTAAAAAAACTAGTTCTAGTGAGAAAAACTTTTTTGTTTTCTATGGAATCGTCACCAAACTTGGTATATATTAGTTCTATACCCCTTCACACAATTCTGGAAAAATTTATCAAAATCGGATGACTATAGCATATAGCTGCCATATAAACGGTCAGTAAAAAAACTAGTTCTAGTGAGAAAAACTTTTTTGTTTTCTATTGAATCGTCACCAAACTTGGTATATATTAGTTTTATACCCCTTCACACAATTCTGGAAAAATTTATCAAAATCGGATGACTATAGCATATAGCTGCCATATAAACGGTCAGTAAAAAAACTAGTTCTAGTGAGAAAAACTTTTTTGTTATACCCTTGCAGAGGGTATATTAAAATTGTCACGATGTTTGTAACGCAGTGAAGGAAGCATTTCCGACCACATAAAGTATATATATTCTTGATCAGCATGACGAGCTGAGTTCATTTCCGTCTGTCCGTCTGTCCGTCCGTCCGTCCGTCTGTCCGTCTGTCCGTCTGTCCGTCTGTTTCTATGCTATCTCCTCCCTCAGTTGTAAAGCTATCTTGACCAAACTTTGCAAAAACTCTTTAAATACAAATACGCTGCACATTTGTCGGAATCGGCCGGATCGGATGACTATATCATATAGCTGCCATAGGAACGATCGGTTCAAAAACTAGTTTTAATGAGAAAAACTTTTTTGTTTTCCATCGTAGCATCACCAATCGTGGTATATATTAGTTCTATATGCTTCCACACAATTCTGGAAAATTTTATCAAAATCGGATGACTTTTGCATATAGCTGCCATATAAACGGTTGGTCCAAAAAAAAGTTCTAGTGGGAAAAACTTTTTTGTTTTCCATTGTAACGTCACCAAACGTGGTATATATAAATTTTATATGATTCCACACAATTCTGGAAAAATTTATCGAAATCGGATGACTATAGCATATAGCTGCCATAGGAACGATCGGTCAAAAAACTTATTCTATTGAGAAAAACTTTTTTGTTATCAATCGTAGCGCCGTTCAAAAACTGCAAGGGTATTTAAAACATCGGCGCAGCCGATGTTAGCCTTCTATTTTTTTCTATTGAATCGTCACCAAACTTGGTATATATTAGTTTTATACCCCTTCACACAATTCTGGAAAAATTGATCAAAATCGGATGACTATAGCGTATAGCTGCCATATAAACGGTCGGTCAAAAAACTAGTTGTAGTAAGAAAAACTTTTTTGTTATCAATGGTAGTGACTTTCAAAAACTGCAAGGGTATTTAAAACATCGGCGTAGCCGATGTTAGCCTTCTATTTTTTTTTAAATGGAATTAATCCGTGAAACCTCATGAATCTAAAAATCGCATATTTGAGGTCTCAATACAACCAAATCCCAGTATCTCCATTTGCATTCGCAATTGCCATTAAAAAGATAGACTGATCCACCTTTGTTATTAAAATAGGTATATCCTGCTTAATTGAGGGCTCGAATTTTGCAATATTTTGCTTAAAAGTTTAGCAAAAGAAAAAGAATTAGCATAAAGTTTACAAAATACGAAAAGAGAATGTACCATCAATTGCTTCTATGCAATTTGAGAATCCCCCACAATTTAAATTAATTCTTTCTAGGATTTCATACTTCTAATAAGCTCATAAAAGCTGATATTTTTATACCCTTGCAGAGGGTATATTAAAATTGTCACGATGTTTGTAACGCATAGAAGGAAGCATTTCCGACCACATAAAGTATATATATTCTTGATCAGCATGACGAGCTGAGTTCATTTCCGTTTGTCCGTCTGTCCGTCTGTCCGTCCGTCCGTCTGTCCGTCTGTCCGTCTGTTTCTATGCTATCTCCTCCCTCAGTTTTAAAGCTATCTTGACCAAACTTTGCAAAAAATCTTTAAATACAAATACGCTGCACATTTGTCGGAATCGGCCGGATCTGATGACTATATCATATAGCTGCCATAGGAACGATCGGTTCAAAAACTAGTTCTTGTGAGAAAAACTTTTTTGTTTTCGATCAAAGCATCACCAATCTTAGTATATATTTGTTTCATATACTTCCACACAATTCTGGAAAAATTGATCGAAATCGGATGACTATAGCATATAGCTGCCATAGGAACGATCGGTCCAAAAACTAGTTCTAATGAGAAAAACTTTTTTGTTTTCCATCGTAGCGCCACCAATCGTGGTACATATAAGTTTTATATGCTTCCACACAATTATGGAAAAATTTATCAAAATCGGATGACTATAGCATATAGCTGCCATATAAACGGTCTGTCCAAAAACTAGTTCTAGTGGGAAAAACTTTTTTGTTTTTCATCGTAGCATCACCAATCGTGGTATATACTAGTTTCATATACTTCCACACTATTCTGGAAAAATTTATCGAAATCGGATGACTGTAGCATATTGCTGCCATAGGAACGATCGGTCAAAAAACTAATTCTAGTGAGAAAAATTTTTTGGTAACAATGGTAGCGCCTTTCAAAAACTGCAAGGGTATTTAAAACATCGGCGTAGCCGATGTTAGCCTTCTATTTTTATACACTTGAAAAGTGTATATTAATTTTGCCCAGAAGTTTGTAACGCATAGAAATATTCATTTCCGACCCCATAAACTATATATATTCTTGATCAGGACGACGAGCCGAGTTCAATTCCGCTTGTCCGTCCGTCCGTCTGTCCGTCTGTCTGTCTGTTTCTACGCGAACTAGTCCCTCAGTTTTAAAGCTATCGAGCTGAAATTTTGCACAGAGTCTTCTTTTTACTGCACGCAACTAATATGTCGGAACCGGCCGGATCGAATGACTATATCTTATAGCTGGCATAGGAACGGTCGGTCTGAAAATAAGTCATAGTGAGAAAAACTTTTTTATTTTCCATTGTAGCTTCACCAATCTTGGTCTATATTAGTTCTAGATGATTTCACATATTTGTGGAAAAATTTATCAAAATCGGATGACTATAGCATATAGCTGCCATATAAACGGGCGGTCCAAAAACTAGTTCTAGTGAGAAAACTTTTTTGTTTTCCGTCGTAGCGTCACCAATCGTGGTATATATTAGTTCTATATGCTTCCACACAATACTGAAAAAATTTATCAAAATCGGATGACTTAGCATATAGCTGCCATATAAACAGTGGGTCAAAAAACTAGTTCTAGTGGGAAAAACTTTTTTATTTTCCATCTTAGCGTCACCAATCTTGGTATATATTAGTGTTATATGCGTCAACACAATTCTGGAAGATTTTATCAAAATCGGATGACTATAGCATATAGCTGCTATGGGACCGATCGGTCGAAAAATGTGTTTTACTAAGTAAAGTTGTTTTTATGGTATCAAATTTTTATTATCAATGATTTACATTTTTTTAATATCTGATATCTATATCCTATATATATTTTACCGGTTAAATCAGTTGGAGTAAACTTTTTCAAGTGTATTAAAACTTCGGCACAGTCGAAGTTAGCTTTGCCTTCTCGTTTTTTCTTAATCTACTGTTGCTGTTTTCTGACGAATAGAATACGTAGGTTGCTATATATATTTCTGGCCTAATAACGACAACGCGAATATTTATGATCAAAAATGGCTCAAACCAATTGTCGAAGCACTTTTTCCACTCCGATTGAGACACCTCCAAAACATGGTTTTTGAATTCGTTGACCACGCATTTTTCCCTTGATGTGCGGGAATTAAAAGAAGTTCATTGGGTGCCAAGTCAGGGCTGTACGGCGGATGAACCATCAATTCGGCGTTTTGGGCGGTCAAAAAGGCGCTGGTGTGAGCTGATGTGTGAGAGCTCGCATTGTCATGGTGCACAATGATCTGTCTTCTCTTGTTCGTTTTTCGAATTTCTCCGAAGACTTCAGGCAAACAAATTGTGGTGTACCACTCAGAATTGACCGTCCTACGTTGCTCAAGCGGAACAGTCGCTATATAACCAGTTTTACCGCAGAAACAGGCGACCATTTGCTTCGAAGTGCTTCTTCCAGGAATGACTTTCGTTGGATTTGGCTCGTTTTCGAAGACCCACACGGTCGATTGCTGTTTTGTTTCGGGCTCATTAGCATAGATCCATGATTCGTCACCTGTGACGATCTTATAAACGTCTTTTGAAACACCGCGATTATATTTTTCAAAATTTCTCTGCACCAATCGAATTGTGCAGGATCCAACGAGAACAAACCTTTTTTACGCCCAGGTGTTCATGCAATATCGAATGTATGCTGGTCGAAAAAATGCCCAAGGATGCCTCTATCTCACGGTATGTGACATGACGATCTTGCATTATCAGTTCACGCACGGCATCAATTGTTTTCTGGCACAACGACTGTTTTTGAACGACCTTCACGATTGAATTTATTAAACCAATTTTTCACAGTGCTATAGGATGGTGCTTCATCGCCATACAAAGATTTATGTTCATCGTTGCACTCTTGTCGTGATAATCCACGTCGAAAGTTGTGAAAAATGATTGCACGAAAATTCCATCACGATCCTCCAATCATAAATATGGTAAAGCTTCCTTCATTGTTCCCTTCGGTACAGGGTATGATAACAAAATCAACAATTACTTCCACAGATCCCACTCGGCTCTATTTAGTCGAAAGAAACTTTACAATAATTTTCTTAAACCAATTGAATTTATTTTATATGTTAAAAAATGCCAAAATGGTTTAAAATTTCAAAGATATTTCTTGGTTTAAGATACAAGTATTTCATTCCAACTCTCAGTGTCTTGTCAGTTCTTCACATTAAATTTTGATGCTTCTAAAATTTTAACGACAGCAATTTGTCAAGACCAAAATAGTAAAAATATGTTTGCAATTCTAGTGTTTTATAGTAGCAGCTACGCATTAATTCTGACGCTTCTCAAATTTGAGTGCAATTCATCAAGTCCAGAATAAAATTAGTCCTCCATTCCAAGTCATCAAGTCCAAGTCCTCCATTCTCATTCTTTATATCATTTGGCTCTCTCGTTTCTTTCATTAATATTCTAGTCATCTGGCTCTCCTATAACATATAGCTTTTACGAAGATTGGTTTTGCTTTTTTGTGATTTAAGATTGTTTTGTGTTTTTGTTACTTTTAGATTGATTTTGGTTTTTTTAACTTTTAGATTGATTTGTGTGTTTTTTGCTTTTAGATTGTTTCGCTTGCGAGAGTGTACGCTTGCACGAGACTTCCGCCGGATTGGAGCCCGACGACTTACAACCACGCTTGGACGAGGCCTGACCTCCATACGATTCTGCTCCCTGTCCGCCCATGCTACGTCAGCCCATGATTCCTCAGCCTCCAGGAGAACCAACGCATTAATGAACGCTGGTAACATCTCTTTTAATTGTATCTCGTCAGCGATAAGTGATTTCTTCGATTTTGCTACCAATACCTTCGACTTCTTAGTCTTGCGAGTGTTATTCATGGTTGATTTACATTTAGGTGCAAATACCGTCGACTTCTTAGTCTTGCGAGTGTTTTTCATGGTTGATTTATATTTGGGTGCCATTTTTAACGATTTTTGATTAGAGAAATTTACAGAAAAAAAATCAAATACTATAATATTTTTACAATAATTTTGTTGTACTTGATAATGGAGAAATTGTGGTCCGTTCCGTTCAAAACCCCGAGTAAAACTAACTTTTCAGGTAGCAAAACAAATGAATATGAACTGACATTTGGTCGAAAGGTTTACAGGGCCTACTTAGATATTGGGGTTACAAAAATATAAACAAAGGCTACTTGATATGGAAATTTTAGTTAGTAATAAAATTCGTTTGAACTCTATGCATAATTGTAATAATCTCTCTTCCATCCTATTTCCAGACGATTTGGCTCGTTTTTGGGGTCGAAAGCGATTTGTAGAACACCTGGGAATATTTTTCTGACACTTTGTTAAATTGTCTTCTCCAACAATTTTAAAGAGGTTCGGTTCAGGATTCGAAACCTTGAGGAATCTTTGTGTTTGGTTTTTGGAAACCCCGAACTCCAGGTTTTGGTTCCAACCTCGGCCACTTGGACTTAAACTTCTCTCTTTTGAGTAGATTTACCATCACATTCAATACCAGAAATCGCAAAAAAAAAAAAAATAAGAGCTTAAATCTAACTTGTATTTTTGAAATAAGCCTTAGAATTTTGGGACTAGAAAATTTAAAAAATCCGGCATCGACTTACTTTTGACATCGGTGGGGATATCTTGGATTGACTCTATCTAAAAATATAAAATAAAAGTTTGTTTTTTTAACTTTATGAAGTAATTAAGAATAAGCAAAAATTACAAATTAAACAAGTAAGAAAGTCGGTCAAGCTCGACTGTAAAATACTCTGTACCTGTTTGAATATAACTGATAACTTTAATATGTGGGGTCACACAAACTGTGCAAGTGCTGCCCATCACGATTACGGGCAGTGCTGCCCAGCGTAATTATTTGATTTGCTTATAACTCGAATGTCGTTCATCTGATCTGAAAACGGTGTATGGTGGATCGGTAAGTAATGACGATTAAAATATATGCCTAAAAGGTTCAAACAATCTGTCTTTAAAATTGTGGAAGATATTCGATTTTTTCAAATTGTGGGGGTGGCAACTCTACCATCGTTTATCTGATCGGAAAACAATGTATGGGGGCTCGATAAGTAATGATGAGTAGAATGTGTGTATAGAAGGTTCGAACAACCTAACTCCAAAATTGCGAAATATTTGAGGTGCTTTTCAAATTGCGGGGGTGGCAACTCTATTATCGTTCATCTGATCAGAAAACGATGTATGGGGGCTGGATAAGTAATAATGAGTAGAATATATGTCTAGCAGGTTCGAGCAACCTAACTCCAAAATTTCGGGATATTTGAGGTGTTTTTCAAATTGTGCGGGTGGCAACTCTACTATTGTTCAACTGATCGAAAAACGATGTATGGGGGCTCGATAAGTAATGATGGATAGAATATATGTCTAAAAGGATCAAACAACCTATATGCAAAATTGTAAAAGATATGACATCTTTATCAATTTGCGGGGGAGGCAGGGGGCGTGGCAAAAATCAAAATCAAGAATATATTTAATTTATAGGGTCGGAGATGCTTCCTTCTGGCTGTTACATACATTTGCACAATATTACAAATTATTTTTTATAAACAAAGCAACCTTTGCTTTCAAATTTTTGAGGCAATTGTTTACTCGGTCAAGACTGCAAACCTTTTAGCTTCAGTCGCATTCGACTCGTGCTACACTGAAGAGCTTTCTCTTCTTAGTAACTTTTTTTTATTTTTAATTTTATTTATCAACTTGGAATAGTTTTATCTTCCAGAAATTTATCCAGCGACTGGAGCTTCGGCTGCTGCTTTTACTGAAGTGGAACACACATTTATATTTCTTTTTTTTATACTCTGTACCGAAGGTACACAGAGTATATTGGGTTTGTGCAAATGTATGTAACAGCCAGAAGGAAGCATCTCCGACCCCATAAAGTATATATATTCTTGATCAGCATCAACAGCCGAGTCGATATAGCCATGTCCGTCTGTCCGTATGAACGAAGAGATCTCAGAGATGGTAAGAGATAGAGGTTTGAAGTGTATGGAACATATATTTCTTCTACTTGCAGGCAGATCAAGTTTAGTTTTGATTTTTGCCACGCCCCTGCCTCCCCCGCAAATTAAAAAAAAACTGAATATCTTCCACAATTTTGGAGTTAGGTTGTTCGAACCTTTTAGACATATATTCTACTCATCATTTCTTATCAAGCCCCCATACATCGTTTTCCGATCAGATGAACAATAGTGGCGCTATGTGTAAAAGAAAATTTAATGCAACGACAACAACAACACCCGCAGCCACTTACGAGAAAGAGAGAGCGAGAGGGCAATAGCTTACTGGACTGCGCCGCTTTCAGTTGCCCCCCTCCCTTCTTTCCAATAGATATTTGTGTAGGTAGGCAAAGACCGAGTATGGGAGGAGCGATGCAATTGAGATGGCCTGCGGTCAGAAATCACGCGAGATTCCCGCGTGACTAATATAGATATGTTTATGTTAATAGGAATTATATACAAATTTTATAATTTTACGAGTTAAGTACTAGGGTAATTCTACCCATCATTACTTATCGAGCCCGTACATTGTTTTTCAACCAGATGAACGATAGTCGAAAGAGTTGCCACCCCCAGATTTTGAAAAAACCTCACACTTTAAAGTTATCAGTTACATACAAACAGGTACAGAGTATATTACAGTCGGGCTTGACCGACTTTCTTACTTGTTTTTTTTTGTAAATTCCTTGGATCTTTCTCATCTTCATCCCATTGGTGTTAATTAAATAAATTAACTCAATTAATAAAATTATTTTTAAATGGAATTAATCCGTGAAACCTCATGAATCTAAAAATCGCATATTTGAGGTCTCAATACAACCAAATCCCAGTATCTCCATTTGCATTCGCAATTGCCATTAAAAAAATAGACTGATCCACCTTTGTTATTAAAATAGGTATATCCTGCTTAATTGAGGGCTCGAATTTTGCAATATTTTTCTTAAAAGTTTAGCAAAAGAAAAAGAATTAGCATAAAGTTTACAAAATACGAAAAGAGAATGTACCATCAATTGCTTCTATGCAATTTGAGAATCCCCACAATTTAAATTAATTCTTTCTAGGATTTCATACTTCTAATAAGCTCATAAAAGCTGATATTTTCTCTATTGAGACTGCCAACTATGCCAACTTTATTTCAAATGGAAGTACTGATGTTTGTTTAAAGAAATTTATATTTTACAAAATGCGGAATCCTTGCGAATCGAAAACAATTGATTAGATGTTGGGTCATCTAATATGATTTTTATCCCATTTCTTTTTGTACATCTCTTTTTAAGACGTTTTCCCACATTTCTATCAGTGCATCTGGGTACCATTCTGTGATCGAAGGATTATAATTTTTCAAATGGCGGTAAATTAAGACAATATTGGGGGGGGTACATATTTCCGCCCAATGGCAAAGTAGAAGATGGATTTGGCAGAAGCTGGTTCCTCTTCGAAAAATCTGCTTTCGGATGCTTTCTTCGCTCTCCACAAAAACTGTTGAGTCCAAACATGTCGCAGTTGGGGGAAGAGCATTGTAATGGCTGTTCTTCTTCCATTGGAAAATGACTTTGTTGTTGCTCTTCTACATCGAGCTGCTTTTTTGCAAATTTCCGGCTGTCTGGGACCTCGAATCAATTTTAGCTCTTTCTGTTCCGCTCGAGCAACGTAGGACGGTCAATTCTGAGTGGTACACCACAATTTGTTTGCCTGAAATCTTTGGAGAAATTCGAAAAACGAACAAGAGAAGACAGATCATTGTGCACCATGAGAATGCGAGCTCTCACACATCAGCTCACATCAGCGAATTTTTGACCGCCCAAAACGTCGAATTGATGGGTCATCCGCCGTACAGCCCTGACTTGGCACCCAATGACTTCTTTTTATTATCCCGCACATGCAAGGGAAAAATGCGTGGTCAACGATTTTCGTCGCCAGAAGATGCTGTTGAAGAGTTCAAAAACCATGTTTTGGAGGTGTCTCAATCGGAGTGGAAAAAGTGCTTCGACAATTGGTTTGAGCGCATGCAAAAGTGTATAAATCTTGCTGGCGAATACTTTGAAAAACAATAAAACCATTTTTGATCATAAATATTCGCGTTTTCATTATTAGGCCAGAAATATATAAATGTCTGATTCAAGCCTTGAGAATTTATCCAGTAGATCCAGTTTATCAAGTTCGCTAGGAATGTCGGATGAGCAGCTAAATTTGTGGGAAGTGCGACAAATGCAAAATATTGTTAAACGTAGATCTAAAATGGACAACAACTCGGATGATGTTCCCTCCACATCAAAGCCTCGTTATAGAGATGGGCAACTCACCAATAAGGGGAGACGGGAGATTATCGAACGTCTTCAAAGGATTAAACAAGAACAACTATACAATGCACGAATGGGTCAATCTTTAACCAATCCACGTCCACGTCAGCGGCACTTACCGCAAAAACTTACCGTGACAAAAAGAAGAAAGCCAGCTATAAAAAAACGTGTTGTCAAAAAATCGCCACAAAAAAAGAAGCCCAAAAAATTGGTACGCAAAAGGCCGCCACTTGTTAAACGTCGAGGAGCTCCAGGAAAGCGGCGAGTGGCTCCAAGCAAAAAGCGTCTTCGCCCCAGACCAAAAATAAATGGGAAACGTGCTACCAAACTAAAGGCTACGAAGAACGCTAGGCCCAAGCGCAAGCCTATTTTAAGTCAAGAGTCGGAAGAAAAACCTCAACATCCTACCGTAACAACGCCACCAAATACTGCTACGCCACCAAATACTGCTACGCCGATGCCCATTGGTATTTCAAAGAAAACAACAAAGGACTAGGCAGATATAAGGATACTATGATGACAACTGGAACTGAACTAAGGACTACGATATCAAATTATTTGAAACATTCAAAGGTTACTTTGATTTAAACTATAGTTAAACATGAGAGATTTTTTAAACATTACAAAATATATTTTCAGATTTAAAAAATAGACAGACAATTCAACGAAGTACTGGTAACTCTGCTTTAAAGGAGATGATCCACAAAAAAAATAAAAATAAATAAAAATAAACCTCGGATTCGAATCATCTCTCTCTCATTGTCAAGTTCCGACACGACGCTTTTCGAGCTGGGCTAAAGAAGCATTACTTGACCCGCAGCTTAAGGGGGTCTTCTACATTTGAAACAAAATTTTTAGATTTTGTTTTGCATTTTTATTATAGCTTGGACATTCCCCTTTTCATCCTCTTCAAACCATTTTCCAAAATTCGAAATAGTTTAGCAGATAGACATTTTAGTGGAGCAATATTCTTGCTAAAAAAACACTGCCCTGCACTTGAATAGGGACAAACATTTTTATTTGCTTCGTTTTATTTTTTTCTTAATCTACTGTTGCTGTTTTCTGACGAATAGAATACGTGGGTTGCTATATATATTTCTGGCCTAATAACGACAACGCGAATATTTATGATCAAAAATGGCTCAAACCAATTGTCGAAGCACTTTTTCCACTCCGATTGAGACACCTCCAAAACATGGTTTTTGAACTCTTCAACAGCATCTTCTGGCGACGAAAATCGTTGACCACGCATTTTTCAATTGATGTGCGGGAATTAAAAGAAGTTCATTGGGTGCCAAGTCAGGGCTGTACGGCGGATGAACCATCAATTCGACGTTTTAGGCGGTCAAAAAGGCGCTGGTGTGAGCTGATGTGTGAGAGCTCGCATTGTCATGGTGCACAATGATCTGTCTTCTCTTGTTCGTTTTTCGAATTTCTCCGAAGACTTCAGGCAAACAAATTGTGGTGTACCACTCAGAATTGACCGTCCTACGTTGCTCAAGCGGAACAGTCGCTATATAACCAGTTTTACCGCAGAAACAGGCGACCATTTGCTTCGAAGTGCTTCTTCCAGGAATGACTTTCGTTGGATTTGGCTCGTCGAAGACCCACAATGTCGATTGCTGTTTTGTTTCGGGCTCATTAGCATAGATCCATGATTCGTCACCTGTGACGATCTTATAAACGTCTTTTGAAACACCGCGATTATATTTTTCAAAATTTCTTTGCACCAATCGAATTGTGCGGGATCCAACGAGAACAAACCTTTTTTACGCCCAGGTGTTCATGCAATATCGAATGTATGCTGGTCGAAAAAATGCCCAAGGATGCCTCTATCTCACGGTATGTCACATGACGATCTTGCATTATCAGTTCACGCACGGCACCAATTGTTTTCTGGCACAACGACTGTTTTTGAACGACCTTCACGATTGAATTTATTAAACCAATTTTTCACAGTGCTATAGGATGGTGCTTCATCGCCATACAAAGATTTATGTTCATCGTTGCACTCTTGTCGTGATAATCCACGTCGAAAGTTGTGAAAAATGATTGCACGAAAATTCCATCACGATCCTCCAATCATAAATATGGTAAAGCTTCCTTCATTGTTCCCTTCGGTACAGGGTATGATAACAAAATCAACAATTACTTCCACAGATCCCACTCGGCTCTAATTAGTCGAAAGAAACTTTACAATAATTTTCTTAAACCAATTGAATTTATTTTATATGTTAAAAAATGCCAAAATGGTTTAAAATTTCAAAGATATTTCTTGGTTTAAGATACAAGTATTTCATTCCAACTCTCAGTGTCTTGTACAGTTCTTCACATTAAATTTTGATGCTTCTAAAATTTTAACGACAGCAATTTGTCAAGACCAAAATAGTAAAAATATGTTTGCAATTCTAGTGTTTTATAGTAGCAGCTACGCATTAATTCTGACGCTTCTCAAATTTGAGTGCAATTCATCAAGTCCAGAATAAAATTAGTCCTCCATTCCAAGTCATCAAGTCCAAGTCCTCCATTCTCATTCTTTATATCATTTGGCTCTCTCGTTTCTTTCATTAATATTCTAGTCATCTGGCTCTCCTAATTCATTATATCGTTCAATAACATTCTATTTATCTGGTTCTTCTAAATCTGCTTCTTCATTCCTTTTCATCTGGTTCTCCCAATTCTGCTCCTCCATACCGCGTTATCTGGTTCAACTAATACTGCTCCTCCCATTCCTTGTTATCTGTAGTCTCCGAGTTAGCCTTAGCTTTTACGAAGATTGGTTTTGCTTTTTTGTGATTTAAGATTGTTTTGTGTTTTTGTTACTTTTAGATTGATTTTGGTTTTTTTAACTTTTAGATTGATTTGTGTGTTTTTTTGCTTTTAGATTGTTTCGCTTGCGAGAGTGTACGCTTGCACGAGACTTCCGCCGGATTGGAGCCCGACGACTTACAACCACGCTTGGACGAGGCCTGACCTCCATACGATTCTGCTCCCTGTCCGCCCATGCTACGTCAGCCCATGATTCCTCAGCCTCCAGCAGAACCAACGCATTAATGAACGCTGGTAACATCTCTTTTAATTGTATCTCGTCAGCGATAAGTGATTTCTTCGATTTTGCTACCAATACCTTCGACTTCTTAGTCTTGCGAGTGTTATTCATGGTTGATTTACATTTAGGTGCAAATACCGTCGACTTCTTAGTCTTGCGAGTGTTTTTCATGGTTGATTTATATTTGGGTGCCATTTTTAACGATTTTTGATTAGAGAAATTTACAGAAAAAAATCAAATACTATAATATTTTTACAATAATTTTGTTGTACTTGATAATGGAGAAATTGTGGTCCGTTCCGTTTAAAATCCCGAGTAAAACTAACTTTTCAGGTAGCAAAACAAATGAATGTGAATTGACATTTGGTCGAAAGGTTTACAGGGCCTACTTAGATATTGGGGTTACAAAAATATAAACAAAGGCTACTTGATATGGAAATTTTAGTTAGTAATAAAATTCGTTTGAACTCTATGCATAATTGTAATAATCTCTCTTCCATCCTATTTCCAGACGATTTGGCTCGTTTTTGGGGTCGAAAGCGATTTGTAGAACACCTGGGAATATTTTTCTGACACTTTGTTAAATTGTCTTCTCCAGGATTCGAAACCTTGAGGAATCTTTGTGTTTGGTTTTTGGAAACCCTGAACTCCAGGTTTTGGTTCCAACCTCGGCCACTTGGACTTAAACTTCTCTCTTTTGAGTAGATTTACCATCACATTCAATACCAGAAATCGCAAAAAAAAAAAAGAAGAGCTTAAATCTAACTTGTATTTTTGAAATAAGCCTTAGAATTTCGGGACTAGAAAATTTAAAAAATCCGGCATCGACTTACTTTTGACATCGGTGGGGATATCTTGGATTGACTCTATCTAAAAATATAAAATAAAAGTTTGTTTTTTAACTTTATGAAGTAATTAAGAATAAGCAAAAATTACAAAAATAGACCCAGAGGATTCAAAGATATAAGTTAAACAAGTAAGAAAGTCGGTCAAGCTCAACTGTAAAATACTCTGTACCTGTTTGAATATAACTGATAACTTTAATATGTGCGGTCACACAAACTGTGCAAGTGCTGCCCATCACGATTACGGGCAGTGCTGCCCAGCGTAATTATTTGATTTGCTTATAACTCGAATGTCGTTCATCTGATCTGAAAACGGTGTATGGTGGATCGGTAAGTAATGACGAAATATATAAATTTCCATACAATGAAACACAACTTGAATTACGAAAAAAAATTAATTTGTTGTGTTTGATATTTTTTAGCAAGCAGTTTAAACCCGCTGGCCATTTTTGATGTCTCGTAATCCTTTCTGCTTTTAACTTCATCAATCAAAGCACCTTTTCCACGTAGTTTACATTTTGCTATCAATTTTTGTTTGGCGTTAAATTTGAAGTTGTCAACTGACACAAGTATTTAATTGCTGCACAATAATTTCTCTAGAAATATCAGCTGTTCAATGCAATCCACACAATCTATTGACATGGCAACTCTGGAAATTACTTGTGTGTATTACTTGGCCTTCTCAGTACCCAACAGAGGAATGAGGCAAGGAATAATTCCTCAAGCAATTTTTTTTATATGTGATTTGACAGCTCAAGGAAAATTCCACCGCCCTCAGTACCAAGCTTAAAGTTTACAAAATACGAAAAGAGAATGTATCATCAATTGCTTCTATGCAATTTGAGAATCCCCACAATTTAAATTAATTCTTTCTAGGATTTCATACTTCTAATAAGCTCATAAAAGCTGATATTTTCTCTATTGAGACAATCCAGTATGCCAACTTTATTTCAAATGGAAGTACTGATGTTTGTTTAAAGAAATTTATATTTTACAAAATGCGGAATCCTTGCGAATCGAAAACAATTGATTAGATGTTGGGTCATCTAATATGATTTTTATCCCATTTCTTTTTGTACATCTCTTTTTAAGACGTTTTCCCACATTTCTATCAGTGCATCTGGGGACCATTCTGTGATCGAAGGATTATAATTTTTCAAATGGCGGTAAATTAAGACAATATTGGGGGGGGTACATATTTCCGCCCAATGGCAAAGTAGAAGATGGATTTGGCAGAAGCTGGTTCCTCTTCAAAAAATCTGCTTTCGGATGCTTTCTTCGCTCTCCACAAAAACTGTTGAGTCCAAACATGTCGCAGTTGGGGGAAGAGCATTGTAATGGCTGTTCTTCTTCCATTGGAAAATGACTTTGTTGTTGCTCTTCTACATCGAACTGCTTTTTTGCAAATTTCCGGCTGCCTGGGACCTCGAATCAACTTTAGCGCTTTCTGTTCCGCTCGAGCAACGTAGGACGGTCAATTCTGAGTGGTACACCACAATTTGTTTGCCTGAAATCTTTGGAGAAATTCGAAAAACGAACAAGAGAAGACAGATCATTGTGCACCATGACAATGCGAGCTCTCACACATCAGCTCACATCAGCGCCTTTTTGACCGCCCAAAACGTCGAATTGATGGGTCATCCGCCGTACAGCCCTGACTTGGCACCCAATGACTTCTTTTATTATCCCGCACATCAAGGGAAAAATGCGTGGTCAACGATTTTCGTCGCCAGAAGAGTTCACAAACCATGTTTTGGAGGTGTCTCCATCGGAGTGGAAAAAGTGCTACGACAATTGGTTTGAGCGCATGCAAAAGTGTATAAATCTTGCTGGCGAATACTTTGAAAAACAATAAAACCATTTTTGATCATATATATCATATATATAGCAACCTACGTAGGAGTTTGAGTGGCAAACTGATATGGCAAGACACGAGACTCTTAAAACCAAACGAAAGCGATTTCCGTAACTCTGTAAATGCTAAAACTCTGTAACATAATAAAAAATATAAATAATTTCAAAGGTATACAAAATCTGTTGTCCCAGTAGGCCTTGGCCCATTTCTCCATCAACTGTCAGTCCAGCTGGCCGGTCAGTTCTATATAAATTTCATTCTCAAACCAAATTTCTCACAGTACAGTCGCAAAACTCTCATATACATATAAATAATCTAAATTAAAATACAAGTATTTGTTTTTGTATATTAGATTTAAACAATGTCTGATTCAAGCCTTGAGAATTTATCCAGTAGATCCAGTTTATCAAGTTCGCTAGGAATGTCGGATGAGCAGCTAAATTTGTGGGAAGTGCGACAAATGCAAAATATTGTTAAACGTAGATCTAAAATGGACAACAACTCGGATGATGTTCCCTCCACATCAAAGCCTCGTTATAGAGATGGGAAACTCACCAATAAGGGAAGACGGGAGATAATCGAACGTCTTCAAAGGATAAAGCATGAACAATTATACAATGCACGAATGGGTCAATCTTTAACCAATCCACGTACACGTCATCAGCACTTACCGCAAAAACTTACCGTGACAAAAAGAAGAAAGCCAGCTATAAAAAAACGTGTTGTCAAAAAATCGCCACAAAAAAAGAAGCCCAAAAAATTGGTACGCAAAAGGCCGCCACTTGTTAAACGTCGAGGAGCTCCAGGAAAGCGGCGAGTGGCTCCAAGCAAAAAGCGTCTTCGCCCCAGACCAAAAATAAATGGGAAACGTGCTACCAAACTAAAGGCTACGAAGAACGCTAGGCCCAAGCGCAAGCCTATTTTAAGTCAAGAGTCGGAAGAAAAACCTCAACATCCTACCGTAACAACGCCACCAAATACTGCTACGCCACCAAATACTGCTACGCCGATGCCCATTGGTATTTCAAAGAAAACAACAAAGGACTAGGCAGATATAAGGATACTATGATGACAACTGGAACTGAACTAAGGACTACGATATCAAATTATTTGAAACATTCAAAGGTTACTTTGATTTAAACTATAGTTAAACATGAGAGATTTTTAGACATTACAAAATATATTTTCAGATTTAAAAAATAGACAGACAATTCAACGAAGTACTGGTAACTCTGCTTTAAAGGAGATGATCCACAAAAAAAAAATAAATAAATAAAAATAAAAAACCTCGGATTCGAATCATCTCTCTCCATTGTCAAGTTCCGACACGACGCTTTTCGAGCTGGGCTAAAGAAGAATTACTTGACCCGCAGCTTAAGGGGGTCTTCTACATTTGAAACAAAATTTTAAGATTTTTTGTTTTGCATTTTTATTATAGCTTGGACATTCCCCTTTCATCCTCTTCAAACCATTTTTCAAAATTCGAAATAGTTTAGCAGATATAGACATTTTAGTGGAGCAATATTCTTGCTAAAAAAACACTGCCCTGCACTTGAATAGGGAGTGTGTGAGAGCTCGCATTGTCATGGTGCACAATGATGATTTTTCGAATTTCTCCGAAGACTTCAGGCAAACAAATTGTGGTGTACCACTCAGAATTGACCGTCCTACGTTGCTCAAGCGGAACAGTCGCTATATAACCAGTTTTACCTCAGAAACAGGCGACCATTTGCTTCGAAGTGCTTCTTCCAGGAATGACTTTCGTTGGATTTGGCTCGTCTTCGAAGACCCACACGGTCGATTGCGGTTTTGTTTCGGGCTCATTAGCATAGATCCATGATTCGTCACCTGTGACGATCTTATAAACGTCTTTTGAAACACCGCGATTATATTTTTCAAAATTTCTTTGCACCAATCGAATTGTGCGGGATCCAACGAGAACAAACCTTTTTTACGCCCAGGTGTTCATGCAATATCGAATGTATGCTGGTCGAAAAAATGCCCAAGGATGCCTCTATCTCACGGTATGTCACATGACGATCTTGCATTATCAGTTCACGCACGGCATCAATTGTTTTCTGGCACAACGACTGTTTTTGAACGACCTTCACGATTGAATTTATTAAACCAATTTTTCACAGTGCTATAGGATGGTGCTTCATCGCCATACAAAGATTTATGTTCATCGTTGCACTCTTGTCGTGATAATCCACGTCGAAAGTTGTGAAAAATGATTGCACGAAAATTCCATCACGATCCTCCAATCATAAATATGGTAAAGCTTCCTTCATTGTTCCCTTCGGTACAGGGTATGATAACAAAATCAACAATTACTTCCACAGATCCCACTCGGCTCTATTTAGTCGAAAGAAACTTTACAATAATTTTCTTAAACCAATTGAATTTATTTTATATGTTAAAAATGCCAAAATGGTTTAAAATTTCAAAGATATTTCTTGGTTTAAGATACAAGTATTTCATTCCAACTCTCAGTGTCTTGTCAGTTCTTCACATTAAATTTTGATGCTTCTAAAATTTTAACGACAGCAATTTGTCAAGACCAAAATAGTAAAAATATGTTTGCAATTCTAGTGTTTTATAGTAGCAGCTACGCATTAATTCTGACGCTTCTCAAATTTGAGTGCAATTCATCAAGTCCAGAATAAAATTAGTCCTCCATTCCAAGTCATCAAGTCCAAGTCCTCCATTCTCATTCTTTATATCATTTGGCTCTCTCGTTTCTTTCATTAATATTCTAGTCATCTGGCTCTCCTAATTCATTATATCGTTCAATAACATTCTATTTATCTGGTTCTTCTAAATCTGCTTCTTCATTCCTTTTCATCTGGTTCTCCCAATTCTGCTCCTCCATACCGCGTTATCTGGTTCAACTAATACTGCTCCTCCCATTCCTTGTTATCTGTAGTCTCCGAGTTAGCCTTAGCTTTTACGAAGATTGGTTTTGCTTTTTTGTGATTTAAGATTGTTTTGTGTTTTTGTTACTTTTAGATTGATTTTGGTTTTTTTTAACTTTTAGATTGATTTGTGTGTTTTTTGCTTTTAGATTGTTTCGCTTGCGAGAGTGTACGCTTGCACGAGACTTCCGCCGGATTGGAGCCCGACGACTTACAACCACGCTTGGACGAGGCCTGACCTCCATACGATTCTGCTCCCTGTCCGCCCATGCTACGTCAGCCCATGATTCCTCAGCCTCCAGCAGAACCAACGCATTAATGAACGCTGGTAACATCTCTTTTAATTGTATCTCGTCAGCGATAAGTGATTTCTTCGATTTTGCTACCAATACCTTCGACTTCTTAGTCTTGCAAGTGTTATTCATGGTTGATTTACATTTAGGTGCAAATACCGTCGACTTCTTAGTCTTGCGAGTGTTTTTCATGGTTGATTTATATTTGGGTGCCATTTTTAACGATTTTTGATTAGAGAAATTTACAGAAAAAAATCAAATACTATAATATTTTTACAATAATTTTGTTGTACTTGATAATGGAGAAATTGTGGTCCGTTCCGTTTAAAATCCCGAGTAAAACTAACTTTTCAGGTAGCAAAACAAATGAATGTGAATTGACATTTGGTCGAAAGGTTTACAGGGCCTACTTAGATATTGGGGTTACAAAAATATAAACAAAGGCTACTTGATATGGAAATTTTAGTTAGTAATAAAATTCGTTTGAACTCTATGCATAATTGTAATAATCTCTCTTCCATCCTATTTCCAGACGATTTGGCTCGTTTTTGGGGTCGAAAGCGATTTGTAGAACACCTGGGAATATTTTTCTGACACTTTGTTAAATTGTCTTCTCCAACAATTTTAAAGAGGTTCGGTTCAGGATTCGAAACCTTGAGGAATCTTTGTGTTTGGTTTTTGGAAACCCTGAACTCCAGGTTTTGGTTCCAACCTCGGCCACTTGGACTTAAACTTCTCTCTTTTGAGTAGATTTACCATCACATTCAATACCAGAAATCGCAAAAAAAAAAGAAGAGCTTAAATCTAACTTGTATTTTTGAAATAAGCCTTAGAATTTCGGGACTAGAAAATTTAAAAAAATCCGGCATCGACTTACTTTTGACATCGGTGGGGATATCTTGGATTGACTCTATCTAAAAATATAAAATAAAAGTTTGTTTTTTAACTTTATGAAGTAATTAAGAATAAGCAAAAATTACAAATTAAACAAGTAAGAAAGTCGGTCAAGCTCGACTGTAAAATACTCTGTACCTGTTTGAATATAACTGATAACTTTAATATGTGGGGTCACACAAACTGTGCAAGTGCTGCCCATCACGATTACGGGCAGTGCTGCCCAGCGTAATTATTTGATTTGCTTGTAACTCGAATGTCGTTCATCTGATCTGAAAACGGTGTATGGTGGATCGGTAAGTAATGACGATTAAAATATATGCCTAAAAGGTTCAAACAATCTGTCTTTAAAATTGTGGAAGATATTCGATTTTTTCAAATTGTGGGGGTGGCAACTCTACCATCGTTTATCTGATCGGAAAACAATGTATGGGGGCTCGATAAGTAATGATGAGTAGAATGTGTGTATAGAAGGTTCGAACAACCTAACTCCAAAATTGCGAAATATTTGAGGTGCTTTTCAAATTGCGGGGGTGGCAACTCTACTATTGTTCAACTGATCGAAAAACGATGTATGGGGGCTCGATAAGTAATGATGGATAGAATATATGTCTAAAAGGATCAAACAACCTATATGCAAAATTGTAAAAGATATGACATCTTTATCAATTTGCGGGGGAGGCAGGGGGCGTGGCAAAAATCAAAATCAAGAATATATTTAATTTATAGGGTCGGAGATGCTTCCTTCTGGCTGTTACATACATTTGCACAATATTACAAATTATTTTTTATAAACAAAGCAACCTTTGCTTTCAAATTTTTGAGGCAATTGTTTACTCGGTCAAGACTGCAAACCTTTTAGCTTCAGTCGCATTCGACTCGTGCTACACTGAAGAGCTTTCTCTTCTTAGTAACTTTTTTATTTTTAATTTTATTTATCAACTTGGAATAGTTTTATCTTCCAGAAATTTATCCAGCGACTGGAGCTTCGGCTGCTGCTTTTACTGAAGTGGAACACACATTTATATTTTTATACACTTGAAAAGTGTATATTAATTTTGCCCAGAAGTTTGTAACGCATAGAAATATCAATTTCCGACCCCATAAACTATATATATTCTTGATCAGGACGACAAGCCGAGTTCATTTCCGTCTGTCCGTCTGTCCGTCTGTCCGTCTGTCCGTCTGTTTCTACGCGAACTAGTCTCTCAGTTTTAAAGCTATCGAGCTGAAATTTTGCACATAGTCTTCTTTTTACTGCACGCAACTAATATGTCGGAACCGGCCGGATCGGATGACTATATCATATAGCTGCCATAGGAACGATCGGTCGGAAAATATGTTTTAGTGAGAAAAACTTTTTTGTTTTCCATCGTAGCGTCACCTATCTTGGTATATGTTAGTTTTATATGTATCCACATAATTCTGAAAAAATTAATCAAAATCGGATGACTATATCATATAGCTGCCATAGGAATGATCGGTCTAAGAACTAGTTCTAGTTAGAAAAACTTTTTGTTTTACATCGTAGCGTCACTTATCTTGGTATATGTTAGTTTTATATGCTTCCACATAATTCTGGAAAAATTTATCAAAATCGGATGACTATATCATATAGCTGTCATATAAAGGGTCGGTCGAAAAACTTGTTCTAGTGAGAAAAACTTTTTAGTTTTCCATCGTAGCTTCACCAATCATGGTTTGTATTAGTTTTATATGCTTCCGCGTAATTCTGGAAAAATTTATCAAAATCGGAAGACTATAGCATATAGCTGCCATATAAACGGTCGGTCTAAAAACTAGTTCTAGTGAGGAAAACTTTTTTGTTTTCTATCGTAACGTCCTTAATCTTGGTATATATTAGTTTTATATGCTTTTACGCAATTTGGAAAAAATTTATCAAAATCGGATGACTATAGCATATAGCTGCCATAGGACCGATCGGTCGGAAAATGTGGTTTACTAAGAAAAGTTGTTTTTATGGTATCAAATCTTTCTTATCAATGATTTAAAATTTTTTAAATATTTGATATCTATATCCTTTATATATTTTATCGGTTAAATCAGTTGGAGTAAACGTTTTCAAGTGTATTTAAACTTCGGCACAGTCGAAGTTAGCTTTGCCTTCTCGTTTTTTTTTTTTTTGTAAATTCCTTGGATCTTTATAATGACTTCCTCATCTTCATCCCATTGGTGTTAATTAAATAAATTAACTCAATTAATAAAATTATTTTTAAATGGAATTAATCCGTGAAACCTCATGAATCTAAAAATCGCATATTTGAGGTCTCAATACAACCAAATCCCAGTATCTCCATTTGCATTCGCAATTGCCATTAAAAAGATAGACTGATCCACCTTTGTTATTAAAATAGGTATATCCTGCTTAATTGAGGGCTCGAATTTTGAAATATTTTGCTTAAAAGTTTAGCAAAAGAAAAAGAATTAGCATAAAGTTTACAAAATACGAAAAGAGAATGTACCATCAATTGCTTCTATGCAATTTGAGAATCCCCACAATTTAAATGAATTCTTTCTAGGATTTCATACTTCTAATAAGCTCATAAAAGCTGATATTTTCTCTATTGAGACAATCCAGTATGCCAACTTTATTTCAAATGGAAGTACTGATGTTTGTTTAAAGAAATTTATATTTTACAAAATGCGGAATCCTTGCGAATCGAAAACAATTGATTAGATGTTGGGTCATCTAATATGATTTTTATCCCATTTCTTTTGTACATCTCTTTTAAGACGTTTTCCCACATTTCTATCAGTGCATCTGGGGACCATTCTGTGATCGAAGGATTATAATTTTTCAAATGGCGGTAAATTAAGACAATATTGGGGGGGGGTACATATTTCCGCCCAATGGCAAAGTAGAAGATGGATTTGGCAGAAGCTGGTTCCTCTTCGAAAAATCTGCTTTCGGATGCTTTCTTCGCTCTCCACAAAAACTGTTGAGTCCAAACATGTCGCAGTTGGGGGAAGAGCATTGTAATGGCTGTTCTTCTTCCATTGGAAAATGACTTTGTTGTTGCTCTTCTACATCGAACTGCTTTTTTGCAAATTTCCGGCTGCCTGGGACCTCGAATCAACTTTAGCTCTTTCTGTTCCGCTCGAGCAACGTAGGACGGTCAATTCTGAGTGGTACACCACAATTTGTTTGCCTGAAATCTTTGGAGAAATTCGAAAAACGAACAAGAGAAGACAGATCATTGTGCACCATGACAATGCGAGCTCTCACACATCAGCTCACATCAGCGCCTTTTTGACCGCCCAAAACGTCGAATTGATGGGTCATCCGCCGTACAGCCCTGACTTGGCACCCAATGACTTCTTTTTATTATCCCGCACATCAAGGGAAAAATGCGTGGTCAACGATTTTCGTCGCCAGAAGAGTTCACAAACCATGTTTTGGAGGTGTCTCCATCGGAGTGGAAAAAGTGCTACGACAATTGGTTTGAGCGCATGCAAAAGTGTATAAATCTTGCTGGCGAATACTTTGAAAAACAATAAAACCATTTTTGATCATATATATCATATATATAGCAACCTACGTAGGAGTTTGAGTGGCAAACTGATATGGCAAGACACGAGACTCTTAAAACCAAACGAAAGCGATTTCCGTAACTCTGTAAATGCTAAAACTCTGTAACATAATAAAAAATATAAATAATTTCAAAGGTATACAAAATCTGTTGTCCCAGTAGGCCTTGGCCCATTTCTCCATCAACTGTCAGTCCAGCTGGCCGGTCAGTTCTATATAAATTTCATTCTCAAACCAAATTTCTCACAGTACAGTCGCAAAACTCTCATATACATATAAATAATCTAAATTAAAATACAAGTATTTGTTTTTTGTATATTAGATTTAAACAATGTCTGATTCAAGCCTTGAGAATTTATCCAGTAGATCCAGTTTATCAAGTTCGCTAGGAATGTCGGATGAGCAGCTAAATTTGTGGGAAGTGCGACAAATGCAAAATATTGTTAAACGTAGATCTAAAATGGACAACAACTCGGATGATGTTCCCTCCACATCAAAGCCTCGTTATAGAGATGGGCAACTCACCAATAAGGGGAGACGGGAGATTATCGAACGTCTTCAAAGGATTAAATAAGAACAACTATACAATGCACGAATGGGTCAATCTTTAACCAATCCACGTCCACGTCAGCGGCACTTACCGCAAAAACTAACCGTGACAAAGAGAAGAAAGCCAGCTATAAAAAAGCGTGTTGTCAAAAAATCGCCACAGAAAAAAAGCCCAAAAAATTGGTACGCAAAAGGCCGCCACTTGTTAAGCGTCGTGGAGCGCCAGGAAAGCGGCGAGTGGCTCCAAGCAAAAAGCGTCTTCGCCCCAGACCAAAAATAAATGGGAAACGTGCTACCAAACTAAAAGCTACGAAGAACGCTAGGCCCAAGCGCAAGCCTATTTTAAGTCAAGAGGCGGTGGCAAAACCTCAACTTCCTCCCTCAACAACGCCACCAAATACTGCCACGCAACCAAATACTGCTACGCCGATGCCCATTGGTATCTTAAAGAAAACAACAAAGGACTAGGCAGATATAAGGATACTATGATGACAACTGGAACTGAACCAAGGACTAGGATATCAAATTATTTGATACATTCAAAGGTTACTTTGATCTAAACCATAGTTAAACATGAGAGATTTTTTAAACATTACAAAATATATTTTCAGATTTAAAAAATAGACAGACAATTCAACGAAGTACTGGTAACTCTGCTTTAAAGGAGATGATCCACAAAAAAAAAAAAAAAAATAAAAATAAAAAACCTCTGATTCGAATCATCTCTCTCTCATTGTCAAGTTCCGACACGACGCTTTTCGATCTGGGCTAAAGAAGCATTACTTGACCCGCAGCTTAAGGGGGTCTTCTACATTTGAAACAAAATTGTTAGATTTTTTGTTTTGCATTTTTATTATAGCTTGGACATTCCCCTTTCATCCTCTTCAAACCATTTTCCAAAATTCGAAATAGTTTACGTGGGTTGCTATATATATTTCTGGCATAATAATGACAACGCGAATATTTATGATCAAAAATGGCTCAAACCAATTGTCGAAGCACTTTTTTCACTCCGATTGAGACACCTCCAAAACATGGTTTTTGAATTCATTAACAGCATCTTCTGGCAACGAAAATCGTTGACCACGCATTTTTCCCTTGATGTGCGGGAATAAAAAGAAGTCATTGGGGTGCCAAGTCAGGGCTTTACGTCGGATGACCCATCAATTCGACGTTTTGGGCGGTCAAAAAGGCGCTGGTGTGAGCTGATGTGTGAGAGCTCGCATTGTCATGGTGCACAATGATCTGTCTTTTCTTGTTCGTTTTTCGAATTTCTCCGAAGACTTCAGGCAAACAAATTGTGGTGTACCACTCAGAATTGACCGTCCCACGTTGCTCAAGCGGAACAGTCGCTATATAACCAGTTTTACCTCAGAAACAGGCGACCATTTGCTTCGAAGTGCTTCTTCCAGGAATGACTTTCGTTGGATTTGGCTCGTCTTCGAAGACCCACACGGTCGATTGCTGTTTTGTTTCGGGCTCATTAGCATAGATCCATGATTCGTCACCTGTGACGATCTTATAAAAGTCTTTTGAAACACCGCGATTATATTTTTCAAAATTTCTTTGCACCAATCGAATTGTGCGGGATCCAACGAGAACAAACCTTTTTTACGCCCAGGTGTTCATGCAATATCGAATGTATGCTGGTCGAAAAAATGCCCAAGGATGCCTTTATCTCACGGTATGTCACATGACGATCTTGCATTATCAGTTCACGCACGGCATCGATGTTTTCTGGCACAACGACTGTTTTTGACGACGTTCATCTTCGAGCGAGCGTTGCCCGCGATTGAATTCATTAAACCAATTTTTCACAGTGCTATGATGGATGATGCTTCATCGCCATACAAAGATTTAAGTTCATCGTTGCACTCTTGTCGTGATAATCCACGTCGAAAATTGTGAAAAATGATTGCACGAAAATTTTCACCAGTTAATTGCATTTTTCTGCCGAGGTAAGTTTTTGATTAATCGTTAATCGATATCAAACGTGGTCACACATGAAAGAGTTGTATGGAGCTTTTATCGATAAAAGTCCAAACATTTTTTGGGAAAAGGCCAATTGGTCCTAAAATGGCTAGAATTGACCTAGGCCACAAACTTACATAGTAACCCACGTATCTTTCTAAAAACGTATTCAAGAGGATTCTAAAACTTACAAATGTAGTTATGACGTCTTTGAAAAATGTTCTTGTGAGGGTGGTCCTATTATTTTTTTCGCAGCTGTATATATATATTCTATTGTTTAAATCAGTTGGTGGCAGCTTTTAGATAGCTTTTTGGTAGATTTTTCTTCTTTGGTTATTTCTGGAATTCTTGGTATATTTTTCTGATAAGTTGGTATTTATTACATTTTATGTTATTTTTGGGTATTTTTTTGTTTTTATATGACACTTCTGTCTTTTCCATATTTCTTTCACCTAATAATGTTTGCCCAACACGAACATTTCCGTTCCGTTTTTCCACATGTCATGGTAGTTCTACCCACCCCCTTACCACACCTCACACCACACTCACGTAGCTGCCCTGACAAGCCTTTGTGCTATGTGGCGTGTTGAGTGCCTAATAAAATCATAAAATAGCAGGTGTTTAGCGCGCCACAAAACGCCCCACAACCCCAACCCTCACTCCCCCTTCTTTCTGCTAGATTCTATTTTTTTTTTGTGATATTATTAATAAACCTTTTTCTAAATGAAATTTTGTGGCAAGAGAGAGAGAGAGAGTGAGAGGGGGGGAAGAAAAACATTTCGCTTGTCATTTTGCCAGGAAACGAATGACACAAGTATATCATACCCCAGGTCCTTGCCTGAATCTTGTTGTTGTTGTTGTTAGTTAGTTAGTTAGTTACCCTCTGATCCAGCTGCCTTCCATAACGCTCGCCCCTGTCCCCCTCTCCATGTACGTCTACTCTTTTGACAGGCCGTTTTGGCGCTTTGTGCACAAGTGCACAATTATTGACGTTTTTTTCAAGAAGAGACAATGTAAGAGCGAATAATTGTTAACTTTTAGAGGTATGCGGTTTTTTCAAAGAAAAAAGCAAGTTGCAGTTTTTGGTGAACCCGACGTGTTTTATGTGTAACATCATGGAACTCCGATAATGGTTCAGCTATACACATTAAATTTTTAACAATGTTTCTTCAGCTGTTCGAAGTAAGATGATTTCCACAGTCTATTAACATAGGTTCCATTCATGTGCTGTTAAGTGCAACAGTACTTCTCAGCACCGTATGGGCACAATGTAAAGGGTGAAGGAATTATTAATTCTGCTTGTTTTTTTTTACAAATGAAAATTCTTCACTCAAGAGCGAATTTCTTGATCCTAGTATGAATTTTTGATCACTGATTTGTAGAAAAAAATGTAAAATTTCATATTTGGATCCAAATTTTTCCTTGTCAAAAGTCAGAATGAAAATTCTTTATCCAAGTAGCAAATTCACAAATTTTTCTCTGAGTGTAGAGCTTTTTTTATCAAACGGAAGGAACTTAACACCAATTAGATCTTCTAGCTGGGCAATAATCTTATAGAACTGGGGTTCTGGTGAGGCCATTCCTCTGAAATCTAACTAAACAGATACCTCGTTTAAACACAAAAAATGTATCATGATAAAAGCCCTTCAAATTATGCAATGTCCTTAATAAGAAATAATCAAGGAACATTTTTCTTTTTGTATCTCTGATTTACTTTGTATATCTATATCTGCTCCATGAATATGAACAAATGTGCTTCCATAACCGACTCGTTCATATAGATTATTATATAAGCAAATAAAGTGTGCATACTTTTAAGGGCATTTATCATGATAAATCATCAATTTGTTGCTTTAACTTGCAGCTGTATGGTGTACCAAACCTCATTGAACAAGGATTATAAAAACTCAAGGATTAAACTCAAATAAAAACTAAACTAACAAAAAACGAGAAGGCAAAGCTAACTTCGACTGTGCCGAAGTTTTAATACACTTGAAAAACTTTACTCCAACTGATTTAACTGAAAAAATATATATAGGATATAGATATCAGATATTTAAAGTTTTTAAATCATTGATAATAAAAATTTGATAACATAAAAAAAAACTTTTCTTAGTAAAACACATTTTCTGACCGATCGTTCTAGAGTTGGAGAATCTAGTTCATTTCAATGACCTAGTTCATTAGTTCATTTTTTGATGAACTATTCACTTTCGAGCTATAGTTCATTGTTGAATTATAGTTCATTTTTTGAACTATAGTTCATTTTTTGAACTATAGTTCATTTTTTGAACTATAGTTCATTCTATGAACTATAGTTCATTTTTTGAACTATAGTTCATTTTATGAACTATAGTTCATTTTTTGAACTATAGTTCATTCTTTGAACTATAGTTCATTCTTTGAACTATAGTTCATTCTTTGAACTATCACATGTAAATGGGTGTCGGGGGTGGTTTCAGCGTTTGTACGCTCAATGGGCCAACTAGGTGGAAAATAATTTTCTCATTTCTGATGGTCGGAAAATGGGGGGCGGGGGTGGGATCATTGCCAAACGTTTTTATACACTTGAAAAGTGTATATTAATTTTGCCCAGAAGTTTGTAACGCATAGAAATATTCATTTCCGACCCCATAAACTATATATATTCTTGATCAGGACGACGAGCCGAGTTCAATTCCGTCTGTCCGTCCGTCCGTCTGTCCGTCTGTCCGTCTGTCCGTCTGTCCGTCTGTTTCTACGCGAACTAGTCCCTCAGTTTTAAAGCTATCGAGTTGAAATTTTGCACAGAGTCTTCTTTTTACTGCACGCAACTAATATGTCGGAACCGGCCGGATCGGATGACTATATCTTATAGCTGCCATAGGAACGATCGGTCGAAAAATAAATCTTAGTGAGAAAAACTTTTTTATTTTCCGTTGTAGCGTCACCAATCTTGGTATATATTAGTTTTAGGTGATTTTACATATTTGTGGAAAAATTTATCAAAATCGGATGAATATAGCATATAGCTGCCATATAAACGGTTGCTCAAAAAACAAGTTCTAGTGGGAAAAACTTTTTTTTGCCATCGAAGCGTCACCAATCTTGGTATATATTAGTTTTAGATGATTTTACATATTTGTGAAAAAATTTATCAAAATCGGATGAATATAGCATATAGCTGCCATATAAAGGGTCGGTCAAAAACAAGTTCTAGTGGGAAAAACTTTTTTATTTCCCATCGTAGCGTCACCAATCTTGGTATATATTAGTTTTATATGCGTTCACACAATTCTGGAAGATTTTATTAACATCGGAGGACTATAGCATATAGCTGCCATAGGACCGATCGGTCGAAAAATGTGTTTTACTAAGAAAAGTTTTTTTTTATGGTATCAAATTTTTATTATCAATGATTTAAAAATTTAAAATATCTGATATCTATATCCTATATATATTTTCCCAGTTAAATCAGTTGGAGTAAAGTTTTTCAAGTGTATTAAAACTTCGGCACAGTCGAAGATAGCTTTGCCTTCTCGTTTTTAATCATTTTGGCGGCTTTACTGATGGGTTATATGCTAGTTTTTAGAATAAAGTTCATTAAATGAACTATAGTTCAAAAAATGAACTATAGTTCGTAAAATGAACTATAGTTCGAAAAAAAGAACTATAGTTCATCAAATGAACTATAGTTCAAAAAATGAACTATAGCTCAAAAAAAGAACTATAGTTCATAAAATGAACTATAGTTCATTTAATGAACTATAGTTCAAACCGTGAGACCTAGTTCATTAGTTCATTTTAATGAATAGTTCATTCGAACTAGTTCATGAAAATCGGCACAACTCTAGATCGTTCCTATGGCAGCTATATGTTATAGTCATCCGATTTTGATAAATTTTTTCAGAATTGTGTGGAAACATATAAAACAAATATATACTACGATTGGAGACGCTACGATGGAAAACAAAAAAGTTTTTCTCACAAAGACTTATTTTTCGTCCGATCGTTCCTATGACAGCTATATGCTATAGTGATCCGATTTTGATACATTTTTCCAGAATTATGTGAAAGCATATAAAACTAACATATACCAAGATTAGTGACGCTACGATGGAAAACAAAAAAGTTTTTCTACCCAGAACTTGTTCTTAGACCGATCGTTCCTATGGCAGCTATATGATATAGTCATCCGATTTTGATAATTTTTTTCGAAATTATGTGAAAGCATATAAAACTAATATATACCAAGATTGGGGACGCTACGATAAAAAACAAAAAAGTTTTTCTCACTAGAAGTAGTTCTTTGACCGACCGTTTATATGGCAGCTATATGCTATAGTCATCCGATTTTGATAAATTTTTTCAGAATTATGTGGAAACATATAAAACAAATATATACTAAGATTGGAGACGCTACGATGAAAATCAAAAAAGTTTTTCTCACAAAGACTTATTTTTCGACCGATCGTTCCTATGGCAGCTATATGCTATAGTGATCCGATTTTGATATATTTTTCCAGAATTATGTGAAAGCATATAAAACTAACATGTACCAAGATTAGTGACGCTACGATAGAAAACAAAAAAGTTTTTCTAACTAGAACTTGTTCTTAGACCGATCGTTCCTATGGCAGCTATATGATATAGTTATCCGATCCGGCCGGTTCCGACATATTAGTTGCGTGCAGTAAAAAGAAGACTCTGTGCAAAATTTCAGCTCGATAGCTTTAAAACTGAGAGACTAGTTCGCGTAGAAACAGACAGACGGACAGACAGACGGACAGACAGACGGACAGACAGACGGACAGACAGACGGACGGACGGACAAGCGGAAATGAATTCAGCTTGTCGTCCTGATCAAGAATATACATAGTTTATGGGGTCGGAAATGAATATTTCTATGCGTTACAAACTTCTGGGCAAAATTAATATACACTTTTCAAGTGTATAAAAAAAAACAAAAAAAAAGTTTTCTCGTTCCAGGTTTATTAACATTTTAAACATAAACTTTATTTATTATAATATAGTCTTTTCACACAATACAGTTCCCTCAATCACTTGGCACCAGTGTGACCGTTCGCTGATCGTCTCATAATACCAACTCATTCGTTGAATCTTCACAAATAAATATATATAAAAGTTCATACAAACTAAAAGCAGCAGTGCACAAGATTCTTATGAAAGAAAGCGGCATCAACACGTATGCTGCTGAGCAGCTGCTGCCTTGTTATACCCTTGCAGAGGGTATATTAAAATTGTCCCGATGTTTGTAACGCATAGAAGGAAGCATCTCCGACCCCATAAACTATATATATTCTTGATCAGCATGACGAGCTGAGTCTATATAGCCATGTCCGTCTGTCCGTCTGTCCGTCCGTCTGTTTCTATGCTATCTCCTCCCTCAGTTTTAGAGCTATCTTGACCAAACTTTGCAAAAAGTCTTTAAATACACATAGGCTGCACATTTGTCGGAATCGGCCGGATCGGATGACTATATCATATAGCTGCCATAGGAACGATCGGTCCATAAACTAGTTCTAATGAGAAAAACTTTTTTGTTTTCTATTGAATCGTCACCAAACTTGGTATATATTAGTTTTATACCCCTTCACACAATTCTGGAAAAATTTATCAAAATCGGATGACTATAGCATATAGCTGCCATATAAACGGTCAGTAAAAAAACTAGTTCTAGTGAGAAAAACTTTTTTGTTTTCTATGGAATCGTCACCAAACTTGGTATATATTAGTTCTATACCCCTTCACACAATTCTGGAAAAATTTATCAAAATCGGATGACTATAGCATATAGCTGCCATATAAACGGTCAGTAAAAAAACTAGTTCTAGTGAGAAAAACTTTTTTGTTTTCTATTGAATCGTCACCAAACTTGGTATATATTAGTTTTATACCCCTTCACACAATTCTGGAAAAATTTATCAAAATCGGATGACTATAGCATATAGCTGCCATATAAACGGTCAGTAAAAAAACTAGTTCTAGTGAGAAAAACTTTTTTGTTTTCTATTGAATCGTCACCAAACTTGGTATATATTAGTTTTATACCCCTTCACACAATTCTGGAAAAATTGATCAATGGTAGTGACTTTCAAAAACTGCAAGGGTATTTAAAACATCGGCGTAGCCGATGTTAGCCTTCTATTTTTTTTTTTTTATACCATTGCAGAGGGTATATTAAAATTGTCACGATGTTTGTAACGCATAGAAGGAAGCATTTCCGACCACATAAAGTATATATATTCTTAATCAGCATGACGAGCTGAGTTCATTTCCGTTTGTCCGTCTGTCCGTCCGTCCGTCCGTCTGTCCGTCTGTTTCTATGCTATCTCCTCCCTCAGTTTTGAAGCTATCTTGACCAAACTTTGCAAAAAGTCTTTAAATACATATACGCTGCACATTTGTCGGAATCGGTCGGATCGGATGACTATATCATATAGCTACCATAGGAACGATCGGTCCAAAAACTAGTTCTAGTGAGAAAAACTTTTTTGTTTTCCATTGTAGCGTCACCAATCGTGGTATATATTAGTTTTATATGTTTCCCCACGATTCGGAAAAAATTGATCAAAATCGGATGACTATATTATATAGCTCCCATAGAAACGGTCGGTCCAAAAACTAGTTCTAGTGAGAAAAACTTTTTTGTTTTCTATCGTTGCGTCCCCAATCTTGGTATATATTAGTTTTATATGTTTTCACATAATTTTGAAAAAAATTATCAAAATCGGATGACTATAGCATATAGTTACCATAGGACCGATCGGTCGGAAAATGTGTTTTACTAAGAAAAGTTTTTTTTTAAGGTATCAATCTATATCCTATATATATTTTATCGGTTAAATCAGTTGGAATAAAGTTTTTCAAGTGTATTAAAACTTCGGCACAGTCGAAGTTAGCTTTGCCTTCTCGTTTTTTTGTAAATTCCTTGGATTTTTATAATGACTTCCTCATCTTCATCCCATTGGTGTTAATTAAATAAATTAACTCAATTAATAAAATTATTTTTAAATGGAATTAATCCGTGAAACCTCATGAATCTAAAAATCGCATATTTGAGGTCTCAATACAACCAAATCCCAGTATCTCCATTTGCATTCGCAATTGCCATTAAAAAGATAGACTGATCCACCTTTGTTATTAAAATAGGTATATCCTGCTTAATTGAGGGCTCGAATTTTGCAATATTTTGCTTAAAAGTTTAGCAAAAGAAAAAGAATTAGCATAAAGTTTACAAAATACGAAAAGAGAATGTACCATCAATTGCTTCTATGCAATTTGAGAATCCCCACAATTTAAATTAATTCTTTCTAGGATTTCATACTTCTAATAAGCTCATAAAAGCTGATATTTTTATACCCTTGCAGAGGGTATATTAAAATTGTCACGATGTTTGTAACGCATAGAAGGAAGCATTTCCGACCACATAAAGTATATATATTCTTGATCAGCATGACGAGCTGAGTTCATTTCCGTTTGTCCGTCTGTCCGTCTGTCCGTCCGTCCGTCTGTCCGTCTGTTTCTATGCTATCTCCTCCCTCAGTTTTAAAGCTATCTTGACCAAACTTTGCAAAAAATCTTTAAATACAAATACGCTGCACATTTGTCGGAATCGGCCGGATCTGATGACTATATCATATAGCTGCCATAGGAACGATCGGTTCAAAAACTAGTTCTTGTGAGAAAAACTTTTTTGTTTTCGATCAAAGCATCACCAATCTTAGTATATATTTGTTTCATATACTTCCACACAATTCTGGAAAAATTGATCGAAATCGGATGACTATAGCATATAGCTGCCATATAAACGTTCGGTTCAAAAACTTGTTCTTGTGAGAAAGACTTTTTTGTTTTCGATCGAAGCATCACCAATCTTAGTATATATTTGTTTCATATACTTCCACACAATTCTGGAAAAATTGATCGAAATCGGATGACTATAGCATATAGCTGCCATAGGAACGATCGGTCCAAAAACTAGTTCTAATGAGAAAAACTTTTTTGTTTTCCATCGTAGCGCCACCAATCGTGGTACATATAAGTTTTATATGCTTCCACACAATTATGGAAAAATTTATCAAAATCGGATGACTATAGCATATAGCTGCCATATAAACGGTCTGTCCAAAAACTAGTTCTAGTGGGAAAAACTTTTTGTTTTTCATCGTAGCATCACCAATCGTGGTATATACTAGTTTCATATACTTCCACACTATTCTGGAAAAATTTATCGAAATCGGATGACTGTAGCATATTGCTGCCATAGGAACGATCGGTCAAAAAACTAATTCTAGTGAGAAAAACTTTTTTGTTATCAATGGTAGCGCCTTTCAAAAACTGCAAGGGTATTTAAAACATCGGCGTAGCCGATGTTAGCCTTCTATTTTTTTTTTTTTGATAGAATTGGGCTAATTTATATTACATCAAATTTTGTTAAATTTTTAGCTAGAAAAGGAAATTTAAAGTAAGTCAACTGTAATGCAATGTATTTTGAATCACCATTTCCAAAGATTTATGTATGCCCTAGTGCATTAAGCCTTCGGTTTCCTTGAACTTTTCCCTTTTCCTTTTCCTTTTTTTTTTTTTTGATTTGTGCCCTGGTATGTCTTGTTTCATTATGTTGATTATTAATTAAATTTCTTGGCGCCGGAAATTGAAAATATATACATCATCTACTTAGTCCTTTCTATGCATATGGCAGCAGGGAAAATTGGCTGGCAAAAACAGGAGTCGCCTGCTCCTTGCCATTTGGCCTTTGCCAACGTTTTCCGGCATTTTAAGAACTGCAAGCTGCATGTCACTAATATCTCTTCGCTTGCTCTCTCTCTCTCTCTCTCTCTCTCTCTGTGTGTGGCCTGGAAATTAATTAGCAACGGAAATTGCGCTAATAAACTAACAAATTTACGAGCTACATTCACGCCAGCCACGCCCCCGCCCCCGCTACAGAAAAAATGGATGCTGCTGTCAACCGGAAACACTGAAGTGGTCATCATTAAAAAGGAAAAACTAAACGAGCAAAATTTCCCCCACAAACAAAATGCGAAATGTCGCCAAAGTGGCATAAATTGAGGAGGGTGGGGGACTGGCCAAAAAGGAAATCGAATAATTTAAATCGCATTTCCACATTTTGTGCCACAAAATATCCAAAATATGTGACAGCTGCGCAGCTGCGTTTCAGACATCAAAAGGCATTCATTCAGACAGGTGTATACAATTTCGGAAATGCAATAATTTGATGAAACTGATAAATGTAGAGAGAGAGAGAGAGATGCAAGAAGCAATATTTATCGCTGCCTTCAATGCGTGGTTTATTATAGATCAAAACAGGTTCCGATTTAGTCTCGTCTCTCTTCTTTTTGAACAGATTCATTGCAATTGAGAGAGAAACCTGATAAATTGCATTTTTGTGGGCTTTTTACCCATGCTGGCAGGCGGCAGTGATTGCTCAGGAATTCTGTTCTTGTGTGCTAAATCAATTTTACTTAACACGCTGGTGTGAGTGACTGTTTGTATGTGTATGAGTTTGTGTGTGGCAAGCATTCATATGCATATTTTATGCCTGGTAGTTTATTTATGGGGGGGAAAACGTTTATACAACCGCCAGGCAGCCTGTTGTGGTATATAGCATGAGCGGAAGCATCAAATGGACATAGGGATATAGTGACAATCGGCCAAAGCCAAAGCCATTTCAGTAAAACTGTACACAGAAAAAAACGAGAGCGTAAGTTGAAGTCGGCCCTGCTCGACGTCGATATACCCGTTACTCAGGGTAAGGTTTTTTTTAAGAATATTTTATTAGATCACAAATTGTGGAAGATATAAGTTTTTTTTACAAATTGCGGGGGCGGCAACTCTACTATCGTTCATCTGATCGAAAAATGATGTATGGCGGATCGATAGGTAATGATGATTAAGATATATGTCTAGAAGGTTTGAACAGTCTATTTTCAAAATTGTGGGAGATATGAGGTTGTTTTCAAATTGCGGGGGCGGCAACTTTTCTATCGTTCATCTGATCGAGAAATGATGTATGGCTGATCGATAGGTAATAATTATTAAAATATATGTCTAGAAGGTTCAAACAATCTATTTTCAAAATTGTGGGAGATATGAGGAATTTTTCAAATTGAGGGGGCGGCAACTCTACTATCGTTCATCTGATCGAAAAATGATGTATGGCGGATCGATAGGTAATGATGATTAAGATATATGTCTAGAAGGTTTGAACAGTCTATTTTCAAAATTGTGGGAGATATGAGGTTTTTTCAAATTGCGGGGGCGGGAGGGGGCGTGGCAAAAATTTGAAACAAACTTGATCTGCGTGCAGAAGATACAAGTCTACACTGAAAATATGGTAGTTCTAGCTCTTATAGTCTCTGAGATCTAGGTGTTCATACAGACAGACGGACAGACGGACAGACGGACGGACGGACAGACGGACATGTCTATATCGACTCGGCTATTGATGCTGATCAAGAATATATATACTTTATGGGGTCGGAAATGCTTCCTTCTGCCTGTTACATACATTTGCACGAACTTAGTATACCCTTTTTACTCTACGAGTAACGGGTATAAAAACTGTGCCATTCGGGCTCAACTCAACACCAAACGGGCTCAATAATGGGTTGATCCCGGAATGGCTTAAACTGAGCCCTAGTCGGGATAGTCGCCCGATAAAAGTTCAAAAAATTTAGAACGCCCGAGAGAGATTTTTTTTTTTTCTTAAAAATTTGCATATATTTTAATAATTGTATATTTTGGATTCACTTAAGACTTTTTTAATTTGAAGAAACATATATATAAATGAATTAATTAATAAGAACTTACTTTAACTTGCCTTGTCTGGGAATCGAACTCGGACCTCGGGACTGAAGAACGTCTGCGTCTCAGCGCACTCGACCGCGCCGCGCTTGCCAGACTAGGCACCCAATGACATACAAGTGCGTTTGCTCCAGACGACAAAAGAGAGAAGCCAAGAGATCGAATTTGCTGTTGCTCTCAGCTTGTTCGCTCTCTCACTCGACATTTAAGCCCGAATCGGATTAAAAACAATCCCAAACGGGATCAATTACGGATAATCAATCCTAAACGGGCTTAAAATTTCAATCCTTCCGTCGGGACTAACTCAAGCTTTTTCGGCTTAAAAATATCCCGGCATTTTTTTTTCTGTGTAGAAGAACAAAAATTAGAGTGCTCAATTACCCAAGTAAAGGGAGGAAAAAATTCAGTTGTATTTTTTATTAAATGAACTAAGTCGTTTCAAGTTTTATATGCTATATGCTATAGTGATCCGATTTTGATCAATTTCTCCGAAATTATGTGGAAGCATAAAAAACTAATATATGCCAAGATTGGTGATGCTACGATGGAAATCAAAAAAGTTTTTCTCACTAGAACTAGTTTTTTGACCCATCGTTTCTATGGCAGCTATAAGCTATAGTCATCCGATTTTGATCAATTTTTGCGGAATTGTGTGAAAACATATAAAACTAATATACACCACGATTGGGGACGTTACGATGGAAAACAAAAAAGTTTTTCCCACTAGAACTAGTTTTTCGATCGATCCTATGGCAGCTATATGCTATAGTCATCCGATTTTAATCAATTTTACCAGAATTATGTGGAAGCATATAAAACTAATATATACCAAGATTAATGACGCCTACGATGAGAATAAAAAAAGTTTATCTCACTAGAACTAGTTTTTTGACCCACCGTATCTATGGCAGCTATAAGCTATAGTCATCCGATTTTGATAAATTTTTTAGGAATTATGTGGAAGCATATAAAACTAATATATACCACGATTGGGGACGTTGCGATGGAAAACAAAAAAGTTTTTCCCAATAGAACTAGTTTTTAGACCGATCGTTCCAATGGCAGCTATATGCTATAGTCATCCGATTTTAATCAATTTTACCAGAATTATGTGGAAGCATATAAAACTAATATATACCAAGATTAATGACGCCTACGATGAGAATAAAAAAAGTTTATCTCATTAGAACTAGTTTTTTGACCCACCGTTTCTATGGCAGCTATAAGCTATAGTCATCCGATTTTGATCAATTTTTGCGGAATTATGTGAAAACATATAAAACTAATATATACCAAGATTGTTGTCGTTACGATGGAAAACAAAAAAGTTGTTCCCACTAGAACTAGTTTTTTGACTGATCGTTCCTATGACAGCTATAACATCAACGAAAGTTGATTTAAACAATTGAAGTAAAATATGGAAAATAATGTTCAAGGTATGTTTAATAAAATTACATTAGATTTGTTGTATATAAGTGATTTGTCCTTTAATTTATGTGTTTTTGTTGTGTGTTGTTATAGGCGAGCTTAACCTTAAGCTAATTCTGTTTCTTGGAGTAAAAGTTTGCTGGATTGTCGTGGATTGTCGTAACCGTTAATGCAATATTGTTTTTTGCTTTAATTAAATTCTCTGAATTTGTAAATTCATTAAAATTAAATCTTTTATCCTTGTTGTACTTTGTCAATCACTTTTGAGTGCATTTCACATGACTTGAGTTAATTCGTTTTGCATTTACAAGCAAATTTTAAGTGAAATATTACACATACGCCTGGCTGGTTGGCCAGCTGTAACAGCTGCGTTACGTCCACATACTTTAGACGTTTCGCATTGGCCTTAATAGCCAAACAATAAATAAAATCAAAGACAATGGGGCCAGCACCAATAAAGGATATATGCCCACACTCAAGCAGATGACGATGCACTCGCTGGCTCCGGCAAATAAATTCGCATAGATTGGAGGTAAGTTAAAACAATATGCGGGGTACAGAAACTAGTCATAGAATAGAAGGAAAAGAATAAGAGTAGAGAAGAAAGAGCTCCTATTTAATCAGATGATCAGATGAACGATAGTAGAGTTGCCACTCCCGCAATTTTAAAAACACCTCAAATATCCCGAAATTTTGGATATAGGTTGTTCGAACCTTCCAGACATATATTCTACTCATCATTACTTATCGAGCCCCCATACATCGTTTTCCGATCAGATGAACGATAGTAGAGTTGCCACCCCGGCAATTTGAAAAAAACCCCAAATATCCCGCAATTTTTTAGTTAGGTTGTTCGAACCTTCCAGACATATATTCTACTCATCATTACTTATCTAGCCACCATACTTCGTTTTCCGATCAGATGAATGATAGTAGAGTTGCCACCCCGGCAATTTGAAAAACACCTCAAATATCCCGTAATTTTGGAGTTAGGTTGTTTGAACCTATTAGAAATATTTTCTACTCATCATTACTTATCGAGCCCCCATACATTGTTTTCCGATCAGATGAGCGATAGTAGAGTTGCCACCACGGCAATTTGAAAAACACCTCAAATATCCCGCAAAAAATCTAGAAATATTGCAAGAAAAATCAATCCTAAACAATGTCTAAAGCAGGTCGAGCCCTGATTGTCTCAAAACCAATTACAAAAGGATAGACTTGAGTGTGAATTTTCCAATTAGATTTGATTTTTAAATAGCATAAAATTGTGATAAGAGCTTTTTCGGATTGATACCAGAATTCGGGGATTTTACAAGACTTTTGCAATTAAAACTTCAATCCGAAGGTCGGGTATCAAATCAAATTTTAAAACTTGGACTTAGCTCTCCATTTTTATTCTGTGTTGATGATGACAACGAATTGGCGTTTATCTTAGCAATTCTGTAATAATTCTTGCATTTTGCAACACACTCCGATCTATTTAGATAGGTTTCAAACCAAAAACGTCTCTTTCCAGTTAATCAGCAGTTAATCATGGCCAATTTGCCTTATTTTCCAACACTGTTAATGCAGCTTACCTCAGCAATTCTGTAATAATTCTTGCATTTTGCAACACTGTCCGAATTTATTTAGTTAAGTTTCAAACCAAAAACTTCTCTGTCCAGTTAATCAGCAGTTAATCATGGCCAATTTGCCTTATTTCCCAACACTGTTAATGCAGCTTGCTGTTGCTTACATGCGGATGTTAGGAGCGAAATCCAGTTTGTCAACGTCATTAAAATGCCAAGTCAAATGTGATTTGGAATCGGACATGTCTCTGGGACAAACAAACAAACAAACAAACAGACCAACCGCCGACCGATCCACCCATTGTGCCAGGCAAATCTCAGCAGCAAACAAAACAAGAAAAAGAGTTGAACAAAACGGAATAACAACAACAGCAAAAAAAAACGGGAGTAGGACTGTCCGTGGAAATTGACAAAAGCAAACGAATCAAATGCGAGGGACAATGGGCAACAGTATTGCATATTGATTGCGAACAGCAGCCCTCCCACCTGCACGGCCCGCAACTCGCTTGTACGGCAAATCAAATTGATTTGGAAATCCTTTTTGGAAGAGCTACAAACGTCATGTCCCTACTGAAAAATGCTCCATTGTGATTTTCGGCAATGCAATTTTCTAAGCGGCTTAAAGGTGTTCATTCCGAGTCATTGACTACACTTCACTCCTCGCCACCCTCTCTCTCTCCCCACCACCACAAACGACGCCTATGCAATTTGCTGTCAGAAATGGAAATGAAACAAGTTCTATGCATTTCGATTTTGATATTTGGTTTTGTTATGAACGTAAAGGTATTTCAAGAGTATTTTGGTGTTCTGGGGCCCCCAAGGGCATTGTGAGAGCAAATGTAAGTGAATGACATTCAATTAGGAGGAAGAAGTTGTTGAACAAGTTGTAAGATTTTTCTACCTTTGAACAGGGTTTTATGAGTGCTTTTTTTTTAAATTCTGGAGAGAATACCAAGACAACTTTTTCAATTTGGTTCAATTATATAAGAAAATAAAAAATTATGTTTGGAATTCGATAAATATTCAACAAGTTATCGGCCTGCCAATTAAGGTCTCAAAAAAAAAAGCCCTGATTCCGGGACTTCTGGTAATCGGAAATAAAAACGGTATGATAAGAATTGCTGTAATTCTGGCCCGTACCTCAATCATATTTTTCAATATTTTTTTTAAAAATTGACGGCCATTTACAAAAAATTAGATTTTTCAGGTCTTTTTTGTAGTTTAGTGTAAAAGAAAAATAGTAAAAAATGTGTTTCCTCTTGATTGAGGTACAGGGCAGAATTACATCAATTCTGCGTCGATTCCAACATGGCCGATCAAAATCGGTTAAGTAAAACTAAAACGCGGACAAAATCGCGAGAAAAACGCGGTCTTTTTAGCATGAATATTACGCCACTAATTATGGCAATATCTACTAAACTATTTTGAATATTTGAAAATAGTTTAAAGGGGATGACCGGGGAATGTCTAAGCTATAATACTAATGCAGAAAAAAAAAGAAAACAATTTTTTCAAAGACCCCCTTAAGCGGATTATCATTACACAACGGCTTGGAACTAAAACTTAAACTTAACAAGTTTTTTATGGACTAGACCCTGACCATGCCCCTTTTTTTTAGGTCCTAAGACGACTTAGACCGGATTTATACGATGAAGCAAGCTTCATGAAGTTTCTCAAAAAGCTTTTGTTTGTGGGAAAGAGGCGTGGTGGGGTAGCTTTCCCCTCTACTCCTCTTTCCTTTAAGCAAGAGCTTTTTAGAAAACATCATGAAGTTTGCTTCATCGTGTAAATCCCGACTTACAGAATCTGGTTTGATTTGCAAAATTTACACCAATTTTTATGCATTTAACGACACAACGAATAAACGTTCTTTTTTGCAAAACGGGGCAAGTTTGGGCAAAATTTGTTAATTATGCCTTAATCTGCACATTTTTGCCAGTGATTATGAATTTAAAGCTTTAAGCAACGTTTTGCATTCTAAAAGTTATATTCCACAATATATAGCTCAGACCGATTCCAGCTTCTGCCTCTTCTTCTGTGAGTGAGTATTGATTCAATCAAATATTTGTAAATGCCATTACAATCGAGATATGTCTGATCATCTACTTAAAAACAATGATGTTCCTGCGCTCACTTCATTGTCTTGGCTTGGTAAAAATTTGCCCAAATTATTTGATAATAGAAAATCAAATTGCAACAAATTCGCACACAATTTCAACAAAATAAACGAAACCGAAAATGAAGTGAATGCCATCAGCAAAACGCCATTGCGTCAGTTCGATTTACCTCCCAATCTGGCACCCCATCCCTCCCCTTGCACCAACCTAACCAATCGACAGCTGTTGCAGCACTTGAGCCATAGAGCGAGGCTTAGGGCAACAATGTTGTCGCATTTGTAACTGTCTTGCAGGTTTTCTCTTTCTCTTTCCAAGACAAAAGGCCACATAAGGATGAGTCGGACGGGAGCTAGCACATGCAGCGAGTTAAAGAATTCCAATCAGCAGAGCCATTGTTCTTGAGACATTTTGCTGCAAATTGAAGATAATTGAAGTGTAAAGCGTAGAGCGGAAGTGCAGCAGTCAGCAAAAGGGGAATCCCCCACCCCACCCTCAGGCTGTGCTGTATTTGTGCTGATGCCAAGGCATATTATGCAATACAATTTTGGTTGCTGTTGCTGCTGCTGCTACTTCATCTTCCTCTTCCACCTTCTCATCCTTAACTTTGGGTCACGTCGAATGTCGCCTGAAAATGCGGAAATGATGTGACAAGAAGGGGGGGAGGGGGAGCTAGACCACAGCGTAAATGGAGGCCAACAATAAAACTGTTTACCGCATGGACAAGAACAACAATGAAATGCAAAACGCTGACAACGTCAAGTGAATTGTTCATACCCCCCTCTTGAGTATGCAAAAGCAAAACCAGAAGCAGCAAGTTTATGGATGAAGTGAGCAAGTGTTTTGGCCAGGCAATTGTCTGAGCTTATGTTTTGGTTTTTTTTTTTTTTTTTTTTAAATTATGCAAATAACCATTTTCCGATTTTTGATAAATTCATGACCCTGAAGAGGGTGTGTTGAATTGTAATTAATTTGTACAAAAATCATCAACGCCCAGCTCTTACCTGCATTTTGTGGCTAAGAGGCTCACTAAGCAGGAATTTTGCAAAGTACGAAATTGTACGGGGAAGAAATACTTAGGGACGATTTCTCATCTAATCGGTTTTCAAATCTAGCTGCCTTTTGAAAAAATTTAAGTTGCCAAATTTAAAAATCATACGCCGGTCATATATATACTTTTTAGAAAGATTGTAAACTGTATTTTAAGACTAGGTTCCAAGAAATATTTATTTAAAGCAGCAAATAATTTTTGACGCATACATATTTTTAAGCACGCCTAAAAGCAGGCAACAAAAACGAGGTCATTCAGTTTTAACTTAAAATACTCATACGCCATGTAAAGGGGTCTTTACACTTATCATATATCTCTAAAAAGATGCTTGTCAAACTACTCTAAAGAGAACCTAAGATGAGCTATTTCACTTGTAATACGTGGGTTGCTATTGTAGGGACAGGGCCAGAGTCAGTAAAACACGTCTGCTTGTCTTGCGCGTCACTCTAAGAATGACTCTCGTTCGACTTTATTGATCGCTCGCAAGAGCGATTGATAGAGAGTATCGTTAAGTTTGTTCTTTGAACGAACTTGACGATGTATTTACAGTTACTTAAATCTACTTAAAGCTATATTGCACAGTGGGTGTTACATGCTAATTATTACTACAATTCGGCCGTCCTGACTATGAGGATCTCCCGATACTCGTTGACATGCTTCGAGTTACAATGTTACTTTGACCATATTTACATTTACTTTTACTTTTTTCATTTATACATTTGTTTTGGTCATTTGTTGTTATTTCTCTCATTTCATTTCTCCCTTCATTTAGCGTATTTTTTCTTTTTCTTTCTTATTACAATTTTTCTGTTCATGACGTATACAATCAGTTTAACAATCTTCCGTATCTTCGTCTGAACTTCTATCGATATCTGTATAATTTTTATTATCCGTATTTTCTTTCTCGTTGAGCCAAGGTTTCATATTGTGTATCGCCCATATACCTGAATATGGCATCTGAGTTTGTTGGAAATTTTCAACGTCTTCTATCAAGTACCTATCGTTATCTAATACTTTCGAAACAACATATGGTCCTTTGTATTTAGGAATTAATTTACTTGATACTCCTTGCTGTGAGTTAAAGTTTCGTACTACGACATAGTCTCCTATTGAAAACACATGCGGCTTCTGACGTTTGGTATCCACATATTTTTTATTGTAATCCTGCACTTTTTGTTGATTAATTTCAGCTCTTTGTCTTATTTCTTCTACATCTCTCGTCTCTACTTCTTGATTACCTTCTAGTATATTTTCCTTTATACTGTCTATATTGAATCCTTTCTGTTTGACTCCAAAGAGCATCACACTTGGGTACTCGTTTATGCTTCGATTTCTTGTGTTATTCATCGTAAACTCTACTTTGTCTAATACTTTGTGCCACGGTTGATTTTTCTCTACATCTATTATCTTTGCCATCATCGGTCCAAGATCCCTGTTAACTCTTTCAACTTGTCCATTGGCTTGTGGTGAAGCAGTCGCTACTTTTGTGTGGTGAATATTATTTTGTTCAATAAACTCATCGAACTCTTTGGACGTAAAACAGCTTCCTCTATCAGATTTTATATTTTTTGGCCTACTATATGCCTTAAAATAATCTTTTAACGCCTCAATAGCCTCCTTAGAACTTGTTGTTTTGGTAGGATATAACCTGACGAACTTTGTACAAGCATCTATTACCACCAATATGTGTCTCTTTTTACTATCACTGCTATTGATCGGCCCATAGTGATCAATGTGAAGCACTTCAAACGGATTGGTGTCTTTTGGTATCGAATGTAGAAATCCTTCGGTTTTACCAGATTTGTTTGAAAAAGCTATGCATTTAAGACAGTTTTGAACATGATTTTCCACCTTTTTTCTAACATTGGGAAACCAATAACTTTTATTTATAAGGTCAGATACCTTGTCAATTCCCACATGTCCCATTTCATCGTGGTATTTATATAATACATTCTCTTCCATTGATTTAGGAACACAAAACACTAGTCTACCACCTTTTTTCTTATATATCACACCATTACGCATTTCGTAATGTTCGCTTTCTTTTTGTGTCAACATTTCTTTTATCTGTCTGATCTTTTCATCTTTCCCTTGACATATAATAAGGTTTTCTTCAAAAGTATTCGTTTCAATAACAAGTATATTGTTGTTTCGACTTAATGCATCTACATGTTGCATTCTTTTACCGGCTCTATGCTCGAGATCATAATAATAATTTTGTAGCTCAAGAGCCCATCTTGCTATCCGTGGGTTAAGATCTTCTTTGTTCAATGTTAGCGTCAGTGAATTGCAGTCCGTTACTATTTTAAACTTGATACCTTGAAGGTATACTCGGAACCTTTTCAGTGCATTGATAATCGCTAAAGTTTCTAGCTCGAAGCTATGGTACCTCGACTCTACATCTGTTGTACGTTTCGAAAAGTAAAAAACGGGATGAAATTTATTGTCCTTTTTCTTTGCAACAGTATTGCACCGTAACCCAAAGAGCTTGCATCGCAATGCAATTCCGTTTCGTCCCTAGGATCATATATAGCCAATATTGGCGCTTCGATCAGCTTATCTTTGAGTGCATTGAACGCATCAAGTTCTGCTTCATTAAATGCGAACTTTTTATCTTTCCTTGTAAGATCATACAATGGCTTTGCGATAATGGAAAAATCCTTAATGAACCTCCTAAAATATGAGCATAGTCCGATAAAACTTTGCACTTCGTTTACTTTAGTAGGAACTGGAAATGATCTTATAGCTTCGATACCAGACTCATTCGCTTTAATACTATCTCCTGTGACAGTGTATCCCAAGTAGTCAACTGAAGACTGTAGGAATTCACACTTATCGAGCCTAAGCTCGAGTTTGTTATTCACAAGGCATTTAAAAACCGCTTTGAGAATGCTGAAATGTTCGTCTAGACTCTCTGTAGCAATCATAATATCATCCAGATATATCACTACTTTTCCTGTTCGAACCAAGTCTGCGAATATTTTGTTTATATATCTTTGAAACGTTGAAGGCGCATTTGTAAGCCCAAACGGCATTCGCAGATACTCAAATTGTCCTAGTGGTGTGGTAAATGATGTATATTTAACTGATTCTTCTTCCATGAAAACGTGATGGAAAGCGTTTTTTAAATCCAACTTTGAGAAATATTTCTTGTTTGCTAATCTTTCAAGCAAATCATCTATCAAAGGAATTGGGTAGTTATCTTTTAAAGTTGCTTCGTTAATACGACGATAATCAACACAAGATCTTAGTTCCCCTCTCTTTTTCTTCACCAGCAAAACTTGAGACACATATTCTGATTCGCTTGGTCGGATATACCCCTTAGCTAAATTTTCATCTAACATTTTCTGTAGTTCAATCTTTTCGGCGTAAGACAATCTTCGTGGAGAGCACCGAAAAGGTTTATCATTTTCGATTGTGATCTTCATAGTACCTTTTATCATGGGTTCATTAGGTCTTTCAGGCTCTACATAATCTTTTTCAAACAAATTTTCAAACCTTTTCGCCACATTCCCGCTTATGTCGTTTCCAATTTTGTAAGATGCTTTGCCTTCGCATACTACATTTATCGCCAACATCTGTTTTTCGAAACTTTCTGAGTCATCGATCTCTTCCCTTTGCTTTATACTTTTTATTACTTTGTTCTTTGCTTTATCTTGAACATAGTCCTCTACGATGTTTTCTTTTTGTAGTTGTTCGATTGCGATTAATTTCAAGTTGCTTAAACTAAGAAAATCTCTACCTAATACCATTGGGTGCTTTGTAGATTCGTCATTGACAATAAGAGATTCAATTTTAACATTTTTATTGAAACTTTTAATAACGCAAACTGTTTTTCCAATTACATTTAATTTGCTTTCATTAATACCAAAATAATTTTGACTTGAATTTTCATTGTAGTTTATCTGTGTTCCTTCTGGAACAGAAGATTTTCTAAGAAAAGTTACGGGTCTTCCCGAATCTATGAGGAACTCTATGGGAAAAGTATTATTAGTATCGTTTTTCATACTAGGAAAGGAAATATAAAACAATCTTACATAATCATTAGTCGCCTTGTCCTTTTTGTAAAGCGAGCACTCTCTAGCCAGGTGCCCAAGCTTGCCACAGGCGTAGCAAGTCCCATCAGCCCGTTTAGATTTGCGACACTCAGCCGCCAGGTGACCCATACTATGGCAATTAAAGCATTTTTTGGCCCTCTGGTCCGGGGCCGACGCTTTCATGGTCACCACCTTCTGTGATTGTGGGGTGCCGACAGGAGCCTTAGGTCGTTCAATGTCTTGAAAGGCATCCAAAATTTCGGCAGGTGCAGAAAAACGTTGCAATTTTGCCTGGTTCTTCAGCTGCGTACCAGGTAAGCCATCTATGATGTACTGGACCAGTTCGTCGTCACTCATATTTAAGTCGTTTGCCAAAGTTATTTTGTCAAAATAATATACGGCAAACTTCTCCTCTTGTGTCCACTTGCGGTTCTCAAATCTGCGACGCACTTCCAAAATGTTTTCCTTTTTGCCAAAAATGATCTTTAGCTGCATCAAGATGGCATCAATGCTTCCGGAAAGAAGTGATGGACGTGACAAAAGCCAAACCTTTGCCTTGCCCTTTATGCGTGCACAGATTAGGGGGCGCATGACGTCATCGCTCACTTCAAACACATCTCGGATGTTTTTGGCTAGCAGCAACCACTCATTAATGTTACTTTCGTCGTTAAAGTCTGGTAGAAAGTCTTTAGCCATGTTGAAATTGACTCCAGAAGTTTTGGTGCGTAAATCAATGTTTTCACAACGCAAATTGTGCATCATTTGCTCCATTAATTCCAGTTGAATTGTTTTGTTTTTAAAGTTGTTGTTAATGGTGTGACCAGACTCCATGTTTGGCGTATTACTCGATTGATCGCTGCCTCCTTCAGCGTTGCCACCCTCAGCGTTGCCACCATCAGCGTTGCCATCCTCAGCGTTGCCATCCTCAGCGTTGCCACCATCGGAGTTGCCAAGTTCGACGCGATTAATGACGTCATCATTGTGCTCGGCGTTGCCATCTATGGTGATATGCTCAGCATTGCCAACACCAAATGCTTCGTTGTCGGCGGGAGCCTTGTCATCGTTGTTATTGTCTGCAGCTTGAGGAATTTCACCATGTACCTCATTGGCGGCGCCATTGTTGCTGCAGCTGCGTTTTTCCGCACGATCAGAATTGCCTTCGCTGGCGTCCAAGATATCAAAATGTAGGTTTGGAGCTAATGGGGATGGTAATGCAGCTTCCAGTTGAGCAAATAAAGCTGATTTTGTGCCTTGTGTCGGCAGACCAAGTTTTTCGCACCACACTTTGATCTCGGGCAATTTTAGATCGGATAAATTAACATTCACGTCCATTATAGTTGGAAAAATTGTTTTTTATATAGTTTTTTGTTAAATTCTTAAAGTACTTGTACTGTACGCGTTAATTCGGTAACCACTTCTGAATTTGTAGGGACAGGGCCAGAGTCAGTAAAACACGTCTGCTTGTCTTGCGCGTCACTCTAAGAATGACTCTCGTTCGACTTTATTGATCGCTCGCAAGAGCGATTGATAGAGAGTATCGTTAAGTTTGTTCTTTGAACGAACTTGACGATGTATTTACAGTTACTTAAATCTACTTAAAGCTATATTGCACAGTGGGTGTTACATGCTAATTATTACTACACTATTTAAGTTTCTGGCCTAGGTCACTTCTAGCCATTTTAGAACCAATTGGCCTTTTCCCAAAAAAGTTTGGACTTTTATCGATAAAAGCTCCATACAACTCTTTCATGTGTGATCACGTTTGATATCGATTAACGATTAATCAAAAACTTACCTCGGCAGAAAAATGGAATTAACTCGTGATGTAATTTTCGTGCAATCATATTTCACAACTTTCGACGTGGATTATCACGACAAGAGTGCAACGATGAACATAAATCTTTGTATGGCGATGAAGCACCATCCTATAGCACTGTGAAAAATTGGTTTAATAAATTCAATCGTGAAGGTCGTTCAAAAACAGTCGTTGTGCCAGAAAACAATTGATGCCGTGCGTGAACTGATAATGCAAGATCGTCATGTGACATACCGTGAGATAGAGGCATCCTTGGGCATTTTTTCGACCAGCATACATTCGATATTGCATGAACACCTGGGCGTAAAAAAGGTTTGTTCTCGTTGGATCCCGCACAATTCGATTGGTGCAAAGAAATTTTGAAAAATATAATCGCGGTGTTTCAAAAGACGTTTATAAGATCGTCACAGGTGACGAATCATGGATCTATGCTAATGAGCCCGAAACAAAACAGCAATAGACCGTGTGGGTCTTCGAAGACGAGCCAAATCCAACGAAAGTCATTCCTGGAAGAAGCACTTCGAAGCAAATGGTCGCCTGTTTCTGCGGTAAAACTGGTTATATAGCGACTGTTCCGCTTGAGCAACGTAGGACGGTCAATTCTGAGTGGTACACCACAATTTGTTTGCCTGAAGTCTTCGGAGAAATTCGAAAAACGAACAAGAGAAGACAGATCATTGTGCACCATGACAATGCGAGCTCTCACACATCAGCTCACACCAGCGCCTTTTTGACCGCCCAAAACGTCGAATTGATGGTTCATCCGCCGTACAGCCCTGACTTGGCACCCAATGAACTTCTTTTAATTCCCGCACATCAAGGGAAAAATGCGTGGTCAACGATTTTCGTTGCCAGAAGATGCTGTTGATGAATTCAAAAACCATGTTTTGGAGGTGTCTCAATCGGAGTGGAAAAAGTGCTTCGACAATTGGTTTGAGCCATTTTTGATCATAAATATTCGCGTTGTCGTTATTAGGCCAGAAATATATATAGCAACCCACGTATTCTATTCGTCAGAAAACAGCAACAGTAGATTAAGAAAAAAATAAAACGAAGCAAATAAAAATGTTTGTCCCTATTCAAGTGCAGGGCAGTGTTTTTTTAGCAAGAATATTGCTCCACTAAAATGTCTATATCTGCTAAACTATTTCGAATTTTGGAAAATGGTTTGAAGAGGATGAAAGGGGAATGTCCAAGCTATAATAAAAATGCAAAACAAAAAATCTAACAATTTTGTTTCAAATGTAGAAGACCCCCTTAAGCTGCGGGTCAAGTAATGCTTCTTTAGCCCAGCTCGAAAAGCGTCGTGTCGGAACTTGACAATGAGAGAGAGATGATTCGAATCCGAGGTTTTTTATTTTTATTTATTTATTTTTTTTTTTGTGGATCATCTCCTTTAAAGCAGAGTTACCAGTACTTCGTTGAATTGTCTGTCTATTTTTTAAATCTGAAAATATATTTTGTAATGTTTAAAAAATCTCTCATGTTTAACTATAGTTTAAATCAAAGTAACCTTTGAATGTTTCAAATAATTTGATATCGTAGTCCTTAGTTCAGTTCCAGTTGTCATCATAGTATCCTTATATCTGCCTAGTCCTTTGTTGTTTTCTTTAAAATACCAATGGGCATCGGCGTAGCAGTATTTGGTGGCGTAGCAGTATTTGGTGGCGTTGTTACGGTAGGATGTTGAGGTTTTTCTTCCGACTCTTGACTTAAAATAGGCTTGCGCTTGGGCCTAGCGTTCTTCGTAGCCTTTAGTTTGGTAGCACGTTTCCCATTTATTTTTGGTCTGGGGCGAAGACGCTTTTTGCTTGGAGCCACTCGCCGCTTTCCTGGAGCTCCTCGACGTTTAACAAGTGGCGGCCTTTTGCGTACCAATTTTTTGGGCTTCTTTTTTTGTGGCGATTTTTTGACAACACGTTTTTTTATAGCTGGCTTTCTTCTTTTTGTCACGGTAAGTTTTTGCGGTAAGTGCTGATGACGTGGACGTGGATTGGTTAAAGATTGACCCATTCGTGCATTGTATAATTGTTCATGCTTTATCCTTTGAAGACGTTCGATTATCTCCCGTCTTCCCTTATTGGTGAGTTTCCCATCTCTATAACGAGGCTTTGATGTGGAGGGAACATCATCCGAGTTGTTGTCCATTTTAGATCTACGTTTAACAATATTTTGCATTTGTCGCACTTCCCACAAATTTAGCTGCTCATCCGACATTCCTAGCGAACTTGATAAACTGGATCTACTGGATAAATTCTCAAGGCTTGAATCAGACATTTATATATTTCTGGCCTAATAATGAAAACGCGAATATTTATGATCAAAAATGGTTTTATTGTTTTTCAAAGTATTCGCCAGCAAGATTTATACACTTTTGCATGCGCTCAAACCAATTGTCGAAGCACTTTTTCCACTCCGATTGAGACACCTCCAAAACATGGTTTTTGAACTCTTCAACAGCATCTTCTGGCGACGAAAATCGTTGACCACGCATTTTTCCCTTGCATGTGCGGGATAATAAAAAGAAGTCATTGGGTGCCAAGTCAGGGCTGTACGGCGGATGAACCATCAATTCGACGTTTTGGGCGGTCAAAAATTCGCTGATGTGAGCTGATGTGTGAGAGCTCGCATTGTCATGGTGCACAATGATCTGTCTTCTCTTGTTCGTTTTTCGAATTTCTCCAAAGATTTCAGGCAAACAAATTGTGGTGTACCACTCAGAATTGACCGTCCTACGTTGCTCGAGCGGAACAGAAAGAGCTAAAGTTGATTCGAGGTCCCAGGCAGCCGGAAATTTGCAAAAAGCAGTTCGATGTAGAAGAGCAACAACAAAGTCATTTTCCAATGGAAGAAGAACAGCCATTACAATGCTCTTCCCCCAACTGCGACATGTTTGGACTCAACAGTTTTTGTGGAGAGCGAAGAAAGCATCCGAAAGCAGATTTTTCGAAGAGGAACCAGCTTCTGCCAAATCCATCTTCTACTTTTGCCATTGGGCGGAAATATGTACCCCCCCAATATTGTCTTAATTTACCGCCATTTGAAAAATTATAATCCTTCGATCACAGAATGGTCCCCAGATGCACTGATAGAAATGTGGGAAAACGTCTTAAAAAGAGATGTACAAAAAGAAATGGGATAAAAATCATATTAGATGACCCAACATCTAATCAATTGTTTTCGATTCGCAAGGATTCCGCATTTTGTAAAATATAAATTTCTTTAAACAAACATCAGTACTTCCATTTGAAATAAAGTTGGCATACTGGATTGTCTCAATAGAGAAAATATCAGCTTTTATGAGCTTATTAGAAGTATGAAATCCTAGAAAGAATTAATTTAAATTGTGGGGATTCTCAAATTGCATAGAAGCAATTGATGGTACATTCTCTTTTCGTATTTTGTAAACTTTATGCTAATTCTTTTTCTTTTGCTAAACTTTTAAGCAAAATATTGCAAAATTCGAGCCCTCAATTAAGCAGGATATACCTATTTTAATAACAAAGGTGGATCAGTCTATCTTTTTAATGGCAATTGCGAATGCAAATGGAGATACTGGGATTTGGTTGTATTGAGACCTCAAATATGCGATTTTTAGATTCATGATTAATTCCATTTAAAAATAATTTTATTAATTGAGTTAATTTATTTAATTAACACCAATGGGATGAAGATGAGGAAGTCATTATAAAGATCCAAGGAATTTACAAAAAAAAAAAAGGAAATATAAGTGTGTGTTCCACTTCAGTAAAAGCAGCAGCCGAAGCTCCAGTCGCTGGATAAATTTCTGGAAGATAAAACTATTCCAAGTTGATAAATAAAATTAAAAATAAAAAAAAAGTTACTAAGAAGAGAAAGCTCTTCAGTGTAGCACGAGTCGAATGCGACTGAAGCTAAAAGGTTTGCAGTCTTGACCGAGTAAACAATTGACTCAAAAATTTGAAAGCAAAGGTTGCTTTGTTTATAAAAAATAATTTGTAATATTGTGCAAATGTATGTAACAGCCAGAAGGAAGCATCTCCGACCCTATAAATTAAATATATTCTTGATTTTGATTTTTGCCACGCCCCCTGCCTTCCCCGCAAATTGATAAAGATGTCATATCTTTCACAATTTTGCATATAGGTTGTTTGATCCTTTTAGACATATATTCTATCCATCATTACTTATCGAGCCCCCATACATCGTTTTTCGATCAGTTGAACAATAGTAGAGTTGCCACCCGCACAATTTGAAAAACACCTCAAATATCCCGAAATTTTGGAGTTAGGTTGCTCGAACCTGCTAGACATATATTCTACTCATTATTACTTATCCAGCCCCCATACATCGTTTTCTGATCAGATGAACGATAATAGAGTTGCCACCCCCGCAATTTGAAAAGCACCTCAAATATTTCGCAATTTTGGAGTTAGGTTGTTCGAACCTTCTATACACACATTCTACTCATCATTACTTATCGAGCCCCCATACATTGTTTTCCGATCAGATGAACGATGGTGGAGTTGCCACCCCCACAATTTGAAAAAATCGAATATCTTCCACAATTTTAAAGACAGATTGTTTGAACCTTTTAGGCATATATTTTAATCGACATTACTTACCTATCCACCATACACCGTTTTCAGATCAGATGAACGACATTCGAGTTATAAGCAAATCAAATAATTACGCTGGGCAGCACTGCCCGTAATCGTGATGGGCAGCACTTGCACAGTTTGTGGGACCCCACATATTAAAGTTATCAGTTTTATTCAAACAGGTACAGAGTATTTTACAGTCGAGCTTGACCGACTTTCTTACTTGTTTAACTCATATCTTTGAATCCTCTGGGTCTATTTTTGTAATTTTTGCTTATTCTTAATTACTTCATAAAGTTAAAAAACAAACTTTTATTTTATATTTTTAGATAGAGACAATCCAGGATATCCCCACCGATGTCAAAAGTAAGTCGATGCCGGATTTTTTTAAATTTTCTAGTCCCGAAATTCTAAGGCTTATTTCAAAAATACAAGTTAGATTTAAGTTCTTTTTTTTTTTTTTTTACGATTTCTGGTATTGAATGTGATGGTAAATCTACTCAAAAGAGAGAAGCGTCATAATCTAAATAAACGTAGCGTCGAAGTGAACAGAGGTTGAAACCAAAACCTGGGGTTCAGGGGTTCCAAAAACCGAAGACAAAGAACAGAATAGAATCGAGTTCTGAACCGAACCTCTTTAAAATTTTTGGAGAATCGCAGACTTGGTTTGATTTGAAATTAAATGATTTTTTGCTCAACAATAAATTGCACTTTAACGTAGAAAATTAGGTATTGATGACGAAAACCTATGGATAAAAGCAAATCAAATTTTAAAAAAAAATTAAACAAATTATAGACAATTTAACAAACTGTCAGAAAAATATTCCCAAGTGTTCTACAAATCCCAAAAACGAGCCAAATCGTATGGGAATAGGGTTGTAGAGAGATTATTACAATTTTGCATAGATTTCAAAAGAATTTTATTACTTATATAAAATTTCCATATCAAGCAGCCTAGAGTAGGCCCTGTAAACCTTTCGACCAAATGTCAGTTCGTTTTGCTACCTGAAAAGTTAGTTTTACTCGGGGTTTTGAACGGAACGGACCACAATTTCTCCATTATCAAGTACAGCAAAATTATTGTAAAAATATTATAGTATTTGATTTTATTTCTGTAAATTTCTCGAACGAAAAATCGTTAAAAATGGCACCCAAATATAAATCAACCATGAAAAACACTCGCAAGACTAAGAAGTCGACGGTATTTGCACCTAAATGTAAATCAACCATGAATAACACTCGCAAGACTAAGAAGTCGAAGGTATTGGTAGCAAAATCTAAGAAATCACTTATCGTTGACGAGATACAATTAAAAGAGATGTTACCAGCGTTCATTAATGCGTTGGTTCTGCTGGAGGCTGAGGAATCATGGGCTGACGTAGCATGGGCGGACAGGGAGCAGAATCGTATGGAGGTCAGGCCACGTCCAAGCGTGGTTGTAAGTCGTCGGGCTCCAATCCGGCGGAAGTCTCGTGCAAGCGTACACTCTCGCAAGCGAAACAATCTAAAAGCAAAAAACACACAAATCAATCTAAAAGTTAAAAAAACCAAAATCAATCTAAAAGTAACAAAAACACAAAACAATCTTAAATCACAAAAAAGCAAAACCAATCTTCGTAAAAGCTAAGGCTAACTCGGAGACTACAGATAACAAGGAATGGGAGGAGCAGTATTAGTTGAACCAGATAACGCGGTATGGAGGAGCAGAATTGGGAGAACCAGATGAAAAGGAATGAAGAAGCAGATTTAGAAGAACCAGATAAATAGAATGTTATTGAACGATATAATGAATTAGGAGAGCCAGATGACTAGAATATTAATGAAAGAAACGAGAGAGCCAAATGATATAAAGAATGATAATGGAGGACTTGGACTTGATGACTTGGAATGGAGGACTAATTTTATTCTGGACTTGATGAATTGCACTCAAATTTGAGAAGCGTCAGAATTAATGCGTAGCTGCTACTATAAAACACTAGAACTGCAAACATATTTTTACTATTTTGGTCTTGACAAATTGCTGTCGTTAAAATTTTAGAAGCATCAAAATTTAATGTGAAGAACTGTACAAGACACTGAGAGTTGGAATGAAATACTTGTATCTTAAACCAAGAAATATCTTTGAAATTTTAAACCATTTTGGCATTTTTTAACATATAAAATAAATTCAATTGGTTTAAGAAAATTATTGTAAAGTTTCTTTCGACTAAATAGAGCCGAGTGGGATCTGTGGAAGTAATTGTTGATTTTGTTATCATACCCTGTACCGAAGGGAACAATGAAGGAAGCTTTACCATATTTATGATTGGAGGATCGTGATGGAATTTTCGTGCAATCATTTTTCACAACTTTCGACGTGGATTATCACGACAAGAGTGCAACGATGAACATAAATCTTTGTATGGCGATGAAGCACCATCCTATAGCACTGTGAAAAATTGGTTTAATAAATTCAATCGTGAAGGTCGTTCAAAAACAGTCGTTGTGCCAGAAAACAATTGATGCCGTGCGTGAACTGATCGTCATGTGACATACCGTGAGATAGAGGCATCCTTGGGCATTTTTTCGACCAGCATACATTCGATATTGCATGAACACCTGGGCGTAAAAAAGGTTTGTTCTCGTTGGATCCCGCACAATTCGATTGGTGCAGAGAAATTTTGAAAAATATAATCGCGGTGTTTCAAAAGACGTTTATAAGATCGTCACAGGTGACGAATCATGGATCTATGCTAATGAGCCCGAAACAAAACAGCAATCGACCGTGTGGGTCTTCGAAGACGAGCCAAATCCAACGAAAGTCATTCCTGGAAGAAGCACTTCGAAGCAAATGGTCGCCTGTTTCTGCGGTAAAACTGGTTATATAGCGACTGTTCCGCTTGAGCAACGTAGGACGGTCAATTCTGAGTGGTACACCACAATTTGTTTGCCTGAAGTCTTCGGAGAAATTCGAAAAACGAACAAGAGAAGACAGATCATTGTGCACCATGACAATGCGAGCTCTCACACATCAGCTCACACCAGCGCCTTTTTGACCGCCCAAAACGTCGAATTGATGGTTCATCCGCCGTACAGCCCTGACTTGGCACCCAATGAACTTCTTTTAATTCCCGCACATCAAGGGAAAAATGCGTGGTCAACGAATTCAAAAACCATGTTTTGGAGGTGTCTCAATCGGAGTGGAAAAAGTGCTTCGACAATTGGTTTGAGCCATTTTTGATCATAAATATTCGCGTTGTCGTTATTAGGCCAGAAATATATATAGCAACCCACGTATTCTATTCGTCAGAAAACAGCAACAGTAGATTAAGAAAAAAAAATAGAAGGCTAACATCGGCTACGCCGATGTTTTAAATACCCTTGCAGTTTTTGAAAGGCGCTACCATTGATAACAAAAAAGTTTTTCTCACTAGAATTAGTTTTTTGACCGATCGTTCCTATGGCAGCAATATGCTACAGTCATCCGATTTCGATAAATTTTTCCAGAATAGTGTGGAAGTATATGAAACTAGTATATACCACGATTGGTGATGCTTCGATCGAAAACAAAAAAGTCTTTCTCACAAGAACAAGTTTTTGAACCGAACGTTTATATGGCAGCTATATGCTATAGTCATCCGATTTCGATCAATTTTTCCAGAATTGTGTGGAAGTATATGAAACAAATATATACTAAGATTGGTGATGCTTTGATCGAAAACAAAAAAGTTTTTCTCACAAGAACTAGTTTTTGAACCGATCGTTCCTATGGCAGCTATATGATATAGTCATCAGATCCGGCCGATTCCGACAAATGTGCAGCGTATTTGTATTTAAAGATTTTTTGCAAAGTTTGGTCAAGATAGCTTTAAAACTGAGGGAGGAGATAGCATAGAAACAGACGGACCGACGGACAGACGGACGGACGGACAGACGGACAGACGGACAAACGGAAATGAACTCAGCTCGTCATGCTGATCAAGAATATATATACTTTATGTGGTCGGAAATGCTTCCTTCTATGCGTTACAAACATCGTGACAATTTTAATATACCCTCTGCAAGGGTATAAAAATATCAGCTTTTATGAGCTTATTAGAAGTATGAAATCCTAGAAAGAATTAATTTAAATTGTGGGGATTCTCAAATTGCATAGAAGCAATTGATGGTACATTCTCTTTTCGTATTTTGTAAACTTTATGCTAATTCTTTTTCTTTTTGCTAAACTTTTAAGCAAAATATTGCAAAATTCGAGCCCTCAATTAAGCAGGATATACCTATTTTAATAACAAAGGTGGATTAGTCTATCTTTTTAATGGCAATTGCGAATGCAAATGGAGATACTGGGATTTGGTTGTATTGAGACCTCAAATATGCGATTTTTAGATTCATGAGGTTTCACGGATTAATTCCATTTAAAAATAATTTTATTAATTGAGTTAATTTATTTAATTAACACCAATGGGATGAAGATGAGGAAGTCATTATAAAAATCCAAGGAATTTACAAAAAAACGAGAAGGCAAAGCTAACTTCGACTGTGCCGAAGTTTTAATACACTTGAAAAACTTTACTTCAACTGATTTAACCGGTAAAATATATATAGGATATAGATTTCAGATATTTAAAATTATGAAATCATTGATAATAAAAATTTAATACCATAAAAAAAAACTTTTCTTAGTAAAACACATTTTCCGACCGATCGGTCCTATGGCAGCTATATGCTATAGTCATCCGATTTTGATAATTTTTTTCAAAATTATGTGAAAACATATAAAACTAATATATACCAAGATTGGGGACGCTTCGATAAAAAACAAAAAAGTTTTTCTCACTAAAAGTGGTTTTTTGACCGACCGTTTATATGCCAGCTATATGCTATAGTCATCCGATTTTGATCAATTTTTTCAGAATTGTGTGGAAATATATAAAACAAATATATACTACGATTGGAGCCGCTACGATGAAAATCAAAAAAGTTTTTCTCACAACGACTTATTTTTCGACCGATCGTTCCTATGGCAGCTATATGCTATAGTGATCCGCTTTTGATACATTTTTCCAGAATTATGTGGAAGCATATAAAACTAACATAAAGATTTTAGCTCGATAGCTTTAAAACTGAGAGACTAGTTCGCGTAGAAACAGACAGACGGACAGACAGACGGACAGACGGACGGACGGACAAGCGGAAATGAACTCAGCTTGTTGTCCTGATCAAGAATATATATAGTTTATGGGGTCGGAAATGAATATTTCTATGCGTTACAAACTTCTGGGCAAAATTAATATACACTTTTCAAGTGTATAAAAAAAGAAATATAAATGTGTGTTCCACTTCAGTAAAAGCAGCAGCCGAAGCTCCAGTCGCTGGATAAATTTCTGAAAGATAAAACTATTCCAAGTTGATAAATAAAATTAAAAATAAAAAAAAGTTACTAAGAAGAGAAAGCTCTTCAGTGTAGCACGAGTCGAATGCGACTGAAGCTAAAAGGTTTGCAGTCTTGACCGAGTAAACAATTGACTCAAAAATTTGAAAGCAAAGGTTGCTTTGTTTAGAAAAAATAATTTGTAATATTGTGCAAATGTATGTAACAGCCAGAAGGAAGCATCTCCGACCCTATAAATTAAATATATTCTTGATTTTGATTTTTGCCACGCCCCCTGCCTCCCCCGCAAATTGATAAAGATGTCATATCTTTCACAATTTTGCATATAGGTTGTTTGATCCTTTTAGACATATATTCTATCCATCATTACTTATCCAGCCCCCATACATCGTTTTCTGATCAGATGAACGATAATAGAGTTGCCACCCCCGCAATTTGAAAAGCACCTCAAATATTTCGCAATTTTGGAGTTAGGCTGTTCGAACCTTCTATACACACATTCTACTCATCATTACTTATCGAGCCCCCATACATTGTTTTCCGATCAGATAAACGATGGTAGAGTTGCCACCCCCACAATTTGAAAAAATCGAATATCTTCCACAATTTTAAAGACAGATTGTTTGAACCTTTTAGGCATATATTTTAATCGTCATTACTTACCGATCCACCATACACCGTTTTCAGATCAGATGAACGACATTCGAGTTATAAGCAAATCAAATAATTACGCTGGGCAGCACTGCCCGTAATCGTGATGGGCAGCACTTGCACAGTTTGTGTGACCCCACATATTAAAGTTATCAGTTTTATTCAAACAGGTACAGAGTATTTTACAGTCGAGCTTGACCCACTTTCTTACTTGTTTAACTCATATCTTTGAATCCTCTGGGTCTATTTTTGTAATTTTTGCTTATTCTTAATTACTTCATAAAGTTAAAAAACAAACTTTTTATTTTATATTTTTTAGATAGAGACAATCCAGGATATCCCCACCGATGTCAAAAGTAAGTCGATGCCGGATTTTTTTAAATTTTCTAGTCCCGAAATTCTAAGGCTTATTTCAAAAATACAAGTTAGATTTAAGTTCTTTTTTTTTTTTTTTGCGATTTCTGGTATTGAATGTGATGGTAAATCTACTCAAAAGAGAGAAGCGTCATAATCTAAATAAACGTAGCGTCGAAGTGAACAGAGGTTGAAACCAAAACCTGGGGTCCAGGGGTTCCAAAAACCGAAGACAAAGAACAGAATAGAATCGAGTTCTGAACCGAACCTCTTTAAAATTTTTGGAGAATCGCAGACTTGGTTTGATTTGAAATTAAATGATTTTTTGCTCAACAATAAATTGCACTTTAACGTAGAAAATTAGGTATTGATGACGAAAACCTATGGATAAAAGCAAATCAAATTTTAAAAAAATTAATCAAATTATAGACAATTTAACAAACTGTCAGAAAAATATTCCCAAGTGTTCTACAAATCCCAAAAACGAGCCAAATCGTATGGGAATAGGGTTGTAGAGACATTATTACAATTTTGCATAGATTTCAAACGAATTTTATTACTTATATAAAATTTCCATATCAAGCAGCCTTTGTATATATATTTTAAACCCCAATATCTGAGTAGGCCCTGTAAACCTTTCGACCAAATGTCAGTTCATATTCATTTGTTTTGCTACCTGAAAAGTTAGTTTTACTCGGGGTTTTGAACGGAACGGACCACAATTTCTCCATTATCAAGTACAGCAAAATTATTGTAAAAATATTATAGTATTTGATTTTATTTCTGTAAATTTCTCGAACGAAAAGTCGTTAAAAATGGCACCCAAATATAAATCAACCATGAAAAACACTCGCAAGACTAAGAAGTCGACGGTATTTGCACCTAAATGTAAATCAACCATGAATAACACTCGCAAGACTAAGAAGTCGAAGGTATTGGTAGCAAAATCGAAGAAATCACTTATCGCTGACGAGATACAATTAAAAGAGATGTTACCAGCGTTCATTAATGCGTTGGTTCTGCTGGAGGCTGAGGAATCATGGGCTGACGTAGCATGGGCGGACAGGGAGCAGAATCGTATGGAGGTCAGGCCACGTCCAAGCGTGGTTGTAAGTCGTCGGGCTCCAATCCGGCGGAAGTCTCGTGCAAGCGTACACTCTCGCAAGCGAAACAATCTAAAAGCAAAAAACACGCAAATCAATCTAAAAGTTAAAAAAACCAAAATCAATCTAAAAGTAACAAAAACACAACAATCTTAAATCACAAAAAATCAAAACCAATCTTCGTAAAAGCTAAGGCTAACTCGGAGACTACAGATAACAAGGAATGGGAGGAGCAGTATTAGTTGAACCAGATAACGCGGTATGGAGGAGCAGAATTGGGAGAACCAGATGAAAAGGAATGAAGAAGCAGATTTAGAAGAACCAGATAAATAGAATGTTATTGAACGATATAATGAATTAGGAGAGCCAGATGACTAGAATATTAATGAAAGAAACGAGAGAGCCAAATGATATAAAGAATGAGAATGGAGGACTTGGACTTGATGACTTGGAATGGAGGACTAATTTTATTCTGGACTTGATGAATTGCACTCAAATTTGAGAAGCGTCAGAATTAATGCGTAGCTGCTACTATAAAACACTAGAACTGCAAACATATTTTTACTATTTTGGTCTTGACAAATTGCTGTCGTTAAAATTTTAGAAGCATCAAAATTTAATGTGAAGAACTGTACAAGACACTGAGAGTTGGAATGAAATACTTGTATCTTAAACCAAGAAATATCTTTGAAATTTTAAACCATTTTGGCATTTTTTATACCCTTGCAGAGGGTATATTAAAATTGTCACGATGTTTGTAACGCATAGAAGGAAGCATCTCCGACCCCATAAACTATATATATTCTTGAAAAACTTTTTTGTTTTCTATTGAATCGTCACCAAACTTGGTATATATTAGTTTTATACCCCTTCACACAATTCTGGAAAAATTTATTAAAATCGGATGACTATAGCATATAGCTGCCATATAAACGGTCTGTCAAAAACCTAGGTCTAGTGAGAAAAACTTATTTGTTTTCCATCAAAGCGTCACCAATCTTGGTATATATTAGTTTTATACCCCTTCTCACAATTCTGGAAAAATTTATCAAAATCGGATGACTATAGCATATAGCTGCCATATAAACGGTCGGTCCGAAAACAAGTTCTAGTGAGAAAAACTTTTTTGTTTTCCATCGTAGCGTCACCAATTGTAGTATATATTAGTTTTATATGGTTTCACACAATTCCGAAAAAAGTTATTAAAATCGGATGACTATATCATATAGCTGCCATATAAACGGTCGGTCCGAAAATAAGTTCTAGTGAGAAAAACTTTTTTGTTTTCCACCGTAGCATCACCAATCTTGGTATATATTAGTTTCATATGTTTTTACCCAATTCGTGAAAAATTTATCAAAATCGGATGACTATAGCATATAGCTGCCATAGGAACGATCGGTCTAAAAACTAGTTCTAGTGGAAAAACTTTTTTGTTATCAATGGTAGCGCCTTTCAAAAACTGCAAGGGTATTTAAAACATCGGCGTAGCCGATGTTAGCCTTCTATTTTTAACATATAAAATAAATTTAATTGGTTTAAGAAAATTATTGTAAAGTTTCTTTCGACTAAATAGAGCCGAGTGGGATCTGTGGAAGTAATTGTTGATTTTGTTATCATACCCTGTACCGAAGGGAACAATGAAGGAAGCTTTACCATATTTATGATTGGAGGATCGTGATGGAATTTTCGTGCAATCATTTTTCACAACTTTCGACGTGGATTATCACGACAAGAGTGCAACGATGAACATAAATCTTTGTATGGCGATGAAGCACCATCCTATAGCACTGTGAAAAATTGGTTTAATAAATTCAATCGTGAAGGTCGTTCAAAAACAGTCGTTGTGCCAGAAAACAATTGGTGCCGTGCGTGAACTGATAATGCAAGATCGTCATGTGACATACCGTGAGATAGAGGCATCCTTGGGCATTTTTTCGACCAGCATACATTCGATATTGCATGAACACCTGGGCGTAAAAAAGGTTTGTTCTCGTTGGATCCCGCACAATTCGATTGGTGCAAAGAAATTTTGAAAAATATAATCGCGGTGTTTCAAAAGACGTTTATAAGATCGTCACAGGTGACGAATCATGGATCTATGCTAATGAGCCCGAAACAAAACAGCAATCGACATTGTGGGTCTTCGACGAGCCAAATCCAACGAAAGTCATTCCTGGAAGAAGCACTTCGAAGCAAATGGTCGCCTGTTTCTGCGGTAAAACTGGTTATATAGCGACTGTTCCGCTTGAGCAACGTAGGACGGTCAATTCTGAGTGGTACACCACAATTTGTTTGCCTGAAGTCTTCGGAGAAATTCGAAAAACGAACAAGAGAAGACAGATCATTGTGCACCATGACAATGCGAGCTCTCACACATCAGCTCACACCAGCGCCTTTTTGACCGCCTAAAACGTCGAATTGATGGTTCATCCGCCGTACAGCCCTGACTTGGCACCCAATGAACTTCTTTTAATTTCCGCACATCAAGGGAAAAATGCGTGGTCAACGATTTTCGTCGCCAGAAGATGCTGTTGAAGAGTTCAAAAACCATGTTTTGGAGGTGTCTCAATCGGAGTGGAAAAAGTGCTTCGACAATTGGTTTGAGCCATTTTTGATCATAAATATTCGCGTTGTCGTTATTAGGCCAGAAATATATATAGCAACCCACGTATTCTATTCGTCAGAAAACAGCAACAGTAGATTAAGAAAAAAATAAAACGAAGCAAATAAAAATGTTTGTCCCTATTCAAGTGCAGGGCAGTGTTTTTTTAGCAAGAATATTGCTCCACTAAAATGTCTATCTGCTAAACTATTTCGAATTTTGGAAAATGGTTTGAAGAGGATGAAAGGGGAATGTCCAAGCTATAATAAAAATGCAAAACAAAAACTAAAAATTTTGTTTCAAATGTAGAAGACCCCCTTAAGCTGCGGGTCAAGTAATGCTTCTTTAGCCCAGCTCGAAAAGCGTCGTGTCGGAACTTGACAATGAGAGAGAGATGATTCGAATCCGAGGTTTATTTTTATTTATTTTTATTTTTTTTGTGGATCATCTCCTTTAAAGCAGAGTTACCAGTACTTCGTTGAATTGTCTGTCTATTTTTTAAATCTGAAAATATATTTTGTAATGTTTAAAAAATCTCTCATGTTTAACTATAGTTTAAATCAAAGTAACCTTTGAATGTTTCAAATAATTTGATATCGTAGTCCTTAGTTCAGTTCCAGTTGTCATCATAGTATCCTTATATCTGCCTAGTCCTTTGTTGTTTTCTTTAAAATACCAATGGGCATCGGCGTAGCAGTATTTGGTGGCGTTGTTACGGTAGGATGTTGAGGTTTTTCTTCCGACTCTTGACTTAAAATAGGCTTGCGCTTGGGCCTAGCGTTCTTCGTAGCCTTTAGTTTGGTAGCACGTTTCCCATTTATTTTTGGTCTGGGGCGAAGACGCTTTTTGCTTGGAGCCACTCGCCGCTTTCCTGGAGCTCCTCGACGTTTAACAAGTGGCGGCCTTTTGCGTACCAATTTTTTGGGCTTCTTTTTTTGTGGCGATTTTTTGACAACACGTTTTTTTATAGCTGGCTTTCTTCTTTTTGTCACGGTAAGTTTTTGCGGTAAGTGCTGATGACGTGGACGTGGATTGGTTAAAGATTGACCCATTCGTGCATTGTATAATTGTTCATGCTTTATCCTTTGAAGACGTTCGATTATCTCCCGTCTTCCCTTATTGGTGAGTTTCCCATCTCTATAACGAGGCTTTGATGTGGAGGGAACATCATCCGAGTTGTTGTCCATTTTAGATCTACGTTTAACAATATTTTGCATTTGTCGCACTTCCCACAAATTTAGCTGCTCATCCGACATTCCTAGCGAACTTGATAAACTGGATCTACTGGATAAATTCTCAAGGCTTGAATCAGACATTTATATATTTCTGGCCTAATAATGAAAACGCGAATATTTATGATCAAAAATGGTTTTATTGTTTTTCAAAGTATTCGCCAGCAAGATTTATACACTTTTGCATGCGCTCAAACCAATTGTCGAAGCACTTTTTCCACTCCGATTGAGACACCTCCAAAACATGGTTTTTGAACTCTTCAACAGCATCTTCTGGCGACGAAAATCGTTGACCACGCATTTTCCCTTGCATGTGCGGGATAATAAAAAGAAGTCATTGGGTGCCAAGTCAGGGCTGTACGGCGGATGAACCATCAATTCGACGTTTTGGGCGGTCAAAAATTCGCTGATGTGAGCTGATGTGTGAGAGCTCGCATTGTCATGGTGCACAATGATCTGTCTTCTCTTGTTCGTTTTTCGAATTTCTCCAAAGATTTCAGGCAAACAAATTGTGGTGTACCACTCAGAATTGACCGTCCTACGTTGCTCGAGCGGAACAGAAAGAGCTAAAGTTGATTCGAGGTCCCAGGCAGCCGGAAATTTGCAAAAAAGCAGTTCGATGTAGAAGAGCAACAACAAAGTCATTTTCCAATGGAAGAAGAACAGCCATTACAATGCTCTTCCCCCAACTGCGACATGTTTGGACTCAACAGTTTTTGTGGAGAGCGAAGAAAGCATCCGAAAGCAGATTTTTCGAAGAGGAACCAGCTTCTGCCAAATCCATCTTCTACTTTGCCATTGGGCGGAAATATGTACCCCCCTAATATTGTCGTAATTTACCGCCATTTGAAAAATTATAATCCTTCGATCACAGAATGGTCCCCAGATGCACTGATAGAAATGTGGGAAAACGTCTTAAAAAGAGATGTACAAAAAGAAATGGGATAAAAATCATATTAGATGACCCAACATCTAATCAATTGTTTTCGATTCGCAAGGATTCCGCATTTTGTAAAATATAAATTTCTTTAAACAAACATCAGTACTTCCATTTGAAATAAAGTTGGCATACTGGATTGTCTCAATAAAGAAAATATCAGCTTTTATGAGCTTATTAGAAGTATGAAATCCTAGAAAGAATTAATTTAAATTGTGGGGATTCTCAAATTGCATAGAAGCAATTGATGGTACATTCTCTTTTCGTATTTTGTAAACTTTATGCTAATTCTTTTTCTTTTGCTAAACTTTTAAGCAAAATATTGCAAAATTCGAGCCCTCAATTAAGCAGGATATACCTATTTTAATAACAAAGGTGGATCAGTCTATCTTTTTAATGGCAATTGCGAATGCAAATGGAGATACTGGGATTTGGTTGTATTGAGACCTCAAATATGCGATTTTTAGATTCATGAGGTTTCACGGATTAATTCCATTTAAAAATAATTTTATTAATTGAGTTAATTTATTTAATTAACACCAATGGGATGAAGATGAGGAAGTCATTATAAAGATCCAAGGAATTTACAAAAAAAAAAAAAGAAATATAAATGTGTGTTCCACTTCAGTAAAAGCAGCAGCCGAAGCTCCAGTCGCTGGATAAATTTCTGAAAGATAAAACTATTCCAAGTTGATAAATAAAATTAAAAATAAAACGAGAAGGCAAAGCTAACTTCGACTGTGCCGAAGTTTAAATACACTTGAAAACGTTTACTCCAACTGATTTAACCGATAAAATATATAAAGGATATAGATATCAAATATTTAAAAAATTTTAAATCATTGATAAGAAAGATTTGATACCATAAAAACAACTTTTCTTAGTAAACCACATTTTCCGACCGATCGGTCCTATGGCAGCTATATGCTATAGTCATCCGATTTTGATAAATTTTTTCCAAATTGCGTAAAAGCATATAAAACTAATATATACCAAGATTAAGGACGTTACGATAGAAAACAAAAAAGTTTTCCTCACTAGAACTAGTTTTTAGACCGACCGTTTATATGGCAGCTATATGCTATAGTCTTCCGATTTTGATAAATTTTTCCAGAATTACGCGGAAGCATATAAAACTAATACAAACCATGATTGGTGAAGCTACGATGGAAAACTAAAAAGTTTTTCTCACTAGAACAAGTTTTTCGACCGACCCTTTATATGACAGCTATATGATATAGTCATCCGATTTTGATAAATTTTTCCAGAATTATGTGGAAGCATATAAAACTAACATATACCAAGATAAGTGACGCTACGATGCAAAACAAAAAAGTTTTTCTAACTAGAACTAGTTCTTAGACCGATCATTCCTATGGCAGCTATATGATATAGTCATCCGATTTTGATTAATTTTTTCAGAATTATGTGGATACATATAAAACTAACATATACCAAGATAGGTGACGCTACGATGGAAAACAAAAAAGTTTTTCTCACTAAAACATATTTTCCGACCGATCGTTCCTATGGCAGCTATATGATATAGTCATCCGATCCGGCCGGTTCCGACATATTAGTTGCGTGCAGTAAAAAGAAGACTATGTGCAAAATTTCAGCTCGATAGCTTTAAAACTGAGAGACTAGTTCGCGTAGAAACAGACTGACAGACGGACAGACGGACAGACGGACGGACGGACAGACGGAAATGAACTCGGCTTGTCGTCCTGATCAAGAATATATATAGTTTATGGGGTCGGAAATTGATATTTCTATGCGTTACAAACTTCTGGGCAAAATTAATATACACTTTTCAAGTGTATAAAAAAGTTACTAAGAAGAGAAAGCTCTTCAGTGTAGCACGAGTCGAATGCGACTGAAGCTAAAAGGTTTGCAGTCTTGACCGAGTAAACAATTGACTCAAAAATTTGAAAGCAAAGGTTGCTTTGTTTAGAAAAAATAATTTGTAATATTGTGCAAATGTATGTAACAGCCAGAAGGAAGCATCTCCGACCCTATAAATTATATATATTCTTGATTTTGATTTTTGCCACGCCCCCTGCCTCCCCCCGCAAATTGATAAAGATGTCATATCTTTCACAATTTTGCATATAGGTTGTTTGATCCTTTTAGACATATATTCTATCCATCATTACTTATCGAGCCCCCATACATCGTTTTTCGATCAGTTGAACAATAGTAGAGTTGCCACCCGCACAATTTGAAAAACACCTCAAATATCCCGAATTTTTGGAGTTAGGTTGTTCGAACCTTCTATACACACATTCTACTCATCATTACTTATCGGGCCCCCATACATTGTTTTCCGATCAGATGAACGATGGTGGAGTTGCCACCCCCACAATTTGAAAAAAATCTCATATCTTCCACAATTTTAAAGACAGATTGTTTGAACCTTTTAGGCATATATTTTAATCGTCATTACTTACCGATCCACCATACACCGTTTTCAGATCAGATGAACGACATTCGAGTTATAAGCAAATCAAATAATTACGCTGGGCAGCACTGCCCGTAATCGTGATGGGCAGCACTTGCACAGTTTGTGTGACCCCACATATTAAAGTTATCAGTTTTATTCAAACAGGTACAGAGTATTTTACAGTCGAGCTTGACCGACTTTCTCACTTGTTTAACTTATATCTTTGAATCCTCTGGGTCTATTTTTGTAATTTTTGCTTATTCTTAATTACTTCATAAAGTTAAAAAACAAACTTTTATTTTATATTTTTATACTCTGTACCGAAGGTACACAGAGTATATTGGGTTTGTGCAAATGTATGTAACAGCCAGAAGGAAGCATCTCCGACCCCATAAAGTATATATATTCTTGATCAGCATCAACAGCCGAGTCGATATAGCCATGTCCGTCTGTCCGTCTGTCCGTATGAACGAAGAGATCTCAGAGATGGTAAGAGATAGAGGTTTGAAGTGTATGGAACATATATTTCTTCTACTTGCAGGCAGATCAAGTTTAGTTTTGATTTTTGCCACGCCCCCTGCCTCCCCCGCAAATTAAAAAAAACTGAATATCTTCCACAATTTTGGAGTTAGGTTGTTCGAACCTTTTAGACATATATTCTACTCATCATTTCTTATCAAGCCCCCATACATCGTTTTCCGATCAGATGAACAATAGTGGCGCTATGTGTAAAAGAAAATTTAATGCAACGACAACAACAACACCCGCAGCCACTTACGAGAAAGAGAGAGCGAGAGGGCAATAGCTTACTGGACTGCGCCGCTTTCAGTTGCCCCCTCCCTTCTTTCCAATAGATATTTGTGTAAGTAGGCAAAGACCGAGTATGGGAGGAGCGATGCAATTGAGATGGCCTGCGGTCAGAAATCACGCGAGATTCCCGCGTGACTAATATAGATATGTTTATGTTAATAGGAAATTATATACAAATTTTATAATTTTACGAGTTAAGTACTAGGGTAATTCTACCCATCATTACTTATCGAGCCCGTACATTGTTTTTCAACCAGATGAACGATAGTCGAAAGAGTTGCCACCCCCAGATTTTAAAAAAACCTCACACTTTAAAGTTATCAGTTACATACAAACAGGTACAGAGTATATTACAGTCGGGCTTGACCGACTTTCTTACTTGTTAGATAGAGTCAATCCAGGATATCCCCACCGATGTCAAAAGTAAGTCGATGCAGGATTTTTTAAATTTTCTAGTCCCGAAATTCTAAGACAAGTTAGATTTAAGTTTTTTTTTTTTTTTTTTTGCGATTTCTGGTATTGAATGTGATGGTAAATCTACTCAAAAGAGAGAAGCGTCATAATCTAAATAAACGTAGCGTCGAAGTGAACAGAGGTTGAAACCAAAACCTGGGGTTCAGGGGTTCCAAAAACCGAAGACAAAGAACAGAATAGAATCGAGTTCTGAACCGAACCTCTTTAAAATTTTTGGAGAATCGCAGACTTGGTTTGATTTGAAATTAAATGATTTTTTGCTCAACAAATAAATTGCACTTTAACGTAGAAAATTAGGTATTGATGACGAAAACCTATGGATAAAAGCAAATCAAATTTTAAAAAAAATTAATCAAATTATAGACATTTAACAAACTGTCAGAAAAATATTCCCAAGTGTTCTACAAATCCCAAAAACGAGCCAAATCGTATGGGAATAGGGTTGTAGAGAGATTATTACAATTTTGCATAGATTTCAAACGAATTTTATTACTTATATAAAATTTCCATATCAAGTAGCCTTTGTATATATTTTTGTAACCCCAATATCTGAGTAGGCCCTGTAAACCTTTCGACCAAATGTCAGTTCATATTCATTTGTTTTGCTACCTGAAAAGTTAGTTTTACTCGGGAATTTGAACGGAACGGACCACAATTTCTCCATTATCAAGTACAACAAAATTATTGTAAAAATATTTAAGTATTTGATATTTTTTCTGTAAATTTCTCGAACAAAAAATCGGTAAAAATGGCACCCAAATATAAATCAACCATGAAAAACACTCGCAAGACTAAGAAGTCGACGGTATTTGCACCTAAATGTAAATCAACTATGAATAACACTCGCAAGACTAAGAAGTCGAAGGTATTGGTAGCAAAATCGAAGAAATCACTTATCGCTGACGAGATACAATTAAAAGAGATGTTACCAGCGTTCATTAATGCGTTGGTTCTGCTGGAGGCTGAAGAATCATGGGCTGACGTAGCATGGGCGGACAGGGAGCAGAATCGTATGGAGGTCAGGCCACGTCCAAGCGTGGTTGTAAGTCGTCGGGCTCCAATCCTGCGGAAGTCTCGTGCAAGCGTACACTCTCGCAAGCGAAACAATCTAAAAGCAAAAAACACACAAATCAATCTAAAAGTTAAAAAAACCAAAATCAATCTAAAAGTAACAAAAACACAAAACAATCTTAAATCACAAAAAAGCAAAACCAATCTTCGTAAGAGCTAAGGCTAACTCGGAGACTACAGATAACAAGGAATGGGAGGAGCAGTATTAGGTGAACCAGATAACGCGGTATGGAGGAGCAGAATTAGGAGAACCAGATGAAAAGGAATGAAGGAGCAGAATAAGAAGAACCAGATAAATAGAATGCTATTAAACGATATAAAGAATTAGGAGAGCCAGATAACTAGGATGTTAATGAAAAAAACGGGAGAGCCAGATATAAAGAATGAGAATGGAGTACTTGGACTTGATGACTTGGAATGGAGGACTTAGCAGAGCCTGATAAAAAGGAATGGAAGGAAGACGCCCTAAAATTCAGATGTACCATTTGTGTTTAATCGTAATCTGGACTTGATGAATTGCGCTCATTCAAATTTGAGAAGCGTCAGAATTAATGCGTAGCTGCTACTATAAAACACTAGAATTGCAAACATATTTTTACTATTTTGGTCTTGACAAATTGCTGTTTAAGAAGCATCAAAATTTAATGTGAAGAACTGTACAAGACACTGAGAGTTTGAATGAAATACTTGTATCTTAAACCAAGAAATATCTTTGAAATTTTAAACCATTTTGGCAGTTTTAACTTGTTAAATAAATTCAATTGGTTTAAGAAAATTATTGTAAAGTTTCTTTCGACTAAATAGAGCCGAGTGGGATCTGTGGAAGTAATTGTTGATTTTGTTATCATACCCTGTACCGAAGGGAACAATGAAGGAAGCTTTACCATATTTATGATTGGAGCCGTGCGTGATTGATGCCGTGCGTGAACTGATAATGCAAGATCGTCATGTGACATACCGTGAGATAGAGGCATCCTTGGGCATTTTTTCGACCAGCATACATTCGATATTGCATGAACACCTGGGCGTAAAAAACGTTTGTTCTCGTTGGATCCCGCACAATTCGATTGGTGCAAAGAAATTTTGAAAAATATAATCGCGGTGTTTCAAAAGACGTTTATAAGATCGTCACAGGCAGAGTTGGCATATTTTTATTCGTATACGGATAACGAATAATTTTGAAAAAAATTATTTTTATTCGAATAAAGTAAAAATAATGCTTTATTCGAGAAATTTTATTCGAATAAAACTAAATGAAATTTATTTGTTCAAAAATTTATTCGTATCAGAATAAATTATCTTCGAATAACTATTATCACGGATAAGCAAATTGTTTCGCTGAATAAATCCATAAAAGTTATCCGTACCATTATTCGCATAGTTAGGCATGTCTAAAAAGTATTACCTACTCCTTAGGAGAGTCTTTATTTCAAGTGTTGATAACAACCGTCTGCTTCATTTGTATTTGCTTTGCATTTGATGGAAAATAACTCAAAATAAAGATATAAGCAATTCATCTTCCTAATTAGTATAAAGCAAAGGAGAATTTTATTTCAGTTGGTGAGCTTAAAGGTCCTGCCCTGTAACACCAAGTTAGATTGTTCCAGCTCTTGCACTCTTCTAAATCTACGGGGTCAAAGACTTCTCTTTGTTACGTTCATTCGCACAAAATTAATACACCGTTTTTCCCATATCATAGGAACGGAATATCCCGTAAAGTAAAAATACAAAACAATTAATTCTTTTATGTGTTATTTTATGTCTTTTATTATATTTGCTTTCATTATAACTCTTTTTTCAAACATTTCATCCGATAATTTGTTACATTTTGGTGTGTTTGTCATTGTAGCGAATGAAAATAGTCTTTCTACAGGAGCCGACGATGGAAGTGGTGTGTTGAATTTAATAAATATTTTTTTAATGTATGGATATTTGGAAAGTGTTGTAATATCCTGGTTTTAGTCTGCAAAAAATTTGGAAATTATATTTGTTGCCAAAGTATTTTGGGAGAGTATGTCATCGTCTTCATCTTCACTATTAAAATTAAAAAAAATCATCGGGGCAATGTTTTGTTGGTGTCGATTGATGTGGAATAATTTCAGCAACTGTTTTTTTCAACAATGTTCTCAGTATGCCTTGATTAAAGTCGTCAATACATGGAAACCATGAGTCTTTGAACCTGGGGTACGTCATTGCTGCTATTGCTGCATTTTTTGCTTTGGCTGAAGAAATGAGAAAGAATTCCCGGAATCTTGCATTTAAACTTTCAATATAGTTTTCCAAAAGGGGTGAACAATATTTAAACTTTATGTTATTTAGCTTTTGCAGCTTTCGCCTTAAAGCCAATAGGCATGGCAAAAGGATCCCATAAAACATATCGTTTTCGCCTTGCAGAATATCCAAAGCCTCTGCTAATGGTGCAGAGCACTTCACAAACTCATCAATGTACAGAAATTCCTTTTCTTTAAGTCCGTTTTTCAATTCTAAGACATTGTATAGTTCCATACTCTTATTTTTGATCTGCGAAATTGATCGCAAAGCATCGTACAAACTATTCCACCTTGTTAATCCTGGCCGCGTTAGTGTATGTCCCAAAATTTGTTTGATAACTTCCGCTGACGTAGGCCGATTTGCCAAATTCCAAAGTACATTGCACTTTTCTATTACGGCTTGGTGCATTTTTCCTAGGGTTGTTTGGCGTGATTTCAGCACAGCTTTAGTGTCGTTCGTGGCACATAAATTGAGTGTATGTGAGGCACATCTGATATGACTTGAAAGTATAATGTCTTTATATAAATCTTCTTTGTTTAGGCATTCCTCTTCGAATGAATCTTCATCACTTTGCTCCTCAAAGTCTTCCATGTTATTTTCCAGATTGATTCCAAAATCCTTAAAAGCTTTAACGAAATTGCTTCCATTGTCTGTAACAGTTGCAACAATTTTACTATTGTCAAGAAAATATTCTGCATTTATTTCTTCTATTAAGCAAGCCAGCCGATCCGATCAGTGTCTTCCTACAAATCTGCGACAAGCTAGGGATTTGGACTCTCTTTTAAGGGACTCGGAAATCCAGTGAGCTGTTACGCCCAAAAAACTTCGTTTTTTTGACGACCATATATCAATGGTAGTGCATATAAAAGATGCCTCACTCATTATACACTTGAAAAGTGTATATTAATTTTGCCCAGAAGTTTGTAACGCATAGAAATATTAATTTCCGACCCCATAAACTATATATATTCTTGATCAGGACGACGAGCTGAGTTCATTTCCGTCTGTCCGTCCGTCCGTCTGTCTGTCCGTCTGTCTGTCTGTCCGTCCGTCTGTCCGTCTGTCCGTCTGTCTGTTTCTACGCGAACTAGTCCTTCAGTTTTAAAGCTATCGAGCTGAAATTTTGCACAGAGTCTTCTTTTTACTGCACGCAACTAATATGTCGGAACCGGCCGGATCGGATGACTATATCATATAGCTGCCATAGGAACGATCGGTCGGAAAATGTGTTTTACTAAGAATAGTTTTTTTTATGGTGTCAAATTTTTATTATCAATGATTTTAAAATTTTAAATATCTGATATCTATATCCCATATATATTTTTCCAGTTAAATCAGTTGGATTAAAGTTTTTCAAGTGTATCAAAACTTCGGCACAGTCGAAGTTAGCTTTGCCTTCTCGTTTTTTCTATAACGGCATCCTTTTCTTCCACATACATCAACTCCATATTCCTTTTTAGTGCTCGGCGGTTCATAAGCTTAAGTCCGATCTTTTCAATCTCCATCGACTCAAAGATTTGAAGAAAGAACTTGTCTTCTATGGCTCTCATCGGGATCATTGCATTAACAAAGAATTTCGAAATATTTGCATCAAATTCATTTTGGCTAACGCTCTGTTCAGTCATATCATTCTTGACCTTTTTTGCGGCGCAATACATTTTATAATTATTTACTGTCTCAGCGCCATGCTTGCGTTTTAGGTGGCTTAAAAAATTAGAGCTCGAGCTCAAGCTTCCCTTGATTTGCACGTTGCTGGGCAAGCACTTTATGCATATTGCAGAGGCAACGTCTAAATTTTTGTCCAAACTCAGAAGCTTAAAAAATGTACCATCTAATATTGTTAAACGTCCTTCCATTTCCTTTAAGAATGTAGGTCTTTAATTATATGTAAATGGCATGAAATATTAATTTTATACTTACAAACGTGCTTTTTATTAAGAATATACTCTTGTTTTCAGTAGTCTCAATTTAGTAAAAACAAAACTCAACAAAACAATGTAAAACACACAATGACAACAATGACAAATACATACTTCTACAAAAACATTTTTTATTCGAAAAAATTTTTCATTTTGTAGACGAATAGTTTATTCGAACAGTTATTTGTAGAATAATTTTATCTAGATAACAAATAATTTTATTCGGATAATTATTCGAATGATCGTTATTTATATAAAATTATTTACAAATAAAAATTTATGAATAACGATTTATTTAAAATAATTATATAGATAATTCGTTACTCGAATAATGCCAACTCTGGTCACAGGTGACGAATCATGGATCTATGCTAATGAGCCCGAAACAAAACAGCAATCGACCGTGTGGGTCTTCGAAGACGAGCCAAATCCAACGAAAGTCATTCCTGGAAGAAGCACTTCGAAGCAAATGGTCGCCTGTTTCTGCGGTAAAACTGGTTATATAGCGACTGTTCCGCTTGAGCAACGTAGGACGGTCAATTCTGAGTGGTACACCACAATTTGTTTGCCTGAAGTCTTCGGAGAAATTCGAAAAACGAACAAGAGAAGACAGATCATTGTGCACCATGACAATGCGAGCTCTCACACATCAGCTCATACCAGCTCCTTTTTGACCGCCCAAAACGTCGAATTGATGGTTCATCCGCCGTACAGCCCTGACTTGGCACCCAATGAACTTCTTTTAATTCCCGCACATCAAGGGAAAAATGCGTGGTCAACGATTTTCGTTGCTGTTGATGAATTCAAAAACCATGTTTTGGAGGTGTCTCAATCGGAGTGGAAAAAGTGCTTCGACAATTGGTTTGAGCCATTTTTGATCATAAATATTCGCGTTGTCGTTATTAGGCCAGAAATATATATATAGCAACCCACGTATTCTATTCGTCAGAAAACAGCAACAGTAGATTAAGAAAAAAATAAAACGAAGCAAATAAAAATGTTTGTCCCTATTCAAGTGCAGGGCAGTGTTTTTTAGCAAGAATATTGCTCCACTAAAATGTCTATATCTGCTAAACTATTTCGAATTTTGGAAAATGGTTTGAAGAGGATGAAAGGGGAATGTCCAAGCTATAATAAAAATGCAAAACAAACAAGTAAGAAAGTCGGTCAAGCCAACTCTTTCGACTATCGTTCATCTGGTTGAAAAACAATGTACGGGCTCGATAAGTAATGATGGGTAGAATTACCCTAGTACTTAACTCGTAAAATTATAAAATTTGTATATAATTTCCTATTAACATAAACATATCTATATTAGTCACGCGGGAATCTCGCGTGATTTCTGACCGCAGGCCATCTCAATTGCATCGCTCCTCCCATACTCGGTCTTTGCCTACCTACACAAATATCTATTAGAAAGAAGGGAGGGGGCAACTGAAAGCGGCGCAGTCCAGTAAGCTATTGCCCTCTCGCTCTCTCTTTCTCGTAAGTGGCTGCGGGTGTTGTTGTTGCAGTGGCGGATCCACGGGGGGGGTTTTCGGGTCCGGACCCCCCCCATGGGATCATATACTTTCAAATTTTATGCTTTTATTCTCAAGGAAAAAATGTCTACCCCCCTTAAAAAAATTTTGGACCCCCCCCTTATCAAAATCCTGGATCCGCCACTGTGTTGTTGTCGTTGCATTAAATTTTCTTTTACACATAGCGCCACTATTGTTCATCTGATCGGAAAACGATGTATGGGGGCTTGATAAGAAATGATGAGTAGAATATATGTCTAAAAGGTTCGAACAACCTAACTCCAAAATTGTGGAAGATATTCAGTTTTTTTTAATTTGCGGGGGAGGCAGGGGGCGTGGCAAAAATCAAAACTAAACTTGATCTGCCTGCAAGTAGAAGAAATATATGTTCCATACACTTCAAACCTCTATCTCTTACCATCTCTGAGATCTCTTCGTTCATACGGACAGACGGACAGACGGACATGGCTATATCGACTCGGCTGTTGATGCTGATCAAGAATATATATACTTTATGGGGTCGGAGATGCTTCCTTCTGGCTGTTACATACATTTGCACAAACCCAATATACTCTGTGTACCTTCGGTACAGAGTATAAAAATCTAAAAATTTTGTTTCAAATGTAGAAGACCCCCTTAAGCTGCGGGTCAAGTAATGCTTCTTTAGCCCAGCTCGAAAAGCGTCGTGTCGGAACTTGACAATGAGAGAGAGATGATTCGAATCCGAGGTTTTTTATTTTTATTTATTTATTTTTTTTTTGTGGATCATCTCCTTTAAAGCAGAGTTACCAGTACTTCGTTGAATTGTCTGTCTATTTTTTAAATCTGAAAATATATTTTGTAATGTTTAAAAAATCTCTCATGTTTAACTATAGTTTAAATCAAAGTAACCTTTGAATGTTTCAAATAATTTGATATCGTAGTCCTTAGTTCAGTTCCAGTTGTCATCATAGTATCCTTATATCTGCCTAGTCCTTTGTTGTTTTCTTTAAAATACCAATGGGCATCGGCGTAGCAGTATTTGGTGGCGTAGCAGTATTTGGTGGCGTTGTTACGGTAGGATGTTGAGGTTTTTCTTCCGACTCTTGACTTAAAATAGGCTTGCGCTTGGGCCTAGCGTTCTTCGTAGCCTTTAGTTTGGTAGCACGTTTACCATTTATTTTTGGTCTGGGGCGAAGACGCTTTTTGCTTGGAGCCACTCGCCGCTTTCCTGGCGCTCCACGACGCTTAACAAGTGGCGGCCTTTTGCGTACCAATTTTTTGGGCTTTTTTTGTGGCGATTTTTTGACAACACGTTTTTTATACCCATTACTCGTAGAGTAAAAAGGGTATACTAAGTTCGTGCAAATGTATGTAACAGGCAGAAGGAAGCATTTCCGACCCCATAAAGTATATATATTCTTGATCAGCATCAATAACCGAGTCGATATAGACATGTCCGTCTGTCCGTCCGTCCGTCTGTCCGTCTGTCTGTATGAACACCTAGATCTCAGGAACTATAAGAGCTAGAGCTACAATTTTTTCAGTGTAGACTTGTATTGTCTGCACGCAGATCAAGTTTGTTTCAAATTTTTGCCACGCCCCTCCCGCCCCCGCAATATGAAAAAAACCTCATATCTCCCACAATTTTCAAAATAGATTGTTCGAACCTTCTAGACATATACTTTATTCATCATTACCTATCGATCCGCCATACATCATTTCGTGATCAGATGAACGATAGAAAAGTTCCCGCCCCCGCAATTTGAAAAAATCCTCATATCTCCCACAATTTTGAAAATAGATTGATAAAACCTTCTAGACATATATTTTAATCATCATTACCTACCGATCTGCCGTACATCGTTTCTTGATCGGATGAACGATAGAAAAGTTCCCGCCCACGCATTTTGAAAAATACCTCAAATCTCCCACAATTTTGAAAATGGATAGTTCGAGCCTTCCAGACATATATTTTAATCATCATTACCTATCGATCCGCCATACATCATTTTCTGATCAGATGAGCTGTAGTAGAGTTGCCACCCCCGCAATTTCGAAAATATCTCATATCTCCCACAATTGTGAAGACAGATTATTCGAACCCTCTTGACATATATTTTAATCATCATTACCTATTGATCCGCCGTACATCATTTCCCGATCAGATGAGCTATAGTAGAGTTGCCACCCCAGCAATTTGGAAAAAAAACTCATATCTTCCACAATTTGGGCATGTTGTGATCTAATAAAATATTCGTAAATAAACCTTACCCTGAGTAACGGGTATATCGAAGTCGAGCAGGGCCGACTTCAACTTAAGCTCTCGTTTATAGCTGGCTTTCTTCTCTTTGTCACGGTTAGTTTTTGCGGTAAGTGCCGCTGACGTGGACGTGGATTGGTTAAAGATTGACCCATTCGTGCATTGTATAGTTGTTCTTGTTTAATCCTTTGAAGACGTTCGATAATCTCCCGTCTCCCCTTATTGGTGAGTTGCCCATCTCTATAACGAGGCTTTGATGTGGAGGGAACATCATCCGAGTTGTTGTCCATTTTAGATCTACGTTTAACAATATTTTGCATTTGTCGCACTTCCCACAAATTTAGCGGCTCATCCGACATTCCTAGCGAACTTGATAAACTGGATCTACTGGATAAATTCTCAAGGCTTGAATCAGACATTGTTTAAATCTAATATACAAAAAACAAATACTTGTATTTTAATTTAGATTATTTATATGTATATGAGAGTTTTGCGACTGTACTGTGAGAAATTTGGTTTGAGAATGAAATTTATATAGAACTGACCGGCCAGCTGGACTGACAGTTGATGGAGAAATGGGCCAAGGCCTACTGGGACAACAGATTTTATATACCTTTGAAATTATTTATAATTTTTATTATGTCACAGAGTTTTAGCATTTACAGAGTTACGGAAATCGCTTTCGTTTGGTTTTAAGAGTCTCGTGTTTTGCCATATCAATTTGCCACTCAAAGTCCTACGTAGTTTGCTTTATATATTTCTGGCCTAATAATGAAAACGCGAATATTTATGATCAAAAATGGTTTTATTGTTTTTCAAAGTATTCGCCAGCAAGATTTATACACTTTTGCATGCGCTCAAACCAATTGTCGAAGCACTTTTTCCACTCCGATTGAGACACCTCCAAAACATGGTTTTTGAACTCTTCAACAGCATCTTCTGGCGACGAAAATCGTTGACCACGCATTTTTCCCTTGCATGTGCGGGATAATAAAAAGAAGTCATTGGGTGCCAAGTCAGGGCTGTACGGCGGATGACCCATCAATTCGACGTTTTGGGCGGTCAAAAATTCGCTGATGTGTGAGAGCTCGCATTGTCATGGTGGACAATGATCTGTCTTCTCTTGTTCGTTTTTCGAATTTCTCCAAAGATTTCAGGCAAACAAATTGTGGTGTACCACTCAGAATTGACCGTCCTACGTTGCTCGAGCGGAACAGAAAGAGCTAAAGTTGATTTGAGGTCCCAGGCAGCCGGAAATTTGCAAAAAAGCAGTTCGATGTAGAAGAGCAACAACAAAGTCATTTTCCAATGGAAGAAGAACAGCCATTACAATGCGACATGTTTGGACTCAACAGTTTTTGTGGAGAGCGAAGAAAGCATCCGAAAGCAGATTTTTCGAAGAGGAACTAGCTTCTGCCAAATCCATCTTCCACTTTGATATTAGGCGGAAATATGTACCCCCCAATAATGTCTTAATTTACCGCCATTTGAAAAGTTATAATCCTTCGATCACAGAATGGTCCCCAGATGCACTGATAGAAATGTGGGAAAACGTCTTAAAAAGAGATGTATGGATAAAAATCATATTAGATGACCCAACATCTAATCAATTGTTTTCGATTCGCAAGGATTCCGCATTTTGTAAAATATAAATTTCTTTAAACAAACATCAGTACTTCCATTTGAAATAAAGTTGGCATACTGGATTGTCTCAATAGAGAAAATATCAGCTTTTATGAGCTTATTAGAAGTATGAAATCCTAGAAAGAATTAATTTAAATTGTGGGGATTCTCAAATTGCATAGAAGCAATTGATGGTACATTCTCTTTTCGTATTTTGTAAACTTTATGCTAATTCTTTTCTTTTGCTAAACTTTTAAGCAAAATATTGCAAAATTCGAGCCCTCAATTAAGCAGGATATACCTATTTTAATAACAAAGGTGGATCAGTCTATCTTTTTAATGGCAATTGCGAATGCAAATGGAGATACTGGGATTTGGTTGTATTGAGACCTCAAATATGCGATTTTTAGATTCATGAGGTTTCACGGATTAATTCCATTTAAAAATAATTTTATTAATTGAGTTAATTTATTTAATTAACACCAATGGGATGAAGATGAGGAAGTCATTATAAAGATCCAAGGAATTTACAAAAAAAAAAAAGAAATATAAATGTGTGTTCCACTTCAGTAAAAGCAGCAGCCGAAGCTCCAGTCGCTGGATAAATTTCTGGAAGATAAAACTATTCCAAGTTGATAAATAAAATTAAAAATAAAAAAAAGTTACTAAGAAGAGAAAGCTCTTCAGTGTAGCACGAGTCGAATGCGACTGAAGCTAAAAGGTTTGCAGTCTTGACCGAGTAAACAATTGACTCAAAAATTTGAAAGCAAAGGTTGCTTTGTTTATAAAAAATAATTTGTAATATTGTGCAAATGTATGTAACAGCCAGAAGGAAGCATCTCCGACCCTATAAATTAAATATATTCTTGATTTTGATTTTTGCCACGCCCCCTGCCTTCCCCGCAAATTGATAAAGATGTCATATCTTTCACAATTTTGCATATAGGTTGTTTGATCCTTTTAGACATATATTCTATCCATCATTACTTATCGAGCCCCCATACATCGTTTTTCGATCAGTTGAACAATAGTAGAGTTGCCACCCCCGCAATTTGAAAAGCACCTCAAATATTTCGCAATTTTGGAGTTAGGTTGTTCGAACCTTCTATACACACATTCTACTCATCATTACTTATCGAGCCCCCATACATTGTTTTCCGATCAGATAAACGATGGTAGAGTTGCCACCCCCACAATTTGAAAAAATCGAATATCTTCCACAATTTTAAAGACAGATTGTTTGAACCTTTTAGGCATATATTTTAATCGTCATTACTTACCGATCCACCATACACCGTTTTCAGATCAGATGAACGACATTCGAGTTATAAGCAAATCAAATAATTACGCTGGGCAGCACTGCCCGTAATCGTGATGGGCAGCACTTGCACAGTTTGTGTGACCGCACATATTAAAGTTATCAGTTATATTCAAACAGGTACAGAGTATTTTACAGTCGAGCTTGACCGACTTTCTTACTTGTTTAACTTATATCTTTGAATCCTCTGGGTCTATTTTTGTAATTTTTGCTTATTCTTAATTACTTCATAAAGTTAAAAAACAAACTTTTATTTTATATTTTTAGATAGAGTCAATCCAAAATCTACCCCAAATTCCCACTTTCACCATATATAGGGAAACTGCTGTCCAAGTTTTAACTTTCTATAAATTACCGTTAGATTGCCAATCATATTTAAAATGTATATAAAAACGAGAAGGCAAAGCTAACTTCGACTGTGCCGAAGTTTTAATACACTTGAAAAACTTTACTCCAACTGATTTAACAGGTAAAGTTATATAGGATATAAAAATCAGATATTCAAAATTTTTATATCATTGATAATAAAAATTTTATGCCATAAAAAAAAATTTTCTTAGTAAAACAAATTTTTTCGACCGATCGGTCCTATGACAGCTATATGCTATAGTCATCCGATTTTGATCAATTTTTTTCAGAATTATGTGAAAGCATATAAAACTATATATATACCAAGATTGGGGACGTTCCGATAGAAAACAATAAAGTTTTTCTCACTAGAAGTAGTTTTTTGACAGACCGTTTCTATGGGAGCTATATAATATAGTCATCCGATTTTGATAAATTTTTTCTGTATTATGTGAAAGCATATAAAACTAACATATACCAAGATTGGTGACGCTACAATGGAAAACAAAAAAGTTTTTCTCATCAGAACTAGTTTTTAGACCGATCGTTCCTATGGCAGCTATATGATATAGTCATCCGATCCGGCCGGTTCCGACATATTAGTTGCGTGCAGTAAAAAGAAGACTCTGTGCAAAATTTCAGCTCTATAGCTTTAAAACTGAGAGACAAGTTCGCGTAGAAACAGACAGACTGACAGACAGACGGACAGACGGACGGACGGACAGACGCAATTGAACTCAGCTCGTTGTCCTGATCAAGAATATATATTGTTTATGGGGTCGGAAATGAATATTTCTATGCGTTACAAACTTCTGGGCAAAATTAATATACACTTTTCAAGTGTATAATAAAATAATAAATACAAATAAAAAAGTTTTAAATAAAAATAACTACTGAAGCTAAAAATTCATTGGATGCGAACTCTATAACAAGTGCATTATTGTTGGCCGTCGCACTGCCTTGATGAAAATTGGCAGCACTGTCATACCTGCCATACATACATGTGCCACATACATACAAAAACAAAACGGCAGCGCGAGCGGCACAGACCATGCTTATCGTTCTGTCGTCATTCTCAGACTGAATCCGAAAGTCGAATTTTTCGCTCGGCAGAAGTTCGAATCTACGGTCGGCAGTAGCAGTCGGCCTGTGGGGTCGCATGGTATTCAAATCAGCCTAAACTGCTACTAAAGGGGTTTGACGCCTCTATGTTATAGTTGCTTAGTGGTTATAGTTGCTTAGTGCGCGTAGAGTAAAAAGGGTATACTAAGTTCGTGCAAATGTATGTAACAGGCAGAAGGAAGCATCTCCGACCCCATAAAGTAAATATATTCTTGATCAGCATCATTAGCCGAGTCGATATAGACATGTTCGTCTGTCCGTCTGTCCGTCCGTCCGTCCGTCTGTCCGTCCGTCCGTCCGTCCGTCTGTATGAACACCTAGTGTAATAATATTAAGCGATAGTTCTTTAAGCTAAGCTGTTATCGATAGTTGTTAAGCATGTAGCCCTGAAATATTGCATTTTCATTCCCCATCCCTGAAAGAATGGCGGCTAAACACGTAAAGCTAATTTAAATAAAGACTTTAATTTTAATAAGTAAGCCTATTTATTACACGGTGTCAGAAGTGGAGAATTATCAGCATGATGAATTCAACAGAGCGCGCTGCCAGAAATTGACTGGACAGACTTACCATCCGAGTGGCCGCGATGGAAAAGTGCATTTCCTATGTGGCGACTGGGAAAGACGCAGAAAATGAGCCGAAGAAAATAGCTACTTTTCAGTGTCTTGTGGGGACAAGAACAATGGAAACTTACAACACATTGTTTCCCAACAATGGAACTGCTGATGACATGGTTGGAAACCGACTAGTGACGTCAGCCGATGCAGGGACTAGTACCAGCAAGTCGTCCATAACCTATACTCGCACTTTGCAAATGGTACTGGACGCATTTGACAAATATTGCATCCCGCTTAGAAATGCCACAATGGAGTCGTTTAAGTTCAACAACATACTTCAAGGTGAAGATCAACCGTTCGCTGATTTTGAAACTGAATTAAGGAAGCAGATTCAACATTGCCAATACGTATGTGAATGTGGAAAATCATACGAGGATCGCCTTCTTGGCGATCGTATCATCATTGGAATTAACAACAGGATGTTGCAGCTAAAACTGTTGGAAAACAGGAACAAGTCACTTGTGGAGCTGACTAATGAGTGCAGAGTTTTCGAGTCAGCAACTAAGAATATAACGTTGCTACATCGAAACCTTGGCCAGGGGATAAGCACATCCGACATTAAAGAGGAATCTGGATCGTGCCACACATGCACGAAAGTGGGTTATTTTGCCAAATACTGTAAGCAACGAGGGCCAAGGGAGGACCGAGACATAGCATCAACGCAGTAGAAGGTGGAAAACAGAAAGGCGATAGCATCTATAAAGTGGGAAGGATCAGGTAAATGCCCAAACGACAGTGCATCAGTCAGCGTAAATAAGTTTAATCCTTACCTTAGAATAAGCACGTGTAGACTTAACAAAAATAAGTGGAGGAAAACATATAAAATTGGGAACCGAAATGTATCGTTTAAAGTTGACACAGGAGCTGATGTCAATTGTATACCGATGAATGTAGCTAGCAGTTTGGAATCGGTCATATGTAATGAAAATATTCTTATTTACGATTACAATAATAAAAAGAGAAAAAGGGATTAAAACGAGTTTTAATACACTTGAAAAACTTTACTCGAACTGATTTAACCGGTAAAATATATATAGGATATAGATATCAGATATTTAAAATTTTTAAATCATTGATAATAAAAATTTGATACCATAAAAAAAAACTTTTCTTAGTAAAACACATTTTCCGACCGATCGTTCCTATTGCAGCTATATGCTATAGTCATCCGATTTTGATAAATTTTTTCAGAATTATGTGGAAACATATAAAACAAATATATACTACGATTGGAGACGCTACGATGGAAATCAAAAAGCTTTTCTCACAAAGACTTATTTTTCGACAAATCGTTCCTATGGCAGCTATATGCTATAGTGATCCGATTTTTATAAATTTTTCCTGTATTATGTGGAAGCATATATAACTAACATATACCTAGATTAGTGACGCTACGATAGAAAACAAAAAAGTTTTTCTCACTAGAACTAGTTCTTAGACCGATCGTTCCTATGGCAGCTATATGATATAGTCGTCCGATCTGGCCGGTTCCGACATATTAGTTGCGTGCAGTAAAAAGAAGACTCTGTGCAAAATTTCAGTTCGATAGCTTTAAAACTGAGGGACTAGTTCGCGTAGAAACAGACAGACAGCAGACAGACGGACAGACAGACAGACGGAAATGAACTCAGCTCGTCGTCCTGATCAAGAATATATATAGTTTATGGGGTCGGAAATTAATATTTCTATGCGTTACAAACTTCTGGGCAAAATTAATATACACTTTTCAAGTGTATAAAAAAAAGAAAGCCCCCTTCTTAGTTGTGGATAATGAACGTGAACCTATCCTAGGGTTAAACACGTCAATTGAATTTGGGCTTGTTAAATGTCTGAATGTTGATTCAATCAACTGCTTGTCTAAAACAAAGGAGCAATTTATAGAAGAGTTCAAACAGTTATTTAAAGGTTTAGGAAAGTTTCCCAATAAGCAGTCGATTATATTAAAAGAAGGGGCAGAATCAGTATTACATTACAAAAAGAGAATTCCTCAAAGTCTACTTGAACCATTGGAGAAAGAGTTAAATAAAATGGTTAGGGATGGTATCATTTCAGAAGTTACTTACCCCACTGACTCGGTAAACAACCTACAAATTGTGGAAAAAAGTAATGGTGAATTGCGATTGTGCCTAGATCCAAAGCCTCTTAACAAAGCTATTAAACGAGAGCATTTCCGTATCCCTACCATTGATGACTTTACATGTCAAATGCAAAATAAAAAGGTATTCACAGTGTTAGATTTATCAAGTGGTTTCTGGCAAATGGAACTAGATGAAAGGAGTTCAGATTTAACAACGTTCATGACTCTATTTGGCCGATTCAAATTCAACCGTGTACCTCTTGGCATAAACAGTGCACCTGAAATGTTTCAGCAGAACATGATACAAATATTTGGTGACATACCAGGCGTGATAGTATACTTTGATGACATTGGGATTATGGGCGAGACAGAGGAGGAACATGATGAAATTTTGCTATCAGTTCTTAAACGCGCAAGAGAGAACGGAGTCAGATTTAACCCGAACAAAGTTCAGTATAAAAAGTCGCAAGTAGAGTTTATGGGACACATTCTTTCTGAGGGAGCTGTTAAGTCGCAGAACAAGCATAGGGAGGCTGTTTTAAACATTAAAACTCCTGAAAACAAACAGGATGTACTGCGAATACTTGGATTGTTGAAGTATCTTGCAAAATTCATTCCAAACCTGTCAAGAAAGTCAGCACATATGAGGAACATAACTAGGAATGATGTAAGTTTTGAATGGAATGAGAAGCACCAAAGGGAGTTAAAAGAGTTACTTAACATTATTGCAAATGATCCTGTACTGGCTGGTCTAAACCAGTTGTCTTCCAAGCAGACGCCTCAAAAGTTGGATTAGGGTGTGCACTTATTCAAGATGGTCGTCCAATTGCCTTTGCTTCCCGCACTTTGACAAAAACGGAGCAAAAGTGGGCACAAATTGAAAAAGAACTCTTGGTAATAGTTTTTGCCTGTCAAAGCTTTCACTACTTCATTTATGGTCGCGAGTTCCTAGTGGAAAGTGACCACAAACTTCTTGAAACTCTCATGAGGAAAGCCATTGACGAAGTAACTGTTCGATTACAGCGAATGCTGATGCTTCTATTAAAATACGGGAAAATTATTGTAACGTACAAGCCGGGAAAGGAGATGCTTATAGCAGATTGCCTGTCACGGGCCCAATTGCCTCAAAGCGAGGAACTTCAAGAGCTATCAAATGTCATTCACTCAGTCACACAGACAGTGTGCCAATCCGAAGAAAATTATAACTGTTATGTTTCAGTCCTGGAACGCGATGAGGAATTTAAGAAAATCTCTTATTTTGTGACAAATGGCTGGCCTCCATATCACACATTAAGTCAATTGGAGCGTAAATTTCATATAATTAAAACAGAATTGCATTTTTGAAAACAAATTATTACTTCGAAACTGCAAACTAGTACTTCCAACAAAACTGCAAAGTCAAACAATAAAGCAACTTCACGAGCCTCATCTGGGTATAGAAAAGACTGTGGCTAGAGCTAGACAGCTTTATTATTGGCCTGGAATGAGTGCTCAAATAAAAGAACTTGTGTCCTCTTGCATTATTTGTGAAAAGTTCAGACGTAACAATCAAAAAGAGCCTCTTATGCAGGATGAATTCCCTGAATACCCATTTCACATGGTAGGGATAGATATATTTGAATTCACGGGAAAGAATTTTATCTTAGTCTTTGATGCTTACTCAAACTATTTAATGGTAGAACAACTACCTAATAAAACGGCCACTGGTATTATTAAGACCTTAAAAAAGCGATTTAACTGTTCGGGATATCCGTCCAAAATTAAATGTGATAACAATCCGTTTAACTCAGAAACTTTCCGTAATTTTGCAAATGAACATAATATCGCACTTGAGTTTTCAAGCCCAAATTATCCACAAAGCAACGGACTGGCAGAAAAGGGCGTTGCAATAGGGAAAAATATTCTGAAAAGATCTAGGGAAATGATTGAGCTTGATAATTATCAATACAGAATTTTAAAGTACAACGTAACACCAGTAGCGAGCATGCAATTAGCTCCAAATGAATTATTTCATGGTAGGTTGTGCAAGACGAGACTTCCAGTCTCAAAGGTTCTTTTACATCGTAAAACCCTACATGAGGAGCTAATCAAAGAAAAAACGAGAAGGCAAAGCTAACTTCGACTGTGCCGAAGTTTTAATACACTTGAAAAAGTTTACTCCAACTGATTTAACCGGTAAAATATATATAGGATATAGATATCAAATATTTAAAATTTTTAAATCATTGATAATACAAATTTGATACCATAAAAAAAACTTTTCTTAGTAAAACACATTTTCCGACCGATCGGTCCAATGGCAGCTATATGCTATAGTCATCCGATTTTGATCAATTTTTTCGAAATTATGTGAAGAATATAAAACTAATATATACCAAGATTGGAGACGCTACGATTGAAAACAAAAAGTTTTTCTCACTAGAAGTAGTTTTTTGGCCGACCGTTTATATGGCAGCTATATGCTATAGTCAGCCGATTTAGATACATTTTTTCGAAATTATGTGAAAACATATTAAACTAATATATACCAAGATTGGAGACGCTACGATGGAAAACAAAAAAGTTGTTCTCACTAGAAGTAGCTTTTTGACCGACCGTTCATATGGCAGCTATATGCTAAAGTCAGCCGAATTTGATACATTTTTTTCGAAATTATGTGAAAGCATATAAAACTAATATATACCAAGATTGGAGACGCTACGATGGAAAACAACTTAGTTTTTCTCACTAGAAGTAGTTTTTTGACCGACCGTTTATATGGCAGCTATATGCTATAGTCATCAGATTTTGATCAATTTTTCAGAATTGTGTGGAAGCATATAAAACAAATATGCACCACGATTGGTGACGCTACGATGGAAATCAAAAAAGTTTTTCTCACAATGACTTATTTTCGACCGATCGTTCCTATGACAGCTATATGATATAGTCATCCGATCCGGCCGGTTCCGGTTAGTTGCGTGCAGTAAAAAGAAGACTCTGTGCAAAATTTCAGCTCGATAGCTTTAAAACTGAGGGACTAGTTCGCGTAGAAACAGACAGACAGACAGACAGACAGACGGACGGACGGACAAGCGGAAATGAACTCAGCTCGTCGTCCTGATCAAGAATATATATAGTTTATGGGGTCGGAAATGAATATTTCTATGCGTTACAAGCTTCTGGGCAAAATTAATATACACTTTTCAAGTGTATAATAAAAAAGAAAAAAGCGGAACAAAAGCATTATTTTGATAGAAATGCGAGGTCACTCTCCAAATTAAATGTTGGTGACAAAGTAATATTTATAAAGATTTCAAATGAATGGCATTATGGTAAAATTGTGAGCAAAGTTAACATTATCAAAGATAATTTAAACAATCATTTTAGGCGAAACAGGCGATTTGTATCCAAAACTAAAAATAGTCTAAAGAACCCAGGTGACTTGCTATATGAAGAACATATTAAGAGTGTCAGATTTAATGATAATCAACAGATGCAAGAAATTGAAATTGTATTACCACCTAATAACAACATGGAAATATGTAATGATAACTCAGGAGAGCCATCAGCGAGTCATCAACAAAGTTTATCCGATGAATATGAATATCTTGCTAATCATACTATAAGCCCAGAAGGCTCTCCTGAAGACTCACAAAGAGACGTTATTCTGCCAACTAATACGGAAAGAACGACTCGATATGGTCGTGTAATCAAATTATCCGATAGATATGGTTATAATTAAGTCAAAATTGAACGTTAGTTCGAAATTTATGAATCTGTCAATTACATTTGAAGTTAAAAATTAAGTTTAAAAAAAAAAAAAAAAAAAGCGTGTAATAATATTACGCGATAGTTCTTTAAGCTAAGCTGTTATCGATAGTTGTTAAGCATTTAGCCCTGAAATATGGTATGTTCATTCCCCATCCCTGAAAGCATGGCGGCTAGACACGTAAAGCTAATTTAAATAAAGACTTTAATTTTAATAAGTAAGCCTACTTATTACACCTAGATCTCAAAAACTATAAGAGCTAGAGCTACCATTTTTTCTGTGTAGACTTGTTTTGTCTGCATGCAGATGAAGTTTGTTTCAAATTTTTGCCACACCCCCTCCCGCCACCGAAATTTGGAAAAACCTCATATCTCCCACAATTTTGAAAATAGATTGTTCAGACCTTCTAGACATATATTTTAATCATCATTGCCTATCGATCCGCCATACATCATTTTTCGATCGGATGAGTTATAGTAGAGTTACCGCCCCCGCAATTTGAAGAATACCTCATATCTCCCACAATTTTGAAAATTCATTGTTAAATCCTTCTAGACATATATTTTAATCATCATTACCAACCGATCCGCCATCGAAGTCGAGCAGGGCCGACTTCAACTTACGCTCTCGTTTTATTTCGGGAAGTTCACTGCAAAGGTCGGAATTTGGGTGCGGGGATGCGTTTATAGCCGAAATGTATTAAATTCGGTTTGAAAGCTCTATGGGCCAATTAAATTGGATAAAGTTTTTGGCTTTGCGCATACTCACCCTCAAGGTCTTATAATGGGTGCCGGGGGTGGTTTCAGCGTTTGTACGCTCAATAGGCCAAATAGGTGGAAAATAATTTTCTCATTTCTGAAGGTTGGAAAATGGGGGCGGGGGTGGGATCATTGCCAAACGTTTTTTTCCATCATTTTGACAGCTATACTGATGTTATATGCTAGTTAAATTTATACAAATAAATACATATAATTGTTTTTATTATTTTTGAATACCTTTCACACCTCCAAAAATTCTGCAAAAATTCCTCAAATTGTATCTTGATATGACAATTAACCATGTTAAATACAAAAGTGGTATCCCAACTAGAAGTTTAAAATAATTGGTGTTAAAAATTTCGCTGAATTTTGAAAGCCGCGGATTGCATTTTAAAAATATGAAAAATTATTCTGGGAGAGTGTTGACATGCCAGCTATTGCCATACAAATTTTGAAATTTTTAGAATGAATAGTTGGCCCGTAAAAGCTTGTGTTGGAATTGATAAAACCCGTTATTAAAAATTCAGGGATGGTACTAGAAGTTTATTCGATAATCGATAAATTACTTTCAGTTGATGTACTTTAAAACTGCATACTTGAAATTTGAATAAGATTGGGGCAGCTACGCCTAGTAAGCCCGGCTATGCCCTTTAATTGATTTTCGCAAATATTCTCTTAGCCACTGCGAAAATTTTCTTTAACGGTGTATGGGAAAATTATGTAAAATAATTTACTTACACCAGAGAAATTTTCTTGCAAATTTCGCAGAAATAAATAAATAATATTTATTTAAGCACAAAAATGCTCGCAATGGGGATGGCAGAGATATTTTCGGATTAGCCTTAACATTGATTGCCAATATCGAAAACAAAAACGAAATATTTTTCTTTTATACAAGGTCTAAAACTAAACCATTTACTTCAGCAGCCAAATCGAAAAGAACACGCCGGTAAGCTGATGATCGTTGCCAAACCTATCCTCAAGAGACGAAGAGAGCTTTATAGACGTTAAAGTGAAAGTTCTACTCTCTCAGAGCTTTTACTTATCGTAGTGCAAGCCTGATTATGCAGTCATTGAAATACGTTTGAGTTTAAATGACCGTTCTGATTCAAATAACCCATAACTAACTTAGAGCGTATATGATATCAATCAAATCTCAAACTGGCAGGAATTGGACATAACAGCTGTTCACACAGCGGCTAATCTACGTAATTGGTCACCCACAAAGGCAGTCTCCAACACGACACCATATGAGTTATGGACAGGTCGTAGGCTATCCGTCGGCCACCTACGTATATTTGAATATCTGGCAGTAGCGCTGGATAAGACGCAGAATAAGAAGTTTCGAACCAAGGGTAAGGTGTATATCATGGTAGGATATGCAGATCAAGCGAAAGCATATCGTCTGTTTAACAGAGCCAATGGGAAAATCATCGTAAGCCGATATGTATATTTTGTCGAATCTACAGTACAAAAGTTTACAATTGACATGCAAAATATTCCGAGCCAATTTAATTACAACGAAGAAATTACAGAAGGGCAACTCCAAGGTAGCGGCACCAACAGCAATGAATGCGGCGGAGATGGCACTGGTGATGGTTACGAAACATGCGACGACGACGAAGAGAGCGATCCAAAAAAGGAAGATGCCAAGGGATGTGATGTAGAAAACAGGAGCAACAGGCTCAGGCGAATAAGCGGTGTTGGATATCGACGACCGAACGAAAAACGAAATATGGTTAACTTGTTGAACTATAATGACGTTATGGTTTCAACAACTCCAAAAAGAAGCCCTTTCTACTGAGCAGGCAACTGAATGGCAAAAGGCCATGGAAGAAGAATGTGGCGCGTTGACGGAAAACGAAACTTGGGAGCCAGCTGACTTGCCACCCAATCATAAGGCGATTGGAAGTAAATGGGTGTTTTCACTCAAGCGAGGTACTAGTGGCGAAATTAAACGATTTAAGGCACGACTAGTGGTCAGCAGTATGGCATAAATTACGAAAAAACATTCTCGCCTGTTGTGAGGTATGCAACGATTCAAATGGTGTTGTGCATAGCGGCTGAATTAGAGCTGCATGTACACCAGCTCGATGTGTCATATCGAATAGCGAACTACAGGATGATGTTTATATGAAGCAGCCCAAAATATTTGAAGAACCTGGCGTTATTGTTCTCAAACTGAAGAAGTCCCTTTATGGCCTAAAACAGTCTGGCCGTATGTGGAACTTGAAGCTAGATGAGATGCTGACTCAAATTGGTTTTTCGGCATGCCCCAGTGATCCGTGCATTTTCACAAAGCATCAAGGAGGCCAAATAAACGTCATTGCAGTCTATGTTGATGATCTGATGATTTGATCGTCAGACATCGGTGAGTTGATCACCATTAAACAAAAGATTTGTCGTATTTTTGAGATCGTAGACAAGGGCCCCATACATCACTTTCTCGGTATGCAAATCGAGAGGGAAGGCGCTACGGGGGCGACTTGTATCACCCAACAGGCGCGTGTGTTGCAGCTACTCAAGAGAAATGGCATGGAGGCGTGCCGAACGACATCAGTCCCACTGGTAGCAGGCTATACTACTAAATGTGACAGCTAAAGTTGTGGGAAGGCAAACCAGTCGGAGTACCAGTCACTGATCGGGTCCCTGATGTACTTGGCAATTACATCCCGGCCTGACATCTTGTATTCCGTATGCAAGCTATCACAAAGGAACACTGACCCTCACTCCGAGCACTGGTCAGCAGCAAAGCAGGTGCTGAGGTACTTGCACACGACATCATCCATGCGTATTACGTATACGAAGACTGGAGAGTCCATCGAGGGATATGTCGACGCGGATTGGGGCGGAGACGACACTGATCGAAGATCCTACACTAGATATGACTTCATGCTTGGAGGCCGTGCGTTCTCATGGGAGAGCAAAAAAAAATCAGTAGCCTTAAGTAGTACAGAGGCTGTATACAGGGTTGCCCATATTCGACGGACCCATAAAAATTTGGCGGTTGGCAATCTTAATCATTTAATTTGTTCCAAGTAGATTTGTTTACATCAATTTTTGAATATGATATCTCTCAAATGGCCACCTCTGGCGTTGATGGCGTATTGTGCCCTTTTTGCAGCATTTTCCATCGTTTTCGCCAACATTTCGGCCGGAATAGCGGCTATTTCTTCACGAATGTTGTCCTTGAGCTCTTCTACGGTCCTTGGCTTGTTAACGTAAACCTTTGACTTAAAATATCCCCACAAGAAGAAGTCAGGCGGCGTCAAATCGGGCGAACGCGGTGGCCAGTCCAAATCACCACTTTTCGACATCAAACGGCCCGGAAACAATTTCTTCAGAAAATCGATTGTTATGCGACTTGTGTGCGGTGGAGCGCCGTCTTGTTGAAACCAGAACTGCCTCATACGCTTTCGACGAATAATTGGCATCACAAAATTGGTCATCATGTCGCGATAACGCTCCTGGTTGATGGTAACAGCATGGCCATTTTCATTTTGGAAGAAAAACGGCCCAATGACCGTTTTCGCACTAACGCCGCACCAAACTGTGACTTTTTCGTCATGAAGAGGCGCTTCTTGAATCTCCTGAGGATTTTTAGTGGCTAAATACGGCAATTTTGCTTATTTACGGTCCCATTCAATGTGAAATGGGCTTCATCGGACATGATAATTGAGTTTTCACAATTGACTTCTTCTGTTGAATGTAAATTTCAACTATTTCAGAGCGCTCGCGTGGCGTGTATTGTTCCATGGTAAAAATCTGCTTGGACTGACGCTTCAAACGCGGTATTTCATTAAGCGATCTGACATCTCTGTCTAAAGTTATGGCGTTGCCAGATGGGTCCGTCGAATATGGGCAACCCTGTATATGGCTCTCTCAGAAGCAACAAAAGAAGCAGTTTATATTGTAAAACTTTAGAATGAAATGAACTTATTTCACAACTTGAAGTCTATAGCGATTCATGGCGATAATTTGAGCGCCATGAACTTGGTCAAAAATCCTGTATATCATGCTAGAAGCAAACACATACACCCAGAGAAAAAGCAAATCGTAAAAATTAATACAATCATAGTTAATTTTACTATGCTGTTTTCAAATATTAAACGTATTAAAGTCCAATAGAAAGCGCTTTGATTTAAATGAAAACATACTTAACCTCGGAAGTTAATATAAATTAGTAAAATCAAAGTGAAATTCAATTAAAATTAAATATTGCCATTTTCAGATTAAAGTAAAATCATATTAATTTTAAATATGCTCAAATATGAAATGCTTAAATATCCCTTCAGTTCCAGCGGGAGCAATTCCTCCCTTTCATGGCTGCAAATTCATGACCGATATTCTGCTCATATTCGCATTTCAAATGTTGTGGCGAAAAATCAGAATATATTATAAAAATTAGAATATATATAAATAATTAATTATATGAGTAATTATTTATTCAAATAATGATAATATATTTTTAATAAAATAATTATTGTAATTTTTGTGACTAAACATAACAAAAAGCGAGCGAGAGAGAATGCTGCACTCTGACTCTCTCACGTCAACGTAGGCCGAAAAGAACATCAACGAAGCAAAACGAATGCAAAAGTGTGCGTAATGTGTGCATAAGAAGGAAAGAGACAAACAATGTTGCTCATATAAGTAGCCTCTTTAGCGTTTGCACGCACGCGTGTGCAGTGGCTGACTGCGTTGAGACGTCATTCGATTTGCGCTTAGTCCCGAGTTCGATCCCCAGACAAGGTAATCTGTGTCAAAAAAATATTTATATTTCTTTGTTTATTTCAGAGCGGCGTTGGTTCACCATAAGTATAAATATTACTTAGATGAGAATGTCTGAGTGAGTGAGGGAGGCGGGGGGGTGACACGGGGGGTGGAGTTAGAACTTTGCCCTTCCATTTCAGGCCTGAATTCGTTTTGTATGTTTATTTTAAAAATTTGAATTTCTATTTTAAAATATAATGTTTCCTATACCGTCATGTTTTGTCATGTCTTGCATCGGACGCTTAGAAGAAATTTAATGACGTCACAGGTATTCCTGTCTCACTTCCTTCTTTTTATCGTGCGTCTTGTCTATTCGGTTCGACGTAGTTTAAAGGCACACTCAGACATACACACATGCGCATGTGTGTTTTCTGTCCTCATAAGCTTTAGGTTGCAAACATAGTGCGCGCTAAGACGAAGACGAAGCTGAAGACGAAAATTTTTCATATGAATCTTTGCTTTCGTCTTCGCGTGCACTGTGAACGTATTTGAGCGAATTCATATAAATCCTACTGCACAGTTTTTCGTCTTCAGCTTCGTCTTCGGCTTCATCTTCGGCCTCAGCGCGCACTATGTTTGCAGCCTTAGGTGCATTGCTGCGGTCTTCGTCGCGAAGTGCGAATGCGCCGCGACGCTAAGAAAAGTTTTTTTTTCTAGCACATTCGGCAATTGCTATTGCCTTTGAATTTAGTGTCAGTAGTAGTTGTGATTTAGAGTGTGACATAGGCATATAAAGGAACGGATACACATACTCTGCACAAAAACGAACGGATTAAGGAAAAGGAAAGCAAAAAATTATTAAATTAATTTAGTGTGTGAATGTGCTTCCAGTTACATACAAGTGCATGTATTTACATATGTAATGCTAGCATATAACCCGGCGCGCTTCGCTTCGCCACCATCACTAAAGCCGCCAAAATGATGAAAAAACGTTTTGCAATGATCCCACCCCCGCCCCCATTTTCCGACAATCAGAAATGAGAAAATTATTTTCCACCTAGTTGGCCCATTAAGCGTACAAACGCTGAAACCACCCCCGGCACCCATTATCCGACCTTGAGGGTGAGTATGTGCCAAGCTAAAAACTTGATCCTATTTAATTGGGCCATAGAGCTTTCAAACCAAATTTATTACATATCGTCTAAAAACCCACCCCCGCTCCCATATTCCGACTTTGCAGTGAACTTCCCGAAATAAAAAAATACGTGTTTCCATTTATTCTGAGCCTAGAGCTTACAAAACGAATTTTATTCTGATCGGCTCACAAATAGCCATTGTCACTGAACCGAAATACGCCCACCATAATTCTTGCCTGTGCGCGGAAATTCCACCACCGGAGAATCAAATGTCTAATTATTTTCTATAATGTGTTCACAAACCCATTTTGAAGCCATTAAAAATAGGTTTTACCATATAGAATTTTTCATGCATTTCCCCACTCTTGGGTCGAATTTTCCAACATCTCATGTCAACTTATTTTGTATACTATCACTACAAACCGAGTTTGAAGTCAATAGGATGAAAAATAGTGTTTTCCATATAGAATTTTCCGGCAATTTTCCTTGTGGGTGGATTTTCCACAATCGAAAAATCACATGTCTAATTATTTAGCATACTATCTTTACAAACCGAGTTTGAAGCCAATCGGATGAAAAACAGTTTTTTCCATATGGAATTTTCCGGGAATTTCCAGACTTTTCGGGCGCATTTTCCAACATCGGAAAATCTTATGTCTAATTATTTTTCATATTACCTTACAAACCGAGTTTGAAGTCAATCGGATCAAAAATAGTTTTCATATAGAATTTTCCGGGTATTTTCTTTGTGGGCGGATTTTCCAACATTTGAATATCTCATGTCCAATTACTTAGCATACTATCCTTACAAACCGAGTTTGAAGCCAATCGAAAGAAAAAAAGTATTTTCCATATGGCATTTCCGGGAATTTCCCGACTTTTCGGGCGGATTTTCCATCATCGGAAAATCTCAAGTCTAATTATTCTGCTTACCATCCTCACAAACCGAGTTTGAAGTCAATCGGATGAAAAATAGTTTTTTCCATGAAGAATTTTCCGGCCATTTTCCTTGTGGGCGGATTTTCCGAAATCTGGGAAACAGGTGTCCATTTATTTTGCTTACTTTACTTACAAACCAAATTTCAAGTCAATCGGATGAAAAACCAAATTTTCCCCATAGTAGCTTTTCCGGGAGTTTTCCACCCCTTAGGAGTGGAATTTTCCTAAACCCCGCCTTAGTGCTCACTTTTATCTCATAAGGAAACTTCTGTGAAAATTTCAGCTTTCTATCTCTTACCGTTCAGGCTCTACGTTGATTGCCAATCAGTGAATCAGTCAGTTAGTCAGTCAGTCAGTCAGTCAGTCAGTCAGTCAGTCAGTCAGTCAGTCAGTCAGTCAGTCAGTGAGGACAAACTCTTTTATATGTAGAGAGATACTAGCATATAACCCGGCGCACTTCGCTTCGCCACCATCAGTATAGCCGCCAAAATGATGAAAAAAAAAAACATTAGGCAATGATCCTAACCCCGCCCCCCCTAAAAACTTTATCCTATTTAATTGGCCCATAGACCTTTCAAACCACATTTTACACATATCGGCTAAAAATCCACCCCCGCACCCATATTCCGACCTTTGCAGTGAACTTCCTGAAATTAAACGAGAGCGTAAGTTGAAGTCGGCACTGCTCGACTTCGATATACCCGTTACTCAGGGTAAGGTTTATTTAAGAATATTTTATTAGATCACTGCGGAACGAGGTCGAGCTAGTGGTGGTCACCTCTATGGAATTAAAAAGGACCTCTTTCTGGATGGCACCTGCAGAATTGTCACAATAGTAAACACGGTCGTCATTGAAATAAAAAGTTCCGAAAAACTTATAATTTTGCCTGTATACATAAACTGCAATCGATGGGACCAAGATTATGAGACTGTGTATGACTTCTGTTTGTCGTCTGACTGCAATAATATTATGATCATTGGAGACTGCAACGCGCGTATTGGTACGGAAACAGGTAGTCACCCAATCGTACGAACTCGCCACAGACTTAGCAAAAACTGCTCGATGTGCCAAAGACGGTGTTGTTGATAGAAGAGGTCGCAAGCTAATTGAAATGTGTGAATCCATGCAAATGACCCTCGTAAACGGCCGTACCAAGAGTGACCAGGAAGGAGAATTCACCTTTGTTAGAGGAAACGCTTGCTCTACAATCGACTACTGCTTAATACAAGGGCAGTGGCAGGAAGTCTTCGCCGATATGTCTGTAGATGGACAAATTTTCTCGGATCATATGCCACTTGTTGTGACTTTTGAGCTAACTAACGTTTCTTCAGTAACCTCTAAATCAACATTAATGCCAAAACTTCCCTGGAATCAGAGAAAAGAGAGAAACTACGTTACCGAGCTTGATAAAGGAGTGGAGCGTCTTCGCCACAGCGCCGAGCATAATATTGACACTGCAAACGATCTTACAAAGTTGATAGTAAAAGCAGCAGAAACTATGCAGACAAAGGGAACTATGCCTAATAAGCAAGCATGGTTTGACTCGATGTGTATGCGATCTAGAGACTTGGTTTTTCATCAATTAAATCAGTATAGGAAGGACAATACGCAAGACTCAAAAGGAAAATACCACCAAGCCAATAAAGAATATAAGGCCATATGTAATATTAAACAACATGAATATTATTTAAAGCTGGAATTAGAGCTATACAATGCTCGTAATTCAAAAACGTACTGGTCAATCTTAAAGTCTATAAATAGAAATCCAACCATTCGGCAAATTAAAGTTGACGCACCGACATTAGCTCAGCATTTTAAGCAACTACTGTGGAATTTAAACTCGGAATTACAAATACAATATGCTTTGCCGATCACGGTGTCAACCGAACTAGATAGATGCATCTCAATAACGGAAGTCAACGATGCCATTGCCAATTTGAAGATAAATAAAGCACCAGGGGAAGACAGGATTTCTGCTGAATTTTTAGGAACGCAACGCCAAACTTCATAGAACTGCTAACACTCGTCTACAATCATATGTTCAATAACGGGTCCTTTCCTGACTCGTTTAAACGGAGCATTATATTTCCAATTTTTAAAAAAAGGAGACCCATCGAATGCCAGCAACTACAGAGGAATATCTTGCTTAAACGTTATAATGAAAATTTTTGCCGGAGTGCTACTTTCCCGCCTGACCGAATGGGTAAACCATTCGAAATTATTAAGTGAATTTCAGACGGGCTTTCGAAAGGGCTATTCAACTGTCGATAGCATCTTCGTCCTGACATCAATTGCTCAGTCTTACCTGCATTCCAAAAAAAAGCTATATATATTTTTTATTGACTTTAAGGCTGCATTTGATACAGTGAATAGAAGAAGTCTGTTCTACAAACTGAGCAACATTGGGCTATCTACCAAAATGCTCAAGGTAATATTTCAGCTGTATGACAAAAATACAGCCTCGGTTTGGGACGGCTCCAGACTATCTGATTGGTTTGATACTAACTGTGGAGTCAAGCAGGGATGTATCTTAAGCCCACTTTTATTTTCGCTATATGTCGACGACATAACACAGGCCCTACCAGGCGGAATTTCCTTTGCTGGACAACAATTTAAAACGTTGATGTATGCCGATGACATGTGCCTCTTTGCCGATTCCCCGCAAATGCTTCAGAAAATGATCGATAAGCTTTACGAATATTGCAGATTCTGGTGCCTTCAAATCAATACGGATAAGTCTAAAATCATGGTAATTAGACAGGGTGGAGGTCGTTACGCACGTGCAGAAGATTGGACGATAGACGGCGTTATCCTCGAAAAGGTGAAGCGTTACAAATACCTCGGAGTGTTACTGTCCCACAATATGTCCTTTAAAGTCCACCTTTGTGAGAAGTTGAAAGATGCAAAAGTGGCTATCAACGCGTCATGGAAAACTCTGCTTAGTAGGAAAAACGTCAAACCTAGCACAAAATATGCAGTATTTCAAGCAGCAGTACGATCAATCCTGTGCTATGCTTCTCAAGTATGGGGTCACACATCTTATGAACATGTTGAACGGCTACTAATCTTCTTCATTAAAAAAGTATTTAGACTCCCGCCAACTTCTCCAAACTACGCCATATTCATCGAAACTGGTCTGCCCACGCTTTTTACGTACACGCTCGAAACCCATTTCAACTACATAAACAAGATAATGAATATGGAAAGTTCAAGACTGCCCAAGATCATAACCAATCAATTTCAATCTCCCACAATTTTGAAGATGGATTATTCGAACCTTCTAGACATATATTTTAATCATCATTACCTATCGATCCGCCATACATCATTTCCCGATCAGATGAGCCTTGGTAGAGTTGCCGCCCCCGCAATTTGGAAAAATTCTCATATCTCCCACAATTTGGGCATGTTGTAATCTAATAAAATATTTTTAAATAAACCCTGAGTAACGGGTATATCGGAGTCGAGCAGTGCCGACTTCAACTTACGCTCTCGTTTTTAAATTGCGTGGGTGGCAACTCTTCTATCGTTCATCCGATCGAAAAATGATGTATGGCGGATCGATAGGTAATGATGATTAAAATATATGTCTAGAAGTTTGAACAATCTATTTTAAAAATTGTGGGAGATTTGAGTTTTTGTCATATTGCGGGGGCGGGAGAGGGCGTGGCAAAAATTTTAAACAATTTTGATCTGCGTGTAGAAGATACAAGTCTACACTGAAAAAATGGTAGCTCTAGCTCTTATAGTTCCTGAGATCTAGGTGACGGACAGACGGACATGTCTATATCGACTCGGCTATTGATGCTGATCAAGAATATATATACTTTATGGGGTCGGAGATGCTTCTTCTGCCTGTTACATACATTTGGACGAACTTAGTATAGCCTTTTTACTCTACGAGTAACGGGTATAAAAACACGTGTTTCCATTTATTCTGACCCTAGAGCTTACAAAACGAATTTTATTCAGATCGGCTCACAAATAGTTATTGTCACTGAACCGAAATACGCCCACCATTATTCTTTCCTGTAGGCGGAAATTCCACCACCGAGAAATCAAATGTCTAATTATTTTCGATAATGTGTTCACAAACCGATTTTGTAGCCAATCGGATTTCAAATAGGTTTACCATATAGAATTTTCCAGGCATTTCCCCTCTCTTGGGGCAAATTTTCCAACATCGGAAAATCTCATGTCAACTTATTTTGTATACTATCGTTACAAACCGAGTTTGAAGTCAATCGGATCAAAAATAGTTTTTCATATAAAATTTTCCGAGTATTTTCTTTGTGGGCGGATTTTCCAACATTTGAAAATCTCATGTCCAATTACTTAGCATACTATCCTTACAAACCGAGTTTGAAGCCAATCAGATGAAAAATAGTATTTTCATAATGGAATTTTCCGGAAATTTCCCGACTTTTCGGGCGGATTTTCAAACATCGGAAAATCTCAAGTCTAATTATTCTGCTTAGCATCCTCACAAACCGAATTTGAAGTCAGTCGGATGAAAAATAGTTTTTTCTATAAAGTATTTTGCGGCCATTTTCCTTGTGGGCGGATTTTCCGAAATCTGGAAAACAAGTGTCCAATTATTTCGCTTTCTTTACTTACAAACCAAATTTGAATCAAACGGATGAAAAACAAAATTTTATACATAGCAGCTTTTCCGGGAGTTTTCCACCCCTTAGGGGTGGAATTTTCCAAAACCTCGCCCTAATGGCTACTTTCAACTCATATGGAAACTTCTGTGCAAATTTCAGCTTTCTATCTCTTACCATTCAGGCTCTACGTAGATTGCCAATCAGTCAGTCGGTCAGTCAGTCAATGAGGACAAACACTTTATATAGAGAGATTCTACCGATTAAGTCAGTTTGAGTGAACTTTTGCAAGTGTATTTAAACTTCGGCACAAGCGAAGTTGGCTTTGCCTTCTCGTTTGTTTATTATTAATCTATCCTATAGAGCTTACAAACCAAATTTCATGTAGATCGGTTCGAAAATGATGTTTGGCCTACAGCCCTCCCCCTACCTCCGCCCCATTTTCTGACATTTCTATAATTCCAATTTACAATTGTAAAAACACTTGTCTAAACATTTTGCATACTTGCCCACAATATGAATTTGCAGAGAATCTGATGAAAAATAAGTATTCCAATAGAGAATTTTACGTCAATTTTCCTAGTGGTTGGATTTTCTTAAATCGGCCCGACACATGTCTTATTATTTCAGATATTTTAGTTACAAACCGAGTTTGAAGACGATCAGATAAAACATTCATAGATATCCGAGCATTCCCCTCTCCTTTTGGTATGCAATTTTCCAAAATCCACCCCAAATTCCCACTTTCACCATATATAGAGAAACTGCTGTTCAAGTTTTAACTTTCTATAAATTACCGTTAGATTGCCAATCATATTTAAAATGTATATAAAAATAAAATAATAAATACAAATAAAAAAGTTTTAAATAAAAAAAATAGAAGGCTAACATCGGCTACGCCGATGTTTTAAATACCCTTGCAGTTTTTGAAAGTCACTACCATTGATAACAAAAAAGTTTTTCTCACTACAACTAGTTTTTTGACCGACCGTTTATATGGCAGCTATATGCTATAGTCATCCGATTTTAATCAATTTTTCCAGAATTGTGTGAAGGGGTATAAAACTAATATATACCAAGATGGGTGACGCTTTGATGGAAAACAAACAAGTTTTTCTCACTAGAACTAGTTTTTTGACAGTCCGTTTATATGGCAGCTATATGCTATAGTCATCCGATTTTAATCAATTTTTCCAGAATTGTGTGAAGGGGTATTAAACTCATATATACCAAGTTTGGTGACGATTCAATAGAAAACAAAAAAGTTTTTCTCACTAGAACTAATTATTTTACTGACCGTTTATATGGCAGCTATATGCTATAGTCATCCGATTTTGATCAATTTTTCCAGAATTGTGTGAAGGGGTATAAAACTTATATATACCAAGTTTGGTGACGATTCAATAGAAAACAAAAAAGTTTTTCTCACTAGAACTAGTTTTTTTACTGATCGTTTATATGGCAGCTATATGCTATAGTCATCCGATTTTGATCAATTTTTCCAGAATTGTGTAAAGGGGTATAAAACTAATATATACCAAGTTTGGTGACGATTCAATAGAAAACAAAAAAGTTTTTCTCACTAGAACTAGTTTATGGACCGATCGTTCCTATGGCAGCTATATGATATAGTCATCCGATCCGGCCGATTCCGACAAATGTGCAGCCTATGTGTATTTAAAGACTTTTTGCAAAGTTTGGTCAAGATAGCTCTAAAACTGAGGGAGGAGATAGCATAGAAACAGACGGACGGACAGACGGACATGGCTATATAGACTCAGCTCGTCATGCTGATCAAGAATATATATAGTTTATAGGGTCGGAGATGCTTCCTTCTATGCGTTACAAACATCGTGACAATTTTAATATACCCTCTGCAAGGGTATAATAACTACTTAAGCTAAAAAATTCATTGGATGCGAACTCTATAACAAGTGCATTATTGTTGTCCTTCGCACTGCCTTGATGAAAATTGGCAACACTGTCATACCTGCCATACATACATGTGCCACATACATACAAAAACAAAACGGCAGCGCGAGCGGCACAGGCCATGCTTATCGTTCTGTCATCATTCTCAGACTGAATCCGATTCTCGTTCTCCGACTCGAAATTCGAATTTCTCGCTCGGTCGAAGTTCGAATCTACGGTCGGCAGTAGCAGTCGGCCTGTGGGGTCGCATGGTATTCAAAGCAGCCTAGACTGCTACTAAAGGGGTTTGACGCCTCTATGTTATAGTTGCTTAGTGGTGTGACCATGTGACTCCACAGCCTGTGGACACGTTAGTTTTGGCAATTGTATCCACCGTGGTCAGGTCGGTGTGCGTACCTTTAACATGAGACCTTTCTACAGAACTTTCACTTGCCTCTGTTCTCTGTGCAGCCAGGTTGCTGCCACTCTCCAGAACTTTCCCTTGCAAGCAGGAGTTTTCATTAGCCGACCCGTCCAAGGGCGCTACCTAGTCGTTACTCATTTTGATCGTAAGCGTAGTTCTTAGTTTGCAACGATCGCCTCTTGATCACGCTGTTGTTGTTGTAAGCCGGTGTAATGCTGCGTGAATGTGGCCGTCCATGTGCAGCCCACAACTCTATTGCGCAGCACCAGTGTATTTTAAAATGGCGTTTTATAGCGATTCGCTCCTATGCAAATTTGCAAGTCATGTCATTCGCCGCCGGACAGCTGTTTGGTTTGTTGCTTACGCTGGGTTGCCACTTAGGTTTACGCGGCAGCACTTCTTTTATAAAACTTTCGAAATATTTCGTTTGATAAAAATATAAGCTTGGTGTTTGAAATTTTTGGCCATGAAATTAGGAATTAATTTAGATCTAAAGAAAATTGTGAATAAATATTAGAATTATGAAGTCGAACTAATGTATCTATTAATGGAAGCCATGCTTCGCCTTAGTGAACCAATAAGGTGATCATTTCTGGATAATAAATGGGTCGTCTCATCTATATGTATTTTGAGGACCAAGATAGGTTGGGGATCGCTAGCGCCTGATGTCATCTAAGCTAGCTGATGCATCCAGTTATGCCACCTTCTCTCATTTCTGTTTTTTTGTCCCTACACTCTAAAAATAAGGGCCCAAAATCGCCCTGGAAATTAGAAATTCGGCAATAATTTCCAGCCTAAGGTGCTTCGCCCTAAATTTAAGAAATACAATTTTCTAAATATTGTGGTCTGTTTTTCTAAAATATAATGCAAATTTTTTTGAAACCAATGGGAAGACACCTTCAATATTACAAAATTATTTCTTTAATTAAGAAAAATATTTTCTTATAATCAGAAAAAGAATTTCTCAATTGAAAAAAATTTCTTAGAATTAGAAAATTATTTTTTTAAAAGCAAGAAAAATTTTCTCAAAAAAAAAAAACAAAATTTTTTTTGGAAAAATGGAATATTTTCTGAATTCCAGACAATTTTATTTTTAAAGAAGGGAAATCGAATTCTTAAAGAAAGAAAATTTTTTTTATTTATTTATTATAATTTCAGACACAAAAAGTGTAGTAAATTATTCGGAGATTCCTTTTAAAATATCTTCTTTGGGTGGTCTGCCATTATTGGAGCTCAAAATTATATGGTGTAGGTCAATCTGAAATTATAAAGGTTAATTAAATGTAATAAGCTTATAATGTACTTGTAATGTATATATACTTATATACAGAAATTAAGTGTCCAGTATTTGTATAGGTGTCTGTAGGGTCTCAGTCCATTGGATTGAACATCCCAGATGTCAGTATCAAGATGTTAAAAAAAAAACAGCCGCCGCTGAACATCATGGGTATTTGGGAATTTATGTACATTGAAGGACTTGCACACATACATACATGTTGAAGCCAACAGAAAAAGACGGCTAAAGGAGCATATTTGATGTGTGGCTTGCTCTCTTTTTCCCTAACGGGATATATTCATTTCACCATAGCTAATTACCACGTACTTTAAGTCCATGAAGGCATTGTATAGATTTAGTTTTTAGTCTTAGTTCAAAACTGAAGTCGAAAAGAAGCAAAGTGAATTTGTTAAAGTTTAAAATCAGTGCTTTTTTCTCTTGGAACCTTCATACTTAGACTTATCTAACAACCACCCCCCGATACAACATTTGGTCCTTCGAGCCGGATTCCAGCCAGACGCCTTGAAGCTGCAACTACCTGTTGATTTGGTGGAGAAAAGATAAGTTCATGTAATTTATATCGCCATTTATATTTCTCAATATATGTACATACTTACATACATATATCTCCAGAGAAAATCCACTATATTTTTCTGTCCTCTTGATCCGATCCTTCCTACTGCTAATTGCTTCGATTTTTTGTCATAATCCAATTCAAGAAGAAAATTGTTAAATTACAAAATTAACATTTTTATACACTTGAAAAGTGTATATTAATTTTACCCAGAAGTTTGTAACGCATAGAAATATTCATTTCCGTCCACATAAACTATATATATACTTGATCAGGACGACGAGCCGAGTTCATTTCCGCCTGTCCGTCTGTCTGTCTGTCCGTCCGTCTGTCTGTTTCTACGCGAACTAGTCCCTCAGTTTAAAGCTATCGAGCTGAAATTTTGCACAGAGTCTTCTTTTTACTGCACGCAACTAATATGTCGGAACCGGCCGGATCGGATGACTATATCATATAGCTGCCATAGGAACGATCGGTCTAAGAACTAGTTCTAGTGAGAACAACTTTTTTGTTTTCCATCGTAGCGTCACTAATCTTGGTATATATTAGTTCTATATGTTTCCACATAATTCTGGAAAAATGTATCAAAATCGGATAACTATAGCATATAGCTGCTATAGAAACGGTCGGTTAAAAAACTAGTTCTAGTGAGAAAAACTTTTTTGTTTTTTATCATAGCGTCACCAATCTTGGAATATGTTAGTTCTATATGATTTCATATAATACCGGAAAAATTTATCAAAATCGAAGGACTGTATTATATAGCTCCCATAGAAACGGTCGGTCAAAAAACTACTTCTAGTGAGAAAAACTTTTTTGTTTTCTATCGTAGCATCCCCAATCTTGGTATATATTAGTTTTATATGCTTTCACATAATTTTGAAAAAATTTATCAAAATCGGATGACTATAGCATATAGCTGCCATAGGACCGATCGGTCGGAAAATGTGTTTTACTAAGAAAAGTTTTTTTTATGGTATCAAATTGCTATTATCAATGATTTAAAAATTTTAAATATCTGATATCTATATTCTATATATATTTTACCGGTTAAATCAGTTGGAGAAAAGTTTTTCAAGTGTATTAAAACTTCGGCACAGTCGAAGTTAGCTTTGCCTTCTCGTTTTTAAATATACAAGTTACGTACATTCCCATTCCCATCCGTTTCACACATATATGTATGCAAGTATATTTGCCGGCACTCCACTACCCATACAAACAAACACACACCCACAACTGGATATATTTGTATGCGCTGATCTGCATGTCATTGGGCAGCAATCCTACTCCTCCTACTTGCAGCGATACTTAATCCAGAAGTGGCCAAAATTGTTTGCAGTTCTCCAGTTCATTTTCCATTTCCTGTATACATATAAAAAATAAGAAAAATTAATATAATATTTTCCTCAGCCATAGTGACGTGTGTACTTACATTCCCATTTCCATTTCGTTCCTACATATTTACACAAACACCGAAAAAGAATAAAATAAAATTAAACTCTTTTGTTTTAAAATCACTTGCACTTATTTTATTTTATCGCGAATGTGTACTATTTTGTCCAATCAGTGTATCACCACACACGCCGATTAGCAAAAAAAAAATATAAAAAAAACTTTAAAGTTGTATGTACATACAATTGGCGGCATTCCAATACGTTTGTGCATACACATACCGGCGATCGCATATCTAGATGTAAAAACAACACAAACACTCGGTACACATTTGCACTAAAATTATTTCCCGAATTTAATAAATTATAAACATATTTATTTTGGTCTATTTATTTATGCAAGTTACAAAAGGTAAACAATCCGATCGATAAATAATCGATAACTCCAAGCAACATAAACTGAATATTCAAACGTTTCCATTACTCGCGTTCTAAGCCAACATCATCAAACATTATATTTCCTTGGAATAAATGAAAAAAAATAAATAGAAAACAAAAAATTTACTTCATCCAGTCTGTTTTTTTTTCTTTCCACCTGAGAAGCGGCCTCCAAGGGTTATATTGCATTATAATAAAAATATAAATAAACATGTCCGAAAGCCCTTAGTCAAGGGAGTGGCAGTGATGACGTCCAGGTTGTGGAAGCCAAGTATGATCACTGCTACTCCGTGTACGAACGGTGTGTTGCTATGTTGAGCGAGCAAATAGCACAAGCACCCTCTACAAATAGACAATCCATGTCTTTTCAACCGTTTCCGTCCATTTCAAGAGGCTGCAGCCTTCCCCCATGCGACACAGAGGTGTTCCATGGAGATTATTTGCGGTGGCCAACTTTCCGAGATTTATTCTCAGCGATTTATATAGATAATCCACGGCTAACTCCAGTGGAGAAGCTGTTTCACCTTAACGCCAAAGCTGGAGGTGAAGCAAAGGCAATTGTAGCCAAGTCTCCGCTGACCCACGATGGTTTTGAATCCGCGTGGAAGGCCCTCTCTGATCGTTATGAAAATAAGCGATTGTTAGTGAACAGTCAGCTGAAGATTCTGTTTAATTTACCTGCAGTTACGTCCGAATCAGGTGCCGCCCTAAAAGACTTACAAAGCACGGTTCAAGGCTGTCTAACAGCACTTGAATTTTCAAAAATATCGATAGATAACTGGGACTGCCTGTTAGTGTTCCTATGCTCCTCTAAGCTACCAAGGCACACCTTGTCGTTATGGGAACAGTCGTTGTCCAACAAGTCCGAAATCCCGTTATGGAAAGATTTGAATGAGTTCCTAACCGAGCGGCATCGTACATTAGAGGCAATTGAAGATGTGAAACCAGCTTTAGTTGCCCAATCCAGCTTCAAACCTCAGAAAATCAATAATGCACCCAAGAAGGTCAACACTTTTGAAGGAAAGGTAGTTCCGAAAGGTAGAAGCTGCGATCTCTGCGCCAAAGAGAATCACTAAGTTGGGGTATGTCATCGTTTCCTCCAGATGACGTTTAGTGAAAGATCCGGTTACATACGACAGAAGAAGCTTTGCTTAAATTGTTTCTCTAGTAGACATCAGCTTCGGGAGTGTCCTAGTTCTCACAATTGTTTCACCTGTAAAGGGCGTCACAATACCCTCCTCCATCGAAATGATTCCTCTACACCCACTACCAATCCAAAAGACCTACAATCAATACAGTCCACTTCGTCGCAACAACAGGCAAATGTGCAAAAATTTTTTTGCTAGCAACACCCAAGGCGTGCTTTTAGGCACAGCTATAATCCTTATTTCACACACTTGGGTGTCAACTATACTGCACGCGCCTTAATCGCTTCAGGATCCGAAGCTTCTTTTATTTCCGAGCGAATGTTTAAATTAACAAAGTTGCCTCACCAAACTTTACAGGCCCAAGTTTCGGGACTCAACCAGTCTGTTTCTGCTCAGGCGCGTAAGCTCTGTCATTTCCACATTGTCCCGATAAATAGACCGAGATTACAGATCGATGTATCTGCATATGTACTTCCCAAGCTAGCGGGTGATTTACCGTCCTGTTCCATACGCGAGTGTGCCTTAACTAATCTGCCCAACATTCAGTTAGCCGATCCAACATTCTCAAGGAGTTCGCAAGTTGACGTGCTAATAGGGGCAGATGTTCTTCCCTCTATCCTTTTGAGCGGTTTCCAGTCAAAGATATGTGGCACTCTCGTAGGTTAAGAGACTATATTTGGTTGGATACTGACAGGCCCTGTACCCGCCAAAGCGAGCAAGTCGATCGCATCATTTTCCACGCAAGTCACTGTCTGTCAAGAGAAGGCACTGGATGAGCTGCTCACAAAGTTTTGGGAGGTGGAGGATATGCCGGCCAGTGTGCCTAAGGAGTCCGACACTTTCTGTGAGCAGAATTTCATAGAGACAACAGTAAGAGACGACAGCGGTCGATATATAGTTACTCTTCCATTCCGTGACCCAAAAAGTATATGCTTAGGTCACTCAAGATCCACTGCGTTAGCGCAATTCCTAAAAAATGAAAGTCGCTTAGGTAAAGCTCCCGATTTGAAGACGGAATATGATACCGTCATTCAAGAGTACTTGATTATGGGACACATGAAACAAGTTCCAACCGAATCCCAATCCCAAAATTTCTACCTTCCTCATCATGCCGTTATTAAACCAGAAAGTACAACGACATGGGTTAGAGTTGTTTTCAATGCTTCATGTAAAACGTCGAATGGTCCGAGTCTAAATGACGTCCTTTATCCAGGTACTGTGCTGCAGTCGGACCTGACCCTTCAACTGCTTAAATGGCGATTTTTCCGGTATGTCTTCAATGCTGACATTACGAAGATGTATCGCCAGATCATTGTCGATCCGAAGCACACTCCTTTCCAGCGTATTTTGTTTCGCAATTCTGATGGGGAAATATGCGACTACGAACTCAACACCGTCACCTTTGGTGTCAATTGCGCTCCTTTTTTGGCAATCCGAGTCCTCCAGCAACTTGCCAACGATATAAAAAGTCAATACCCGTTAGCCAGTGACATCATCTCACCGTATATGTATGTGGATGATGTGCTTGCGGGGAGCTCATACAAAGGAGCAAGCAACTCTGGCCATCCGAGAGCTGCGTACTGCCCTCGATTCCGCTGGGTTCCCTTTGCGAAAGTGGACATCCAACGAAAAGGGTGTGTTGAGTCCGATTCCAAAAGATCACCTTCTCCGAGCTGACTTCCTAGAGATCGAAGAAGCCAGCGTAGCAAAGACTCTAGGAATCCGATGGCAAGCGAACTCAGATGAGTTATTCTTTGCACCTTCCGAACTGCCTAAAAAGAATTCCTACATGAAACGCGAGGTGCTGTCACAGATCGCTCGATTGTTCGATCCAGCAGGATGGCTAGCACCCGTAATAGTCAGCGCGAAGATCTTCATGCAAGAGATTTGGCTCCAAGAACTCGCTTGGGATGATCTCTTGCCAGAACAACTTGTGCGACGTTGGCATGAATTTCTCCACAGCTATCCTCATCTTGGACAAGTCCGAATTCCAAGGTGGGTTAATTTTCAGCCCAAATCAAAGATGCAGTATCACGGATTCTGCGATGCATCACAGAGTGCATATGGGGCTACCCTTTATGTGCACATTGAAGTAGACGGTCACGTTTCCTCTCATCTCCTTACAGCCAAGACTAGAGTAGCTCCTGTTAAGACGGTTTCCTTGCCACGATTAGAGTTGTGTGGCGCCGTGCTTTTGGCTGAACTTTCAGCCATCATTCCGCAGTTGTCGGTCGATAATGTCGAATTTTATTATTGGACCGATTCAACTATAGTTCTGGCCTGGCTGAGTAAACCCCCATGCAAATGGACGACTCTTGTGGCGAATCGGGTTTCTAAGATAACTCAGTCCACTGGGTCAATAGACAATTGGTCTCATGTTCGATCCGAACAAAATCCAGCTGACCTAGCTAGTCGAGGGGTTGCTCCCTTGGATTTAGTAAACAGCAAATTGTGGTGGCATGGACCAGAATGGTTACAGCTTCCAAAAGACCAATGGCCTATTCCAACAGAAGTAGTCCCTGAGACCGTTCTAGAACAGCGGGCTGTCAAGTGCAATGTTTCACTATTGCCATTAGAAGACATTTATGAACGATTCTCCAAATTCGACAAGATGTTACGGGTCATGTCGTACGTCTCACGCTTTATCCAGCGATGTCGGAAGCCAACGTCCAATTTTCCGAAAGAACTTAGTAGCAGAGAGCTTACCGAAGCGCAAGAACGGTTCATCCTACATAATCAGCGGAAAGATTTTGCCAATGCGTACTACTGTTTGCTAGAAAAGAAGCCAATTCCAAAATCCAGCTGTATTTTAAATCTGAACCCCTTTCTTGATAACAAGGGGGTACTCCGATCCTGTGGACGGGTAAGAGCATCAGAGTCGTTGAGCTATGATGAACGACATCCAATTATTGTCCCTTTCAACAGTGTTTTTTCTCGCCTTCTAGTCCGTTTCGTCCATTCCATTTCTCTTCATGGAGGCAGCCAGTTAATGATGAGGCTAATTCGAGCCAAGTACTGGATTCCAAAGCTCAAGACTCTCACAAAATCCATTGTGAACTCCAGTAAGGTGTGCATAGTGCACCGGAAAAAGCTTCAAACCCAATTAATGGGTGACCTTCCGGTCGAAAGAGCCACGTTCTCCAGAGCCTTTCGGCATACCGGTGTCGATTTCGCAGGGCCGTTCGATATAAAGAATTACACCGGACGTGCGTGCCTGATAACAAAGGGTTACGTTTGCGTTTTTGTGTGCTTCAGCACAAAGGCGATCCACTTAGAACCCACTTCCGATTTAAGCTCTGAAAAGTTTCTTGCCGCTTTCGCGAGGTTTATAGCAAGACGCGGCTGTCCTCATCGAATGCATTCCGAAAATGGCCGAAACTTTGTGGGAGCCTCAAAGGCGCTCATGAGGGATTTCTTGGAGGCAACCAAAACCCTCGTGACATCCAAATACGCCCAGCACAACTTATCCTGGCATTTCAATCCACCCGGTGCTCCGCATATGGGTGGTCTATGGGAAGCAGGAGTCAAAAGTTTTAAGACTCTGTTTTACAAAGCCACATCCACCACAAAGTACACGTTCGAAGAGTTAGCCAATTTCTCCAATGTCCGAGGACCCCACACCCCTTCTCTCCATATCCGAGCCTGAGATAAAAGAACCTGCTCTGTCCATTATAAATCGTTGGCAAAGGCTTAAGGCAATCAACTAGCAATTCTGCACGCGCTGGAAATAGGAGTATTTGAAGGAATTACATAAGCGCACGAAATGGCAGTATCCTAGCAGAGATCTTCAAGTAGGAGATATGGTAATTATCAAGGAAGAGAACATCCCTGCGAACGAATGGCGACTCGGTAGAGTAATAGCTGTATATCCTGGGTCTGATGGCAAGGTTCGCGTAGTCGATGTCCAGACATCACACGGAATGCTTAAAAGGCCAATAGTAAAACTGTTGTTACTACCCACTGAAAATTCCATTCCTAGTCCGCAATAGAAGCTTTCCACTATTCCTAAAATATAAACTATTGCTACTTCCTAAACTGTATCTGTTTCCTATTGAAGTTTCCATTCCTCTTAACGACTTTCTCCAGAACAAAGAACTTAAAATATATATTGATTTAATGTTTGTATCTCTCCTTCCAGTACTTAATTTGGGTTTTTTTGTTGTTTCGCATAATATGGCACCCCGCAAAGCAATGGCACTGCAGGATAGCAGACGTCCTCAAGGAACAAGATCCTTCCGATGCCGAGTCTGCCGGGAAATCCACCCGCTTCGGCAGTGCAGCCGTTTTCTGCGTTTGACGGCTGAAAAACGCCTTCGCGCAGTACTTATTAATAAGTACTGCGCCAACTGTCTTGCACACCAGCATTCCGGACGATCTTGCCTAAGCGGAGATAGTTGCCGGGTGTGTGGCGAAAGGCATCACACTCTGCTGCACTTCCGAGAATGGGCTCGATCTACTTCTCCGCAGTCGCTCTCAGCATCCTCACGGTCTTTGTCCGTTACCGGGAACCCTCCAACCCTTTCGGCGCTGCTCCAACATAAGAGCACCAACCTGCTTCCCACAGCATTGGTTCTCGTGGACAATGGCGAAAAGACCTTCGAAGTGGGGGCTTTAATCGATCCATGCTCCCCAGTCAGCGTGATTAACGCATCGTTCGCATCGGCGCTTAAGATGCGATCTATTAACGTCGGTGAGGAGATGGTCTGCACTGCCATGGTCAGTCCTGTAGGCGATCGAGACGCAGGTTTCGAAGTCCTGTTCAAGATGGAGCCAGGACTGCAGATTCGGACTCCTTTGCGGGTCCTAGGAGATGGTGTGCGGGACAAATTTAAGCACATTACACTCGCGGACGAGCGCTTCTACCGGCCTTTTACGATCTCCATTGCTAGGAGCAGACGTGTACTCCAATATTATCCAGGAGGGTTTCCTACCCAGTCAAAATGGTCTGCCAGTCGCTCAGCGTACCATCTTCGGCTGGATTCTATCCGGGCCGTGTGTGCTGTAGGTTCGATCCCCCCTCCCAATTTTCTCTTGCAATTCCTTGCAAAGGGGGGGAGAATGTTGAAGCCAACAGAAAAAGACTGCTAAAGAAGCATCTCTAATGTGTGGCTTGCTTTCTTTTTTCCCTAACGGGATATATTCATTTCACCATAGCTTATTACCACGTACTTTAAGTCCATGAAGGCATTGTATAGTTTTAGTTTTTAGTCTTAGTTCAAAACTGAAGTCGAAAGGAAGGAAAGTGAATTTGTTAAAGTTTAAAATCAGTGTTTTTTCTCTTGGAACCTACATTTTACAAAGTTCATACTTAGACTTATCTAACAACCACCCCCCGATACAACATACATATTGAAGGAGACATGAGATTGCGGGCAGCATGTGACATCATGGTAAAGCAGGTCCCGGAAATCTTTCCACATGCTTTCCTGAATATGTACTTATGCTTGCATATGCACACACATGTCTAAATGTGAACTTACCTGCTTCTGCCAATCCTCCAATTTAGAAAAAACGAGAGCGTAAGTTAAGTCGGCCCTGCTCGACTTCGATATACCCGTTACTCAGGGTAAGGTTTATTTAAGAATATTTTATTAGATCACAACATTCCCAAATTGTGGGAGATATATTTTTTCCGAATTGCGGGGGTGGCAACTTTACTATAGCTCATCTGATCGGGAAATAATGTATGGCGGATCGATAAGGAATGATGATTTAAATATATGTCTAAAATGTTGTAAATATCTATTTTCAAAATTGTGAGAGATAAGAAATATTTTTCAAATTGCGGGGGGCGTGAACTTTTCTATCGTTCATCTGATCAGGAAATGATCGATAGATAATGATGATTAAAATATATGTCGAGAGGGTAAAATATATGTCGAATGATCTATCTTCAAAATTGTGGGAGATATAAAGTCTTTTCCAAATTGCGAGGGTAGAAACTCTACTATCGTACATCTGATCGAGAATTGATGTAAGGCGGATTGATAAGTAATGATGATTAAAATATATGTCTATAAGGTTCGAAAAATCTATTTTAAAAATTTTGGGAGATATGAGGTATTTTTCAAATTGCGGGGGCGGCAACTCTACTATCGTTCATCTGATCGGAAAATGATGTATGGCGGATCGATAGGTAATGATGATTTAAATATATGTCTAGAATGTTCGAACAATCTATTTTTAAATTTGTGGGAGATATGTTGTTTTTTTTTTTAATTTTCCGGTGGCTGGGCAAAAATTTGAAACAAACTTAGGGCCGTTTTCTCATGTTGCCGTTTTTGCAAATCTAGGTGGATTTGCTGAATTTGCTTTTCTCATGTTCTCGAAAAACACCTAGATGGATTTCGTAGCCATCTACTTTATCCTCATGGATTTGATAACCATGTACACTGTTTTGCTTGATAGGCATTATTTTTGCTTGGTAGGTATTTTTATGATTGCGCACATACGGTCACACCGACAAATGTACAAAACCAGCTGCTGCAAAAAATTTGGTAATTTAAATAACTGCATTTGCAAAAAGAAACCAAAAAATGGAAAATATTGGACAGGCTTTTTATATACAGGCGCTTGCAGACATGGCTGAAAAGACAGAAGGGCTAAAGCCAAGTTCACTGCAACGACAGTTCGCACCGATGAGAATTTGGCAGTATCTGCGGACTGCAAGGGGTCAAATGGATCGGGTGGCGAGGAGTTAAGGTGAATGAGATTGCACCTAACCCCACGGCTATTTCATATTTAATTGGGCCACACGTTGCATGCGTATGCAGTAGAAGTTGTTGCTGCTCGCCAGGCAACTCAGAATCAGTTTATTGGCCAAATCATTGTAATACTCCTAAACATTTGAATTTCTGCACTAACTTCTTTGCCAGTTCTGACTTGGACTTTCGATTCATTGAGAAACCCTGTCATTCGCGTTAAATGCAATTAATTTCACTGATTTTTTTGACCAATTTGATCCACTTCTTGCTTCTGTTTCCAGGTTATTTTGTCCGACTATTTTTACTCCAACACATCCTTATTCTCCTCAACGAGATACACAACAATCAGCTCCTGTTCTGCTATTAAATGCTTGATTCTTTTTCTATTTTCCTTGTTCGACATTTTTGTTTGCAATTGGCGCTCAATAATCAAACGAAAAAGAGCTTTATTTACCCGTGCTGCCAACCTATTATTAGTGCGTTTGCAGCCATGCCGGTGTGACCGTACCACAATACCTAAAGCCAATAACCATCTACATGAGAAAAGCAATTGAGCGAAATCCACCTACATGCAAAATGTAGATGGATTTCGAAATCCACCTGGATTGTGCAAAAAAGGGAACATGAGAAATCGGACCTTAATCTGCGTGCAGACAATACAAGTCTATACTGAAAAAATGGTAGCTCTATCTCTTATAGTCTCTGAGATCTAGGTGTTCATACAGACGGACGGACGGACAAACGGACAGACAGACGGACAGACGGACATGTCTATATCGACTAGGCTATTGATGCTGATCTGGAATATATATACTTTATGGCGTCGGAAATGCTTCCTTCTGCCTGTTACATACATTTGCACGAGCTTAGTGTACCTTTTTACTCTACGAGTAACGGGTATAAAAATTATTGCTGACCCTACTAATGCCGGTGTCACAATGCTACGAAATTGTTGTTATCTGTAATAATTAAAAAATAAAAGATTCATATAAAATAAGCTGTCACAAGTGCCACATATATATGCTTGCACATACATAAGTACATATGCATGCATTTGTATGTGAAGGCAAATGTAGATACATATAATACGTATATACCAGAGAACTGCAGTAGTGGCTATTTTTATGACTACTGGTATACTCGCTTTACAAGCGGTTGCGGTGTCTGTGGCACCGCAAAACATGTAGTCTAATCAAACACACACTCATAGTCGTTTTAGTAATTCTTTGACCGAGTAAGCTGTGTGATCGGCAGTCAAATTGTGTAATGTCCACTCGTACCATCCCACTTTAGAGCCGAATAAAGTATTCGCGATATCAGCTCACAGTAGCATAGGAACACGGCATCAACCATCCAAGCGTTTGATCCTATCTTTAAGTGTACTCCAAAGATTCAGGAGAAGCACATATGACCTTTCAACATTCCTATTCACATCGATGTTAGCATGTGCTGGCCTTCGACAAGGCATATATGTGTACCCTGCTTCTTTGGACAAGGGCTAACTTAGAACGAGAACGAGAGTCGGGCGGGATATATGGTTTTACGACTAGCAAAACAGCCTGTGGGGGGGTTCTTGACTCTGTAACTAAGCAACGCCCAAGCATATAAATAATATCCCTGAGGCCATATCATAATAAAAGAAAATAAGGACAGATTGTTAATATTATCACCACTTCTTTTTAAAGCTAGCCTGTTGTTCTGGCAGCCACGCTCTTAACCCACCCTACCGATGATTTTTCCATTGCGTAATTATTAAGAAAAATCCCAAAATTTTGTTTACGACATCTTATTTTACACCTTACATTACTCTACAAGGAAAAAAACTTTTGATTTAGTAATTCATTATAATTATTCCAAATTTATTCATTTAAACTTATTGAAAACAGACTTTTCTCCTGACACGATTTCCATTTCACAAGGACTTTCGCAATTCATACTCGCGTATTCAAGAAAATCTACAAAACTAAACTTACTTCCTTCTAATTTGTGTTACCCTATAATATGTATATGTGTTTTGTATTTAAAGTATTAATAAGGCATGATTATTTCAAAATGTGTATATATATATATAAGATTAGGGATAAAAATAGAAATTTCATATTCAATTAAACATAATAAAGTAGTCCCAAAATTAAATTCAATTAGACATAATAGTAATTATTAATCAAAATTCGAAATTACTTTAAGTTGAGCTTATAACTCGCAAATATCAAAGAAAACTTTATGTACCACATAAGGGTTAATGCAGTTATCAGCTGATCGGATCAAAATATAAACGGTATGCATGTGCACCCAAAAACAAAACAAATTACTTTATTTTTGTTCGCATTACGTTATTTCATTACGTTGTTACGTTCTTCTTACTTTTCTTTTGTTTTCAATTCATTTTCTCCGTTATGTGCACAAAATCAGTCGATCAAACACTCTTTTTGTTTTTATCACTCACCCATCTTTAAAATCCGCCGAAGGCCTTCGAGGTTCTGGAGATGATTTGTCGTTTTGCTATTTGATGTTTAGATAAGATATATGATTTGATCAAGTAGACTTTTGCACAACACAAAAAATATATTTTACTTTCGACTCGTTCGAGTACCAAATACGTTTTTAATTTTACTTTGGGCACGCTTTATCTGATATTATGCCATTCTCACTACTTTTACTTGACAAAAAAAAAAAATTATAAAGAAATTAATTCCGGTTTACACTAAAGAAATACACTAACGCTTATTAGCCACACTTGTTAGCCACTCAATAGGCTGTGGGTGAATTCTGACCCATTTTCACTACACTTCCACTCATATTAATTATGCACTTTAAACAACGAAGGTCATGGTGTCGTTTCTGATGACTATAGCTCCTCTTTGTTTTAGCCTAGGTTCGTGTTTACTGGAAATATGGCATTAATAACACTTTGCCATTGCTGAATTCTTCAAATCTTGGCCGACAGTGTTACAGGGTATCGTGTATGGCTGGGTGAAAATTCTTGGGTTACACTGGAAACGGAAGCGAGCAAGGTGGCCACCTGATGGGCTTGGCGAAACTCAAAACAGCACAAGGCGGTCCGAGCAATTGGTCGCTTGCTGACGTCACCGATGCGTTTGGTCCTACTGCTTTACCAGATGCAGAGACCTTGACAGCGACTCCTGACGAAATCGTGGCACCTGTAGCTTTGATATGTGTAATTCACAACCCAATGCCACACGATTCCACTGATACACTGCTCAAGATTCCAGCCGCTGTTCGAATTGAAAGGAAAATTAGTTTTCTTTCAGTCTTGTGTGACTTAATCAGTATTTACCTGTCCAAAACTCTTAGATGGAAACAATATCCACACACATGCGCTGACGCAATTCTTTTTCCACAGACGGTTGCCTGGTACTACACGAATGAAAAGAAAACCGTGAAAGTTATGTACTTTCTTTTCAGTAAAAATACAATTTAAGTTGAAACTCAGACTCACGCAAAGAAATATCTCTCGAGACTTTTAGCAAATCTCTGTAGATTGAATTTAATTTGTATTTCAGGTCTTAAAAGTCTCGGATGGCTAAGATTAAGCCAGATTAAATCTTTTTAAATTCGCTTGATAATCGCTTTTCGTCTCCTTCTTATGCATCTGCTCTCGTTGGCGTTTTGTTGAAGAAGAATGTTGCCAGGAAGCTAGCATACGATGGCAAGCTCGAGCTGAGAGAGAGAGAGAGCGAACTATCGATCAATCGAGTCTCTCGTTACTTCCATTATCGTAGACAGCTCTGCCATGCAAGCATAAAAGGTTGCCATCGAGTTTGAAATATCGGTTACATTTGAAAATTCAAATCAAGCCGTTAGGTTCAAAAAAAAAATGCCAAAACGTTTCGCTTATTTTTTTTCATACCTAATTTTATCATCTGAGCAGTAATTGTACATTACACCACAGGATGTTTCTAGAAGTGAACCTCGGAGAAAAAGTCCTGAAACTACAATTACTGTCTTATGTCCTTTGCGTGAAAAGTTCCTATGACTTTTCCTCGCAAGTCTTCTAACACATAATAGCAATTTCCTAATTTTTCTTTAACACGAGATTTTAACCAAGCTAAGTTAAGTTTTGCATTTATGTTTTTCGAAAAGTTACTTTGCGCGAAGTTACGCCTATAAATTTCTTGGCCTTCTCTAAAATGTACTTCACGTGTTCGTAAATTGTAATTCTGAGCGTTTTGTTCATGTGCTTTCTCTATATTCTGCTTTAGTTCTTTTCGTAGCACCTGTAACTGATCATCTCGCTTTAAGACATTTTGCGATTCATCTTATAGATTTACTTTGCGCAAAAGGTTATAATGTGAGCCATGAGTTGCCATGTCAAACCCATAAAGAGAATGAAATGGTGAACATCCAATACTCTGATGGTGTGAATTACGAAGAGCACAGCTGATTCCCTGAATATGCATGTCCCACTTAGTCTGATCACCTTTCAAATATGCTCTAATGGCTGAGATAATAGAGCGATTCACTCTCTCTGAAGCATTGGATTGCGGAGAATACAGCGCAGTGTACCGATGCTTTACTCCTAGTGAAGTTAGCCAAGCATTAAACTCTACAGCCTTAAATTGTGATCCATTATCGCTTACTAGTGTCTCTGGGACTCCATAGGCGAAAAATATCTGATTCTGTAAGAACTCCTGGATAACTGTTGTTGTAAATTTCTTTAGAGGGCATAACCAGTGAAATTTAGACTGGTGATCTAGAACTATTAGCAATCCTATATGGCCGCTTTTGCATCTCGGATATGGCCCTAAAATGTCTACATATACACACTGGAAAGGTCGATCTGATACTGACGGTTTACCCATGGGAGGTTTGAGTGTAAAATTGGGAGCTTTAGTAGTCTTGCAAATTACACATGACCGAACATATTCTCTAACTTCAGTTACCATTCCAGGCCAGTAGAAGTTTCTTCGGATAAGTTCCAATGTTTTTGCCATTCCACCATGCGCTGAGATGACCGAGTCATGTGCACGCTTAATAACCTCGATGGTCAGATCTTTTGGAATCCAAAGCTTCCAGCTCTTGCTTCTTGTATTGTCATTTCCATCATCGTGTTCCGTTCGAATATATACATATTGATCTATTACTCTCAAATCTGGATAATCGCTTTGGTTGGTAGATACTTTTACTTTCAATCTTATATAATCTTCAGAGTCAAAGCAATGAGAGTTTAAGTCTACTTCTGGACCAATTTCTTCGACTTCTGCAATTTCTTCCGAGAACATTCGTGAAAGTGCGTCGGGAACAATATTGTCGCGACCTCTCCGATGACTAACTGTAAACTTGTAGCCTTGATGTCGCATCGCCCATCTGGCTAATCTGCCTTTTAGATTTGGTTGCTTCATAAGCCATACCAGACTGGCGTGATCTGTTATCACCTCAAATTCCTGTAGTTCTAGATAACATCGAAACTTTTCTATAGCCTCTAGAGCTGCTAAGCATTCTCGCTCTGTCACGCTATAGTTGCGTTGTGCAGTGTTCAGTTTCTTTGACATGAACGCGATTGGCTTTTCCACTCCTTCGTCTGAAAGTTGTACCAAAACGGCTCCAATGCCTAAATCGCTAGCATCGCAATGTACAAAGAATTTCTTCTGAAAATCGGGATTTTGCAGAACAGGAACTGATGTGAGAGCATCCTTAAGTTTCTCGAATAATTCCTTCTCGCTTCCTTAGCGTCTTTGGTGTTAGCCATAACTTTATCGAGTCAAATTTCTTTGGATCCGTTGATATTCCTCCATTTCCAATAACATAACCTAAGTACTCCACCTTGGTGACGCAAAATTTACTTTTTTTAACGTTGAGTGTTAAGTTAGCTCGTCGAATCTGCTCAGCGATGCGTACCAAAACTGACACGTGGCTCTCAAAGTCATCCGAAACAACAATTAAGTCGTCCAAATAGCCGAAAACGCAGTATTTAAGTTCGGGGGGAATCAACTCATCCATTAAACGACACATCGTTTGGGCAGCATTACACAGTCCAAACGGCATAACAGTGTACTGATAGAGTGGACGTCCTGGTACCGTGAATGCTGTTATCGCTCTCGATTCCTCTGAAAGCCCAATCTGCCAAAACGCATCCTTCAAGTCGATTTTCGTAATAATGTTTGCCTTGGGTAACCTAGCGAATATTCCGTCGATATTGGGAAAAGGATATGCGTCTTTACGGGTAAATTCATTTATTTTTCGCGCGTCTAAACACAATCTAACTTTTTCTGGCTTCACCACCAACCTCATAGGTGAGCTCCAAGGACTGTTTGACTTCTCTATTACTCCTAACGACAACATTCGATCGATTTCCTTGTATATTAGTTCTTCGACTGCTGGTGAAACAGGATAAAAACGCTGTTTAACGGGTCTAGCGCCATTTATGTCTATCTCGTGCTGCAGCCATGCCGTTTTTCCTAATCCTTGCTTCTCTGAATTTGGAAATAGATTGATTACAGACTCCAGACGTGTTCGCTGTTCTTCTGATAGAGGAAAATCGGTTTCGTCAGGATCCTTTCTGTGAGAAGATTCTCGATTGGAATCTATTGATGAAACGATACCGGGTGCTAAGTTAAATTTCTTCCAGAAATCTATGCCGAGTATGATTCTTTTGTCTAAAGAAGGTATAATAAAGAAAGTTATATCTTGCTCTCTGCTTTGATATTTTACTTTCGCTCGAACTGATCCAATAACTGAGTGTTTTTTCCCATCCGCGGTCTTAACGCCTGAGTTTAGTTTAATATGCTGTGGATACATAGACCAATCTAGTGCTGCCAAGTCAGCTCCTATGCAACTTATGTTTGCGCCTGTATCCAACAATCCGAGTTCTGAAAAGTCGAGAAACGAGACTGATGCGTAAAATCTTCCATCAGCTGCTTCGCTGACTACTGACGAAATAAGCAATTTTCTCGTACTCTTGACATTTTTCCAAAAGTTACGCATACGCAATGTTGACCGTCTAGGACAACGTCTAACACTGTGTATAGTGTTTTCAAAAATGCGCGCTCGCGCTTCTAAATAATTTCTAAATCTCTCATGGTATGGTCGTATAGGATAGATCCGTCTATTTTTGTCTACATCTGCGTTGATTTCATCCGGTTTGACAGTATTTGCAGAATTCTCTTGCACATCTGCTGTCAGTAGTGCTGGCAAGTGCGCCAGTGCAGAATCCGATTTTGAATTTGTCTTTACTTTGGGGCCAGTCGAGTGTTTCCCCCCGATGGACCCTTGTTGAAGTTTCCCGAACGCTTTTGGCAGACTTCGCACTGTGGTTTATATACGTCTCTTATCCCGCATCCGTAACAGAAAATGCGTCTTTCTTTCAAGCACATGTCCCAAGGATGCCCTTCTTCATCGCAGTTCCAGCATTTGAACGTTTTAACGACGCGTTGGACTGCAATAACTTCAGGATCTACGTCTTCCGAATCAGAGATTTCCGACTGCTCATTGATTGCTGCAACCTTGCGTTTGTACGCGAAATTCCCATCTTTAACTTTGCCTGACCGCTTATCAACGTCTTCTGCTAAAAAGTGTTCTCGTTTCTGGACAAGTTGTCTTAAATGAGCAACTGATCGAACGTTTACATACATAAGTGCCTCTCGTACTTCTGGAATCATATTTCGCTGTAGCTGCTGGACGAGCCGGTAGTCATCCATGGGCAATGTCAACCGAGACACGAGAGTCATGATATCGTCACAGAATGTCTCGAATGATTCTCCAATCTTTTGCTTTCTAGCTCTTATTTCTTCATAGATAAGATCATCATCCTTATTGTCGTCGTACTGTTCCTTGATATCCTCACAAAAACTCTCCCAATTAACCTCAGAATGGTCTTTGCGGTACCGCCAATACCATTCTCTAGCTCTTCCCACCGTGATAATATGTAAATTTTTGCATAAAAGAGAAAAGTCGTTCTGAAGACTATCTGTGGCGAGTGCTTTTATTCTGTATAAGAACTCCTGCACCGTAGGACCTTTAGATGAGCCATCAAACTTGATGCCCCAACTTTGTACTATCTGGGTTACTTTCTCGAGTCTAACTGCCGAACTGGTATGCGAAACAGATCTTGGGGAGCCAAGTATTTCATTGATCCCTTGATTTGGCATAACCTGAGAAGTTCGTTCTTGTCTACTAGAAGTATTGTTATTTAAATTAAGATCAGCAAATCGGCGCGCTATAATATCATCCATTCTGTTAAAAATGCGATCATAATCAATCTCCATATGCAAAGAAGAACAGCTGCCTCCATGTGTACGAATCGACTGTGGTTGCATATTATGTTGCTGCTGAAGCCGTTGCTTTTGATTATGCGCTGAACCTTGTTTCGGTTGCTTGTTATTACGTGTCGATCTTACTTGTTCTGGTTCAGGGGTAACATTGTCCAATCTAATAGTTTCATTTAAAACTAATAATGGTTCGCTGTCACAACCTTGTGAATTTTCATTTGTCGTATCCAGAGATGTGCTTGGGATAGTATTCGCTTTCTTAACAGCACCTTTGCTTCCTGAACGATTATCCGAATTCATTATTAAAATAGAAGGCTAACATCGGCTACGCCGATGTTTTAAATACCCTTGCAGTTTTTGAAAGTCACTACCATTGATAACAAAAAAGTTTTTCTCACTACAACTAGTTTTTTGACCGACCGTTTATATGGCAGCTATATGCTATAGTCATCCGATTTTGATAAATTTTTCCAGAATTGTGTGAAGGGGTATAAAACTAATATATACCAAGATTGGTGACGCTTTGATGGAAAACAAACAAGTTTTTCTCACTAGAACTAGTTTTTGACAGTCCGTTTATATGGCAGCTATATGCTATAGTCATCCGATTTTAATCAATTTTTCCAGAATTGTGTGAAGGGGTATTAAACTCATATATACCAAGTTTGGTGACGATTCAATAGAAAACAAAAAAGTTTTTCTCACTAGAACTAGTTTTTTTACTGACCGTTTATATGGCAGCTATATGCTATAGTCATCCGATTTTGATCAATTTTTTTCAGAATTGTGTGAAGGGGTATAAAACTAATATATACCAAGTTTGGTGACGATTCAATAGAAAACAAAAAAGTTTTTCTCACTAGAACTAGTTTTTTTACTGACCGTTTATATGGCAGCTATATGCTATAGTCATCCGATTTTGATAAATTTTCCAGAAGTGGGGAGGGTATAAAACTATATATACCTAGTTTGGTGACGATTCAATAGAAAACAAAAAGTTTTCTCACTAGAACTAGTTTTTTACTGACCGTTTATATGGCAGCTATATGCTATAGTCATCCGATTTTGATCAATTTTTCCAGAAATGTGTAAAGGGGTATAAAACTAATATATACCAAGTTTGGTGACGATTCAATAGAAAACAAAAAAGTTTTTCTCACTAGAACTAGTTTATGGACCGATCGTTCCTATGGCAGCTATATGATATAGTCATCCGATCCGGCCGATTCCGACAAATGTGCAGCCTATGTGTATTTAAAGACTTTTTGCAAAGTTTGGTCAAGATAGCTCTAAAACTGAGGGAGGAGATAGCATAGAAACAGACGGACGGACAGACGGACATGGCTATATAGACTCAGCTCGTCATGCTGATCAAGAATATATATAGTTTATGGGGTCGGAGATGCTTCCTTCTATGCGTTACAAACATCGTGACAATTTTAATATACCCTCTGCAAGGGTATAAAAAGGCACAAATCTTTCGCATGACACAGTTTTCTGCAAACCTGACAATCATGATTTATATCAATATACTTTGTAATGCATACTCGATGGAAAATATGCTTGCACCTCGTAATCACCAAGTCTTGTGTGTCTAACAAGTCTTGCGAGCAAATAGAACACTTTGTCCCTGATAAAGTCATTGGTACCGAGGCACCGCTCAAGTCCTCGTGACTTCGTGTTACCGGCATATTGCAATAACTTTTATTTATTATACCCTTGCAGAGGGTATATTAAAATTGTCACGATGTTTGTAACGCATAGAAGGAAGCATATCCGACCCCATAAACTCTATATATTCTTGATCAGCATGACGTGCTGAGTCTATATAGCCATGTCCGTCTGTCCGTCCGTCTGTTTCTATGCTATCTCCTCCCTCAGTTTTAGAGCTATCTTGACCAAACTTTGCAAAAAGTCTTTAAATACACATAGGCTGCACATTTGTCGGAATCGGCCGGATCGGATGACTATATCATATAGCTGCCATAGGAACGATCGGTCCATAAACTAGTTCCAGTGAGAAAAACTTTTTGTTTTCTATTGAATCGTCACCAAACTTGGTATATATTAGTTTTATACCCCCTTCACACAATTCTGGAAAAATTTATCAAAATCGGATGACTATAGCATATAGCTGCCATATAAACGGTCAGTAAAAAAACTAGTTCTAGTGAGAAAAACTTTTTTGTTTTTCTATTGAATCGTCACCAAACTTGGTATATATTAGTTTTATACCCCTTCACACAATTCTGTAAAAATTTATTAAAATCGGATGACTATAGCATATAGCTGCCATATAAACGGTCTGTCAAAAAACTAGTTCTGGCGAGAAAAACTTGTTTGTTTTCCATCGAAACGTCACCAATCTTGGTATATATTAGTTTTATACCCCTTCACACAATTCTGGAAAAATTTATCAAAATCGGATGACTATAGCATATAGCTGCCATATAAACGGTCGGTCAAAAAACTAGTTGTAGTGAGAAAAACTTTTTTGTTATCAATGGTAGTGACTTTCAAAAACTGCAAGGGTATTTATAACATCGGCGTAGCCGATGTTAGCCTTCTATTTTTTTTTTTTATACCATTGCAGAGGGTATATTAAAATTGTCACGATGTTTGTAACGCATAGAAGGAAGCATTTCCGACCACATAAAGTATATATATTCTTAATCAGCATGACGAGCTGAGTTCATTTCCGTTTGTCCGTCTGTCCGTCCGTCCGTCCGTCTGTCCGTCTGTTTCTATGCTATCTCCTCCCTCAGTTTTAAAGCTATCTTGACCAAACTTTGCAAAAAGTCTTTAAATACATATACGCTGCACATTTGTCGGAATCGGTCGGATCGGATGACTATATCATATAGCTACCATAGGAACGATCGGTCCAAAAACTAGTTCTAGTGAGAAAAACTTTTTTGTTTTCCATTGTAGCGTCACCAATCGTGGTATATATTAGTTTTATATGTTTCCCCACGATTCGGAAAAAATTGATCAAAATCGGATGACTATAGCATATAGCTGCCATATAAACAATCGGTCCAAAAACTAGTTCTAGTGAGAAAAACTTTTTTGTTTTCCATCGTAGCATCACCAATCGTGGTATATATTAGCTTTATATACTTCCACACAATTCTGGAAAAATTGATCGAAATCGGATGACTATAGCATATAGCTGCCATAGGAACGATCGGTCTAAAAACTAATTCTAGTGATAAAAACTTTTTGGTTATCAATGGTAGCGCCTTTCAAAAACTGCAAGGGTATTTAAAACATCGGCGTAGCCGATGTTAGCCCCCTTTTTTAAAGCCTTGCAGAGGGTATATTAAAATTGTCACGATGTTTGTAACGCATAGAAGGAATCATTTCCGACCACATAAAGTATATAAATTCTTGATCAGCATGACGAGCTGAGTTCATTTCCGTCTGTCCGTCCGTCTGTCCGTCCGTCCGTCCGTCCGTCGTCCGTCCGTCTGTCCGTCTGTTTCTATGCTATCTCCTCCCTCAGTTTTAAAGCTATCTTGACCAAACTTTCCAAAATGTCTTTAAATACAAATACGCTGCACATTTGTCGGAACCGGCCGGATCGGATGACTATATCATATAGCTGCCATAGGAACGATCAGTCCAAAAACTAGTTCTTGTGGGAAAAACTTTTTTATTTTCCACCTTAGCTGCACCATTCGTGGTATATATTAGTTTTTTATACTTCCACACAATTCTGGAAAAATTTATCAAAATCGGATGACTATAGCATATAGCTGCCATATAAACGGTCGGTGCAAAAACTAGTTCTAGTAAGAAAAACTTTTTTGTTTTCCATCGTAGCATCACCAATCCTGGTATTTATTACTTTTATATACTTCCCCACAATTCTGGAAAAATTTATCAAAATCGGATGACTATAACATATAGCTGCCATATAAACGGTCGGTCAAAAAACTAGTTCTAGTGGGAAAAACTTTTTGGTTTTCTATCGTAGCGTCACCAATCGTCGTATATATTAGTTTCATATACTTCCACACAATTCTGGAAAAATTGATCGAAATCGGATGACTATAGCATATAGCTGCCATAGGAACGATCGGTCTAAAAAACTAATTCTAGTGAGAAAAACTTTTTTGTTATCAATGGTAGCGCCTTTCAAAAACTGCAAAGGGTATTTAAAACATCGGCGTAGCCGATGTTAGCCTTCTCTTTTTTTTTTAACTTATGTATTTATTTATATTTTTATTTTAATATTCTCATAAACATAATAACTTTTCCTTGTATCGTAAGTAAGAGCAAATAAGATGAAGGGTGTAATACTGATTTGAAGGAAGAACTAAGCTTTTTGATCGATTTCGCCATCAATCTGCGAAGTCTTAGGAAATATCTCATAAACTGAAAGAAAAACGAGAAGGCAAAGCTAACTTCGACTTTGCCGAAGTTTTAATACACTTGAAAAACTTTACTCCAACTGATATAACGTGTAAAATATATATAGGATATAGATATCAGATATTAAAAAATTTTAGATCATTGATAATATAAATTTGATACCATAAAAAAAACTTTTCTCAGTAACACACATTTTTCGACCGATCGGTCCTATGGCAGCTATATGCTATAGTCATCCGATTTTGATAAAATCGTCCAGACTTGTGTTGACGCATATAAAAATAATATATACCAATATTGGTGAAGCTACGATATAAAAAAGTTTTTCCCACTAGAACTAGTTTTTTGACCGACCGTTTATATGGCAGCTATATGCTATATTCATCGGATTTTGATAAATTTTTCAAAAAATATGTAAAATCATCTAAAACTAATATATACCAAGAATTGTGACGCTACAATGGAAAATAAAAAAGTTTTTCTCACTAAGACTTATTTTTCGACCGATCGTTCCTATGGGAGCTATAAGATATAGTCGTCCGATTCGGCCGGTTCCGACATATTAGTTGCGTGCAGTAAAAAGAAGACTCTGTGCAAAATTTCAGCTCGATAGCTTTAAAACTGAGAGACTAGTTCGCGTAGAAACAGACAGACAGACAGACAGACAGACAGACAGACGGACAGACAGACGGACGGACGGACAAGCGGAAATGAACTCGGCTCGTCGTCCTGATCAAGAATATATATAGTTTATGGGGTCTGAAATAAATATTTCTATGCGTTACAAACTTCTGGGCAAAATTAATATACACTTTTCAAGTGTATAAAGATGTTTGACGACTGAGGATGAGGAATGTTGTCATAGCTAAGCGGACGAATTATTGGTCTAATGCCAATGATCTCGTAATTCCACTCAAAGTAGGAAACTTCCACAACTTCTACCATCAAACCTAAACAATCAGATCATAAAACAAAGAGAAGGGATTTGTTATCAGTTTATTTACAATCCAAGCCGAGAAACCGTTGATGTCTTATTCCAGGGTAAAGCAATCGCATATACAATTAACTTTATTTCCTCTAGCGATAATCAATTGAACTAAACCGACTATAAATAAAGAGTAAACAAAATAAAGAATCTGAGAATATTGATTCTTGTAACTTAAACTTCCTTAAAAATGAATAGATTCTTCGCGGATGAACATTCGGACTTTAGCCAAACTTCATAATTCCAGCATCGGACTAATAAACTTTTAAAGCAATCTTCGTTATAGAAGCCAAAAATTTAGAAAAATTAAAGGTATTTGAATTTAAAACTGGATAACAACTCTGTAAGCTACTATAATACCGAAATGCACAGTAGTTTAATAATGGGACATCCAAATATCGAAATTCCAACGAATGCTTTAATCAATATCAAGCAGTTTCCTTTGCAATTAGGTCAGATATTAAAAAAATGATTAATAGAGTTGAATTAAAGAAATAGTAGAGAACTTATGCACTGACAAAAGGAATTAAAGAAAGAGGAACTAGAATCACTTCAGGAACAAGCTTATTACACAACATATCAGGTATGTGCAAATTCGATGCTTAACCACAAATTCGAAGTGATTTTGAGGAAGCTTCAAATGTTCCTTCAAACTAATCTAGCCCCACGTTGGGCGCCAAAATATATATGTAATGTCCACTCGTACCATCCCACTTTAGAGCCGAATAAAGTATTCGCGATATCAGCTCACAGTAGCATAGGAACACGGCATCAACCATCCAAGCGTTTGATCCTATCTTTAAGTGTACTCCAAAGATTCAGGAGAAGCACATATGACCTTTCAACATCCCTATTCACATCGATGTTAGCATGTGCTGGCCTTCGACAAGGCATATATGTCTACCCTGCTTCTTTGGACAAGGGATATATGTTAACTTAGAACGAGAGTCGGGCGGGATATATGGTTTTACGACTAGCAAAACAGCCTCTGGGGGGGTTCTTGACTCTGTAACTAAGCAACGCCTAAGCATATAAATAATATCCCTGAGGCCATATCATAATAAAAGAAAATAAGGACAGATTGTTAATATTATCACCACTTCTTTTTAAAGCTAGCCTGTTGTTCTGGCAGCCACGCTCTTAACCCACCCTACCGATGATTTTTCCATTGTGTAATTATTAATAAAAATCCCAAAATTTTGTTTACGACATCTTATTTTACACCTTACATTACTTTACAAGGAAAAAAACTTTTGATTTAGTAATTCATTATAATTATTCCAAATTTATTCATTTAAACTTATTGAAAACAGACTTTTCTCCTGACACGATTTCCATTTCACAAGGACTTTCGCAATTCATACTCGCGTATTCAAGAAAATCTACAAAACTAAACTTACTTCCTTCTAATTTGTGTTATCCTATAATATGTATATGTGTTTTGTATTTAAAGTATTAATAAGGCATGATTATTTCAAAATGTGTATATATATATATAAGATTAGGCATAAAAATAGAAATTTCATATTCAATTAAACATAATAAAGTAGTCCCAAAATTAAATTCAATTAGACATAATAGTAATTATTAATCAAAATTCGAAATTACTTTAAGTTGAGCTTATAACTCGCAAATATCAAAGAAAACTTTATGTACCACATAAGGGTTAATGCAGTTATCAGCTGATCGGATCAAAATATAAACGGTATGCATGTGCACCCAAAAACAAAACAAATTACTTTATTTTTGTTCGCATTACGTTATTCCATTACGTTGTTACGTTCTTCTTACTTTTCTTTTTGTTTTCAATTCATTTTCTCCGTTATGTGCACAAAATCAGTCGATCAAACACTCTTTTTGTTTTTATCACTCACCCATCTTTAAAATCCGCCGAAGGCCTTCGAGGTTCTGGAGATGATTTGTCGTTTTGCTATTTGATGTTTAGATAAGATATATGATTTGATCAAGTAGACTTTTGCACAACACAAAAATATATTTTACTTTCGACTCGTTCGAGTACCAAATACGTTTTTAATTTTACTTTGGGCACGCTTTATCTGATATTATGCCATTCTCACTACTTTTACTTGACAAAAAAAAAATTTTACACTAAAGAAATACACTAACGCTTATTTATCTGCATCTCGCGTTAGCCACTCAATAGGCTGTGGGTAAATTCTGACCCATTTTCACTACACTTCCACTCATATTAATTATGCACTTTAAACAACGAAGGTCATGGTGTCGTTTCTGATGACTAGAGCTCCTCTTTGTTTTAGACTAGGTTCGTGTTGACTGGAAATATGGCATTAATAACACTTTGCCATTGCTGGATTCTTCAAATCTTGGCCGACAGTGTTACAGGGTATCGTGTATGGCTGGGTGAAAATTCTTGGGTTACACTGGAAACGGAAGCGAGCAAGGTGGCCACCTGATGGGCTTGGCGAAATTCAAAACAGCACAAGGCGGTCCGAGCAATTGGTCGCTTGCTGACGTCACCGATGCGTTTGGTCCTACTGCTTTACCAGATGCAGAGACCTTGACAGCGTCTCCTGACGAAATCGTGGCACCTGCAGCTTTGATATGTGTAATTCACAACCCAATGCCACACGATTCCACTGATACACTGCTCAAGATTCAAGCCGCTGTTCGAATTGAAAGGAAAATTAGTTTTCTTTCAGTCTTGTGTGACTTAATCAGTATTTACCTGTCCAAAACTCTTAGATGGAAACAATATCCACACACATGCGCTGACGCAATTCTTTTTCCACAGACGGTTGCCTGGTACTACACGAATGAAAAGAAAACCGTGAAGGTTATGTACTTTCTTTTCAGTAAAAATACAATTTAAGTTGAATCTCAGACTCACGCAAAGAAATATCCTTCGAGACTTGTAGCAAATCTCTGTAGATTGAATTCAATTTGTATTTCAGGTCTTAAAAGTCTCGGATGGCTAAGATTAAGCCAGATTAAATCTTTTTAAATTCGCTTGATAATCGCTTTTCGTCTCCTTCTTATACATCTGCTCTCGTTGGCGTTTTGTTGAAGAAGAATGTTGCCAGGAAGCTAGCATACGATGGCAAGCTCGAGCTGAGAGAGAGAGAGAGCGAACTATCGATCAATCGAGTCTCTCGTTACTTCCATTATCGTAGACAGCTCTGCCATGCAAGCATAAAAGGTTGCCATCGAGTTTGAAATATCGGTTACATTTGAAAATTCAAATCAAGCCGTTATGTTAAAAAAAAAATGCCAAAACGTTTCGCTTATTTTTTTCATACCTAATTTTATCATCTGAGCAGTAATTGTACATTACAATTGATTGCTGTTGCTTCGTCAGACACCGCATGATGATCTTCTGTTCTTGTTGCGGTCGTACGCATACTTCGGAGCGACACTTAAAATTAAACTTAGAGAGAGTGGAGAGCAATACGTAAAATACGCGGTGCTCACAGCTCACACACATTTAATACTTATGGATGTGTGTGTGCTGTAATTACCGCGTATTTTAGGTATTGCTATTCGCTCTCTTTATTTATGCACGTGCAACGGTAAACTCTCCGTCGGACGTTGGATAACTGTTAGTTGTATTTGCATTCATTCTGCACTCCTTCGATTAGGCTTAGTTGTCTTTCAGATTTCGAAGCGAAATAAGTAATTTGTTTTATAAAATAATCAGTCCAAAAACAAAATGTCGGAGAGTCTTGATTTCGTTGCCCAACAAATTGCTAACGGGACTTACACTTTGTCGCAACGGCACAAGGGGAAAAGTATCGTGTGGAATATTTTGTCACAAATATTAAAAGAAGATGAGACTATTCTGGAAGGATTGGTATACTGTCAAACATGCCATAAACTTCTAAAACTCATTGGAAATCAGACATCCAATTTAAGTCGTCACAAGTGTTGCCAAGCTCTTAAGCACCCACAACTTTTGAAAAAACTCTCAGCTGCAGACAAAAAGGAAGCCCTTGGCGCATGTGCAGATTGGATAATTGAGGATTGCCAGCCGTTTCCAGCAGTCAGTGGGCCAGGCTTCATAAACTTGGTCAAGTTTTTCATTAAAATTGAAGCGTCCCATGACGCAGATGAAAAAAGAGCCCTTATCAGCGAGGAAATAAAGGAGGTTGTCAATTCCGGTGGAGCATCTGCCACTATTGATATGTGGTCAGACAACTATGTCAAAAGGAATTTTTTAGGTGTCATTTTGCATTACCAAATAGGCTTTAAGCTCTATGACATTATTTTGGGACTCAAATCAATGGATTTTTTGAGATCAACTGGAGAAAATATTCTTGATAAGTTATTGACCTTGTTTAACCAATTTGGTATAAATAATATCGAAGCACTCAAATTTGTGACTGATAAAGGAAAAAATATTGTAAAGGCTTTGGAGCATAATACTCGTTTGAACTGCAGCAGTCATCTGTTTGCAAATGTATTAGACAAATCATTTGATGAAACAAACGAGCTTGCAGAAATAATAAGCGCATGTAAAAAACTGGTCAAGTACTTTAAGAAAGCAAATTTGCAGCACAGGTTGTCCACTTCTCTAAAAAAATCCATGCCCTACTTGCTGGAATTCTAACTACACCATGTTTAAGTCAATAGTAGATAATTGGCTTGTTGTTAATGAATTACTAACTGAAAGTGAAGAAAATCATCGACTCGTTTATATAAATATTTCAACACTTAAAGTTCTAGTTGACCTCTGCAGAGATTTTGAAATAGTTTTTAAGGAAATGCAGACTTGCAGCTCTCCTTCTTTGTGCTTCGTGCTACCTTCTATCTACAAAATCAAAGGCTTGTGTGTGCCAAACAATTCCGATATACCAACTATTACTTTAAAGCAAAATATAAGCTTGAATATTAATGTAATTTGGAAAAATAATTTGACGATATGGCTTAAAACAGCGGTTTTTTTTGTATCCACCAGCTGCAAGTTTACAACCAAGTGATCTCAACGAAATTAAAGAATTTTGTATTGAACAAATCCAAAACATGGAAATTTTATTAGTGGCTTTTCCTCTTCAACAAACCCAGTCAGTAAATACTGACTCATTGTCCACATCAACAAGTCCAGCCAGCCCACAGTGGTTGCTTTCATAGGCCAAAAATAAAAAAATTGAAGTCAGAATTTTTTTGAAATAAATGGTTGTACCATCTCTAATATGAATAAAGTTGTCACCACTAACTTTGTTTTCGTTTCGTTATAACCTCAATTTATAAAATTCGCAACTGTATTGAAGACACGTGTTCACTCGATTGTTTTTATTTTGAGCGGCTGGCCTGTGAAGCTAAACTTTAAAAATCAAAAATAATTATAAATAGTGTCTGAATAAATTGAATGAATGATGCATTTTGAACACAATGGTATAAACTTTATTTGAGAAATTTAATATGTGTTTTGTTTTTGTTGTGCTTTGTGTAACGTCAATTTTTACTTATGTGTAATTTTAGTGTGTTTTCCATATGTCTTTCATTATTTCACGTAAGGTTTTAGTTGTGGCGCCCCTCTCAGCCCCTCCTAATTCTTTTTCCCTGACTGAGGTCCATATTTGAGGAATCAAAAAGTGTTAACACTAGCTGCAAGAAAGTGCAAGTTCTCTAGTAATACTTAAAAGTACAGTGAGTGCCAGTTGTATGGATGACTGTTTTCTACTTGGCATTTGTCGCATTCTCTACAATGCTTTTGTTCTGTGCAATGTATTTGTTGTTTCGTCACTGTGTTGTTGTTGTTTTGTCACTGTGTTGTTGTTGTTATTGGGTAATGTTGTTTAAGAAAGAATTGATTGGAAGATGCGCAACATTATTGCAGGCTATGTCGTCAGGATACAAAATCAACGCTGAACAATTTAGACATTATGCATTGGATACTGCTAAAAATCTGATTGAGACGTACCAAGGAGTATTACTTTCCCCCTTCGCTTCAAAAATTTTAGTTCACGCTGCGGATGTCATCGATCACGCTCTATTATCGATTGGGGAGTTATCGGAGGAAGCTGCTGAGGCAAAAAACAAGGACATTAAAAAATTTAGATTGCTGCATACCCGAAAAATTTCGTGAATTGCAAGCAATACTGACTTAGTTCACAAATTTCTTTTAAGTTCCGATCCGTATATAAAGGGCAAAGTATAAAAAAATGAATTTTTTGTTCACTTTGAAAAATTAATTTACAAAAATAAAACGGATTTTTTTTTTACAGTGTCCTATCAATCCCACTTTTTTATAAAATCATTATTATATTTTAGTTAGCTTATATTCCAAGTTTTAGGTCATTATCTCCTTTGGAAGTATTTTTGGCCGCTCACTCCATATAACGCAGCCACTGTGCAGCCCAGCGTCAACTTCTATGACTTTGCAATCACCTATTCTCAAAAATAAGTTCTTTTTCTTAAACTTAATCAGAAAACCAGGAGACGAGCACCAAGAAACTCCTGGAGAGGAAGTCGAAAAGTATTGCAGGGAGAGAGTCGTCATGACTGAAGACTTTGAATTAATTCACTGGTGGAAAACTAATGAAAAATACTATCCTTACCTTTCTAAACTTGCTTTGCAGATTCACTCAATGCCTGCAAGTAGTGCAGTAGCCGAGCGGGCATTTTCTTTGGCAGGTAATATTATGACCGAAAAACGAAACAAATTAGGGCCAAACTCGATGGACAGTTTGCTATTCCTACATTCCTATTATAAAAACCTAAAAAAGTAAATAAATATGTACATTGCTCATACATGCATACATAAACGTACTCACATAAACATACATTTGTTGAATTACATACATATATAGTTTATATTAATTTTAGGTAAATATTTGAATAAGCCTATTATTATTGTATAATTTTTAAGTTGAAAACTAAATAAAACTGATTTGTTTTTCCTAATTACATACATACACACAAAAACATACATACTTGCTTCGTTCTTTGCTGCTTTTGCATATTCGTCTACTCAAAAAGACAGTAGCCTAAAACAAAAAAAAAGCCACGATCAAAAGAAATACAGCAAAAAATAATCATAAGACAAAAATTACTCAACTGAGAGAGCGACAAATTCAAATCGGTGGTAGTTTTCACCCATACACATTAGGGCGGGTCGATTTATTTTTTGAATAGGCGTATAGCAGAATCGCAATCTATGGACAATTCTAAGAACATTTGCCCAAGAAACCATAGGTCTAAAATAAAAACTTAGCCGCCGCATTTCAACCTTTATTTTCATAAATAACACAGGCCAAAAAAATGACCAACATTGTGTTGTCCAGCCTTGCTGGTATATAAATATGATAAAGTTATCTGCCCAGATTCCAAAACTGGCTTCGGTTTAGCTCCATCGGTTTTTGGTCGCAAGATTTGGCGGAAAAACAAATTTAATGCTCTTTTTTCTTAATATTGGCCCTACTTGGCATTAATTTCTGAACTTGTGGAGTCTATACGACAGATTACATATCAATGGAAAATAATTATAGCCGATAGGGTCAGAATTGGACCTAAAAACCAGACTATTCACGATTTATAGTAATATTTTAAAACAAATAATTTACTTTAGGTCAGTGTGGTTGTTTGATTTGTATTTGAACATCCTTAGCATATGGCCGAACTTTTTCTCTAATTATGTAAATTTGTTTGCATTTAAATCAGCTTATTTGGCCAAGTTTTGGCCTGTTTAAGCCCAAAGCAAATATTAAAATTTATGGGAGGATAACTAGATTAATACACAAAATTTGTATAGGAACTGTTAAAAGGCTACTTGGTTCAAAATAGAATTTAGCTAAAACTAAACCAGACCTAAATAACTAATGGGAAATCAAGTAGCCTTTTTATATTTCCTATAAAAAATTTGTGTATAAATCTAGTTGTCCTCCCATAAATTTTAAAAATTTTATTTAGCTTAAACTGGCCAAAACTTGGCCAAATGAGCTCATATAAATGCAACAAAATTTACATAATTAGATAACAAATTTGGCCATATGGTAAGGATGTTAAAATACAAATCAAACAACCATACTGGCCTAAAGTAAATTATTTGTTTTAAAATATTACTATAAATCGTGAATTGTCCGACTTTAAAGTCCAATTCTGACTCTTTTGGCTATAATTATTTTCCATTGATATGTAATCTGTCGTATAGACTCCACAAGTTCAGAAATTAATGCCAAGTAGGGCCAATATTAAGAAAAAAGAGCATTAAATTTGTTTTTCCGCCAAATCTTGCGACCAACAACCGATGGAGCTAAACCGAAGCCAGTTTTGGAATCTGGGCAGATAACTTTATCATATTTATATACCAGCAAGGCTGGACAACACAATTTTGGTAATTTTTTTTATAAACCTAAAGCTTGAAATGCGGAGGCTAAGTTTTTATTTTAGACCTATGGTTTCTTGGGCAAATGTTCTTAGAATTGTCCATAGATTGCGATTCTGCTATACGCCTATTTCATTTTTTTTGCCCCATACAAATCGACCCGCCCTAATGTCCAGTTTGCTCATATATGCTTGAAGTTCTAAGAATTTGTAAAGGTGTTCGTCTGAAACTATCTCTATACCTTGTTGTTCAATAAGTTGTAAGATCTTCTCCGTTTCGTTCTTATTTAAAATGAATTTTGGGAGTATTCCTAATCTTGCTAGAAGTATGCTGTCTGAAATATCGACCAAATGATTATACAAGATATCCATATTAAAAACAATTCTATTACTGTACTGAATCAGTTAGATTTTCTTAACTTCTTCATCTATGTTTTTTGTAATCCCGTTTTGATAACTATTTATAAAATTATTTATTGTCTTTTGTTCCTCATTTATGTGTTTTGTTATGTTATTAAATCGAATTATTAATTCGTTGTTCATTATCTGTTGTCCTTTAAGTTCTTGATTAAAATATTCGTTCGTTTCTCTAACCCCTCTAATCTCCTCATCCATCTTTTCTGCATCTGTAACGTCCAGGTTACCTGTTATCATTTTAATAACACTACCTAATCCATTTATAAGCCCTCTTTTCTGCCTATGTAGTGGCAGTAGCGTTTGTAACTTATCCTTAATTAGCGTCATTTTCCCTTTTAAGATTGCTATAGAATCCTTAATATCCTGATTAGTTTCTAGCATATCTATAGTTTTCTTAAACTGTTCTAAGCTATTCTTATAATCGTCTAGATGAATAACATGAATAAATTGTTTGTGAGACTCGGTAAACCTAGCTGTTCCTAGTTGGATTTTTGCGACTGGTTTGTCTCCCCATATTTGTTGTATTTCAAAAGATCGTCCAAAGGCAATTATGGATCTGTAAAAATTAATTAATTAGTATTTTGTCTTAATCTTGTCCTAATTTTGGATTTGTGTTATGAAATTTCGTCCAATAAGACCATCAAAATATGGATGAAATTTAAAAAGAAAGAATGTAATATTCCCTTCTTCGTTAATTTCTTAACCATTGGCATAGTTGTATCTTCGTTTAGTTCGTGCAAACTTAACACTGCTTGAATAGAAACTGAGTTATTTAGTTTCTTTCGCAATTGGGTTGGTATTATTTTAGGGTCAATAAAAGAATGAGTTGATCCAGTGTCTATCATAAATTTCAGAGGCATTCCATTAAGTGAGCGGCTTTCTATATAAGGTCGTGACGAACCATGTCTTCTCCTATCTATGTATCCTGTCTGGTATCCGAGGCTCCTTGTTGAAAATTTGCCCCTTCGTCTATGTTGTGTAATTGGCCTTGCCTGTTCCCATTGAAATTGTTGTAATTGCTAGATCCACTGCTCGTTCCTGATCAAAATGACTGAGTCGACTCTGCCGACTGCCTTGATTGTTTAGTTTGTGAGGTTCCTCTATCATTTTGATCGTGGTTTGTCTGTTGCCTGTAGTTATCTTGTGCTTGGTTATTTCATGGTGTACAATTATTATTATTCCCCTGTCTGTTTCCTTGTTGCTGGAAACGTCCCCCATTTTCATCGCTATTATTGTTATCTCGTTGTTGCTGTCTGGAATTTGTCCCATTCTGTTGGAAATATGGAGTATTCCTGTTCCATTGATCATCCTGTCTATAATTCTGATTCATCTGTTTTCCTTTTAGGAATATTTCCTTTTCCTTTACCGCCATTTCAAATGCTGAATGTATGTCTGTGGGGTCCCTGCCTCTTATAGCGAGTCCTAACGGGCCTTTTATACCTACTAGGAAAGTATCTAGACATATGGTTGTGTACAACCTTGTCTTTGCGTCTATTGCGGCTTGTTGCACTTCTTTCATGCGGACCAAATTTGCCAGAGTTCTCTGAATGTCCAATATTTCTTCATACAGTCTTTTTAATGGAATATACTCTTGTTATACTCTGTACCGAAGGTACACAGAGTATATTGGGTTTGTGCAAATGTATGTAACAGCCAGAAGGAAGCATCTCCGACCCTATAAAGTATATATACTCTTGATCAGCATCAACAGCCGAGTCGATATAGCCATGTCCGTCTGTCCGTCTGTCCGTATGAACGAAGAGATCTCAGAGATGGTAAGAGATAGAGGTTTGAAGTGTATGGAACATATATTTCTTATACTTGCAGGCAGATCAAGTTTAGTTTTGATTTTTGCCACGCCCCCTGCCTCCCCCGCAAATTTAAAAAAAACGAAATAACTCCCACAATTTTCAAGATAGATAGTTCGAACATTCTAGACATATATTCTACTACTTATTTTGAATCGACCCGCCATACATCATTTTTCGATCAGATGAACGATATTAGAGCTATATGTAAAAGAAAATAAAAACCAACGCCAACAACAACACCGTTGCCATTGGTAGAACTTACGAGAAAGAGAGAGCGAGAAGGCAATAGCTAACTGGTAATTTCCCAATTGGACCTTGCTATGAGTGGAGCGATATAATTGAGATGGCCTGCTGTCAGAAATCACGCGTGATTCCCGCGTGACTAATATAGATACGTTTTTGTTAATAGGAAATTATATACAAATTTTATAATTTTACGGGTTTGTACTAGGTACTAGCCCCCATACATCGTTTTTCAACCAGATGAACGATGGTTGAAAGAGTTGCCACCCTCAGATTTTGAAAAAACCTCACACTTTAAAGTTATTAGTTTCGTACAAACAGGTACAGAGTATATTACAGTCGGGCTTGACCGACTTTCTTACTTGTTCTAACTGGTTTAACTCCCTAATTAGCTGTTGTTCTGTTCTTTTATCCGAAAAATGGAACACTAATGTTTCCTTTATTTCATCCCAATTTAACCTTGTGTTTGTCCGTATTAATGTCTCATTTGCTCTTCCTAAAATTTTATTCCGGATTGTTCTCAATATCATTAACCCTGTTGGTGTCTGATCTGCACTCTGTATTAATAACAAGATTTCTTCCACATTTGCAATAAATTCTGATAATTCATGTGCTTTTCCATCAAAGGTGGGCATCGACCTAATTAAATCGGATATCTTAAACGTCCCTACCACCTCCTGTAGCCCTAAACTATCATTAGGCTGAGCTAACCGTATGTAGGTTGTGTTATCAGTTGTGTGTTTACTTAAACTAGTGTTTGTGTACTTAATACAATTTTCTCTGGTGTTCGTGTTGTGAAGTGGAATTGGGGATCGTCAATTTCTATAGAAAAATATTTTAGTAATTGATTCAACTTTATAACTTTAAGTGAGTGAGCGTCAAGTGTGTGAAATGTGTGATGTAACTTGTTGGCAAATATAATTATAATTGTTTTGTATTGTTTTTTATTTTTATTTTAATTTCTCTGGCACCATGTCATGACACTAAACGGAGGTTTGCTCGATGCAGCCATTCCGCCTAATATGTCTGATAACACTTATGTACCTTTTCATTTGTTCACCCTGCCCACTGTGCCAGCACTAAACGAAGGTATGCCCAATTCAGCCATTTCGCTTATACTGTCCGACACAATGCCTGGTAGCTTCTATAAAATGTTGATTTGATTTTTCTTTCTTTCTTTTCTTGGTTCGACATGCTGTTACTAATTTAAGGTTTGCCCAATGCAGCCCTTTAAATTAATTGTATACACGCAATATCGTTCCCACGGTTCACAATTTATGCACAATTTATGTTCACAATGTATTGTACCACTTTTGAAAAATGAAAATTTATTTTAATTACTTGTAATGTATTTTGTTTTTTTGTCAATCCGTACACTTGGTGATTCCCGACCTTTTTGTTACCAAAAGTCCTTGCACAATGCAGTGATCCTTTGAAATTCAAAGAAGGATTTATCTCCAATATCTTGTTCACATCTTTTATTTTCCTTTTGTCACTTTATTTTTTTTATTTATCCCACTGTCTGCTCATTCTAAGAATTTTACTATTAATTGGACTTTTCTTTTCTTTTTGTTGATACCAATGCTTCAACTTTGTTTTAACTTTACGTTTCATTATTTTAATTTAATATTTCACCATTTCCACTTCACTTTACACTCTCTCTCACTTAATTTAACTTACATAATTATCGTTACAATTCCAACTACTCCCATGGTTCTTTTCACCTGGTGGACCTGAATCTAGTACTTCCTAGTCAATAGTCTTCCAGAATTATCGGCTGCGTCAGTTACCTAAGTTGTAGGGAACGTCTGTAGGAAATCTTCTCTTCCTGGTCGGGTCGTCTTGGAATCGTCTTCTCAGTCAGCCAATTGTGTTTTGGTTTTGAATTAATAAAGGCAACAATACGTCTGGTGTGTTTCGGTTTCAAATCTAGAGTAATTCTTTATTGACAGATTTGGCCTGACTTAAGCTAAATGTTTACAAAGAATGTTTGGGTACATGCATATATGTTCCTAAGCGACTCGGGTGACACTTGAGTGTATGGGTAAGTATGTTTATACGTTTATGCTTACGCGGCGGATATTGGTGTGAACGGATTTATGCTTATGCCTCAAATCTCTAAGTGGAATACGATATCCGCTTGCTGAGTCTACAATGCAACAAAGTGCCACAATGTGCAGTTTGTTGTACGATGGGTGAAAACAATCTTTTAGTTAGTAAATTTAGGAGTTGCTAGTCTTGATGGTTTTGCTGGTGGTATGAGTGTAGGTGGGACCGGTACGGTAACTCGCGCGCCTGTGCAGCTGTAGATCATGTGACCGCTCCCCTAAATTAAGTACCGAAAGTACAAAGAGTATATTGGGTTTTTGCAAATGTATGTAACAGCCAGTAGGATGCATTTCCGACCATATAAAGTATATATATTCTTGATCTGCATCAACAGCCGAGTCGATATAGCCATGTCCGTCTGTCTGTCCGTATGAACGAAGAGATCTCAATGATGGTAAGAGCTAGAGCTTTGAAGTGTATAAAACATATAATTCTTATACTTACAGGAAGATTAAGTTTATTTTGGATTTTTGCCACGCCCACTGCCTCCCCCGCAATTTGGAAAAAATCTTATATCATTCACAATTTTGAAGTAAGGTTATTCAAACCTTCTAGATATATATTCTACTCATCATTACTTATCGAGCCTGATGATGCATGATCATCATGACTTATCGATCCAGATCAGATGAACGATATTTGAGTTATAAGCAACTCAAACAGCACTTGCACAGTTTGTGTGACCCTACACTTTAAAGTTATCAGTTACATGCAAACAGATACAGAGTATATATGTGCGTCAAATTAGCGTCGGAAAGTTAGCGACGAATTGGAACGATGGAATATGGAACATTTTAGCAATTTTTATTTTTTTATTTCCTCCTGATTTAAGTAAAAATTGGAACTTCTGTAAATGCAGAAATGTTAAGAAAAACATAAACTATTGTTTTAAAAAGGTGGGAGGTGGTTTTAAGTAATTTTTCCATTAAAAAATCAACTGCGAAAAATTGACTTTTCACATAATTGAATATATCTCAATTTACAGCTCGAGTACAGCAATGCACGATATGCCATCGTATCCGCCATGGCTTAGCCTGTTTTTCAGTAAAAGTTTGATCAAAATCATGTGGAGCGTTTAGGAGAAATCTTAATTTTTGTCCGACCACCTACCTTACCGGCCCATACAATAAGTACCCGTTTAGCAAAGGCTTGCGATTGCCCTCAAATTGCTCGATTTACAGCTCGTGTACAGTAATGCACGGTATACCTGCGTATTCAACATGGTTTTTACTGCTTTTCAGTAAAAGTTTGATCAAAATCATGTGGAGCGTTTGGGAGAAAAGTGATGATTTGTAGGCGCACTTAATGCGCAAATTCAACAGGTATTCCGCTGCCGCCAATATGGAACCAGTTCAGTATCGGAACCAGTAAAAATACTTATCGATATATCGTGCATTTAAAAAAAAATAAAGAGCTCGTGTAGCGGAATGCACACTATGTTGTAATAATCTACAATAAATTCAGCAACTTTCCCACCCCCACTCATCAAAATCATGTGGAGGGTTTTTGAGAAAAATGCATTTTAATTTTAGGCCATAATTTTCCATTGCATTGGCAAGGCTGCCGCCGATACAAACAATCGTATACGGTCTCTTAAATTCGACGCTAACTAAATAGCTCGATTTTGAGCTCGTGTACAGCAATGCACGGTATTCCATAATAAACTAGGCCTCATTCCGCATCTTTTCCACCCCCACTCATCAAAATCATGTGGAGGGTTTTTGAGAAAAATGCATTTTAATTTTAGGCCATATTTTCCCACAGTTTTGGCAAGGCTGCCACCGATACAAACAATCGTATACGGTCTCTTAAATTCGACGCTAACTAAATAGCTCGATTTTGAGCTCGTGTACAGCAATGCACGGTATTCCATAATAAACTAGGCCTCATTCCGCATCTTTTCCACCCCCACTTATCAAAATCATGTGGAGGGTTTTTGAGAAAAATGCATTTTAATTTTAGGCCATATTTTCCCACCGTATTGGCAAGGCTATACTGGAATTATTGTAAAGCCTTCATCGATGTGGCAACTTCTAACTGGAAAGCACATCCAGTGTGACCATATGAATGTGCAAGTGCGATCATTTCATTGGAATTTTTCGCACAGAGCAGACGCTATGAACTTAAATTTTAGCAACATCTCAAATGCGGTAAGTTTAAACAAATTGTATTAAAACAAAGAAAATGGCAATTTAATTACTAATTTTATTTGCAGCACTTGACTGTGCGCCAAAACTTAACATTCATAAGAGGCCAGCAGGTGAGCAATGGCAGAAACGGCCCCAATGGGGCAACTGCCCACCGCTGCAAATAAAATTAGTAATTAAATTGCCATTTTCTTTGTTTTAATACAATTTGTTTAAACTTACCGCATTTGAGATGTTGCTAAAATTGAAGTTCATAGCGTCTGCTCTGTGCGAAAAATTCCAATGAAATGTGATTGCACATTCATATGGTCACACTGGATGTGCTTTCCAGTTAGAAGTTGCCACATCGATGAAGGCTTTACAATAATTCCAGTATAGCCTTGCCAATACTGTGGGAAAATATGGCCTAAAATTAAAATGCATTTTTCTCAAAAATCCTCCACATGATTTTGATAAGTGGGGGTGGAAAAGATGCGGAATGAGGCCTAGTTTATTATGGAATACCGTGCATTGCTGTACACGAGCTCAAAATCGAGCTATTTAGTTAGCGTCGAATTTAAGAGACCGTATACGATTGTTTGTATCGGTGGCAGCCTTGACAATACGGTGGGAAAATATGGCCTAAAATTAAAATGCATTTTTTCAAAAACCCTCCACATGATTTTGATGAGTGGGGGTGGAAAAGATGCGGAATGAGGCCTAGTTTATTATGGAATACCGTGCATTGCTGTACACGAGCTCAAAATCGAGCTATTTAGTTAGCGTCGAATTTAAGAGACCGTATACGATTGTTTGTATCGGTGGCAGCCTTGCCAATACGGTGGGAAAATATGGCCTAAAATTAAAATGCATTTTTTCTCAAAAACCCTCCACATGATTTTGATAAGTGGGGGTGGAAAAAGATGCGGAATGAGGCCTAGTTTATTATGGAATACCGTGCATTGCTGTACACGAGCTCAAAATCGAGCTATTTAGTTAGCGTCGAATTTAAGAGACCGTATACGATTGTTTGTATCGGTGGCAGCCTTGCCAATACGGTGGGAAAATATGGCCTAAAATTAAAATGCATTTTTCTCAAAAACCCTCCACATGATTTTGATAAGTGGGGGTGGAAAAGATGCGGAATGAGGCCTAGTTTATTATGGAATACCGTGCATTGCTGTACACGAGCTCAAAATCGAGCTATTTAGTTAGCGTCGAATTTAAGAGACCGTATACGATTGTTTGTATCGGCGGCAGCCTTGCCAATGCAATGGAAAATTATGGCCTAAAATTAAAATGCATTTTTCTCAAAAAACCCTCCACATGATTTTGATGAGTGGGGGTGGGAAAGTTGCTGAATTTATTGTAGATTATTACAACATAGTGTGCATTCCGCTACACGAGCTCTTTATTTTTTTTTTAAATGCACGATATATCGATAAGTATTTTTACTGGTTCCGATACTGAACTGGTTCCATATTGGCGGCAGCGGAATACCTGTTGAATTTGCGCATTAAGTGCGCCTACAAATCATCACTTTTCTCCCAAACGCTCCACATGATTTTGATCAAACTTTTACTGAAAAGCAGTAAAAACCATGTTGAATACGCAGGTATACCGTGCATTACTGTACACGAGCTGTAAATCGAGCAATTTGAGGGCAATCGCAAGCCTTTGCTAAACGGGTACTTATTGTATGGGCCGGTAAGGTAGGTGGTCGGACAAAAATTAAGATTTCTCCTAAACGCTCCACATGATTTTGATCAAACTTTTACTGAAAAACAGGCTAAGCCATGGCGGATACGATGGCATATCGTGCATTACTGTACACGAGCTGTAAATTGAGATATATTCAATTATGTGAAAAGTCAATTTTTCGCAGTTGATTTTTTAATGGAAAAATTACTTAAAACCACCTCCCACCTTTTTAAAACAATAGTTTATGTTTTTCTTAACATTTCTGCATTTACAGAAGTTCCAATTTTTAATTTAATGTATCAAATTCCATCGTTCCAATTCGTCGCTAACTTTCCGACGCTAATTTGACGCACATAGAGTATATTACAGTCGGGCTTGACCGACTTTCTCACTTGTTTTTTTAGAACCGTCTGCTACCAATTGATTTTCATTTAATTAGTACTCGATTGGTTTAGTGGAATTTATTAGTTACATATAAACTGCTACCCTACAATCATTCGAACACATTTGTTTCAAAAGAAAAATTTAAAAATGGAAGATGAGGATAAAAAGAGATCAAAAACAGCACTAGAAGAGCTCACAGCTAAAATCAAGGGTCAGACTACAAATATTTTAAGGATTAAAAAACAATTGCATTCAGCAAGCTTGGCGCTTTATAGGCTATTCACACATAGTACATCTTTGGGGAACGAATGGAATTTTTTAAAGATGTGAAACACCGATTCATACTGGCTACATCCAACATCCACAATCCATTGACAATCGTCTGACACATTTAAACAAAGAAATTGTGGTGGTGTGCGAAATGGAAGAAAATATGAATAAATTTTCAATTGCATTATCTGTAGCGCAACAACAACACCAATTGGTACAAAAACTCATGGTGGCGGGAAAAGGATGTACCAGAAAACAACGCGGACTTTTTTAAGGAAAGTTTCAGGATGGAGGAGTCTACATTTTGCATGTTGGTAAATCGGCTTCAGATTTTAAGGAAAAAGGACACAAATTTTCGAAAAGCAATTCCGCTGGAAAAACGGATTGCCATTGCTCTGTATACTTTGGGCTCTTCCTCTGAGTATCGATCTGTAGGTAGGCTGTTTGGCGTTGCACCCAATAGTGTGTGCAACATACTACATGAGTTTTGTAGGGCTCTCATTGCTGAGTTTGCAGAGGAGTTTATGTCACCCAACTACCTAACCGCAGAAAAAATTGATGAGTGTGTCCAAGGCTTCGAAGCTATTGGGTTTCCTCAGTGTCTAGGTGCAATCGGTAAATAAACGATATATACTTTGATATTATACCCATGAGACTATAATTAAAACCATATATTTTTTTTACTTAGATGGATGCCATATTGAAATAAAACCACCAGCAGCTGAGGCAATTGACCATCACAACTATAAAGGCTGGTACTCCATGATATTATTTGCCCTTGTGAATTTTCGGTAAGATATTATAATTTAAATGTGTTCTTCGTGTGCTTTAAAATATTTTTCATTTACTTCTAATTTTAGGTGCAGATTTACTTATGTAAACATAGGCTCCCCAGGTAGATGCAACGACTCCACCTTTTACCAAAAATCAAGTCTTGGAAATAGGATAGATTCTTCACCGTTGTTGGAAGAAAAAGCACGGGAAATATGTGGAGTGAAAGTTCCAGTCCTGCTTATCGGGGACTCTGCTTTTCGATTTTCACGAAAACTTATGAAGCCATATCCCTATTCAACAACCGCATCGGTGGAACAACGTACTTTTAACTATAATTTGTCCAAAGCAAGGCGAGTCGTTGAAAATGCTTTTGGCCATTTGAAAGCACGATTTAGGTGTATTGGCAAAGGTCTTGATAGCCACATAAAAAATAATAGTGCAATTATCTTGGCCTGCTGTATATTGCACAACATACTGAATGTTCACAATAGCCATATAAATGAAAATTGGAAAATCGCTCCAACTGAGGTCCGGGAACAACCACAACAAAGCAATACTTCCGCAGATTTTAGTCCGTCAGCAGAGCAGATTAGATCTGCAATATCAAATTATTGTATTATCAGAAACCAATAAAAAAATTAAATCCACATTTTATTGTTCATGTTTATTGTTAATTTTTTTTCAGTTCAACATCTTACAAACTATTTATCAATTAAAATTTAATTTATTTCTTTGACTCTAGGAATAGGGTCGGAGATGCTTCCTTCAGGCTGTTACATACATTTGCACAAACCCAATATACTCTGTGTACCTTCGGTACAGAGTATAAAAATAATTAATTAATCTTACTTTGATTATCCACTGTGTTTTGCTCCATACTGTGTATGCGAAAGCAACCCAAAAACGAGTGCAATTTCTCATAGGGCTGCCATGTAGATGGAGCCCCTCCGCTTGGTCCCACTTTATTTTTTTCTATTCTGCAAAATGTAAAATTAACAAATGAAACTTTGAAAATTTTTCATAGCCGTATAAAACACATACCGGTACTTTTTAGTCAGGTTGTCTACCTTCGTACGCACATCCGACCAAATGATATCCATCCCGCCGTCCTTCATGGACTGAGCCATCTCCATGTAGACATGGGAGTTCTTGCGGGCCCCACGAAAATCCTCAATATTTTCCTGCCACATGTCGATCAGCAGTGTCTCCATCTCCCCAGACCATTTTATTTCGCTGGCTTTTGTTTTTTTACCGGCTTCAGGGAATAAATCTTTTATATTTACGGACAAAAAAAAATTTAACAAACTTACCTGCTGCTGATTCCGACATTTTTCTTTTTAGTTCTTGTCAATCATTGTTTACATATTCACAGTGAATTTCAATTTTTTCACATTGAATGCCAAATTTGTAGTGTTGCAATGAAAATTATCGGCTGAAAATGTAGTCGAACAGTGTGAGATTGGAACATCCACAGTGGAAGTTGAAATGGATGAGAAAATTTCGGCACGGCAAAACCTTATGGCACATCCAGCAAATGGATGATGGATGGTGGATGTAGCCCAATGTGAATAGCCTATTAATTAGAAAAGTGGAGAGCAGACTTGAAGCCTTAAATAAATATATCGACAAGTCGACGTAATTACAAGCAAACATCGACGAGTTTGATGTTGGAGATGAGGATGGTGCAGAATAAGAAGAAACATGTATTTTGACAAAGGCCGGTCTTATATCGTGAATTTCTACTCTCAAAATAGCAAATGCTAACAATACGACAGTAGTTACCTCCCCTTCTACTGGACACACGCGCTCTCGTCTTTCGAACTTTTCGTTACCGAAGTTTAGTGGTAAATTTTCGAAGTATAACAATTTTATTAGCCTTTTCGAGACGTTGGTTCATAACGATGATTCAACTCCATCTATAGAAAAATTCAACTACTTAATATCTGAAGCTCTAGGAACTGTGAGAGCATTTCAAGTCACCGAGAGCAACTACGAAAGGCATTAGCAAGTTTGAAAAATGTGTATGACAACGAGTGCCTTATCTTTAAGGATCATATCTCAGCGTTGTTCGGTCTTCCTAAAATTGCATCACCCTCAGCATCGGCTTTACGAAGCTTTATCGACACAGTTTCGGCTATGTATGGGTCATTGCTATCAATTGGCATTGATAAAAAGATCGCAAATGATATGCTTATTCATCTCGTTATGAACAAAGTTGATCCAGTGACCAAGCGAAAATGGTAAGAACTACTTGATTATGTTAAGGTAGTATTCTGGTAACTTAGGTTAAAAAAATCGAAATTTTTTTTGCTTAATTTGAAAGTACAATGTCTTGAGAATATACTGTGAAAATTTCAGACAGAAATTCAAAATATTTCGGGAGTTATAACAAGCTTCCTAGAGCGCCTCGGAGTCCAATCTTTAAGCTTGTTGAACTTTAAACGCGTTTTTCTCAAAACATTGTTTTTCTGGTCGGCCCGGGTCCTAACTTCTTTTCTACTGAACCGATTGCTTTCAAATTTTAACAGGCTGTTCTACACACTTATAGTTTTCGTCGGTACTAACGCGAATTTTTTTCACCCCTAACTTTTTATTTTACAACCCTTTCTTAAAAGGACTTTTTTTTCAAAGTCCGCCAATTTGTTATTTACCCTTGAAATTTAACTTCAGTAGTTTCGACCAGAATGACATGTCTATAGATTAAGAATAATCAAGAATATTTGATTTCAGATAACATCAAAAGCCAAAATCACCAGGGCCACCCACGTGCATTTTTTTTGAGGTTCCAACTTCGAGTGACAATAATAATAGTAATAAACTATTAAATTTGTTCAAATAAATTTTTTTTTTATATTTATATATGTAAATAAAATAATGTAATGTAATGTAATATATGTAAATAAAAACACTCTAAATATTAAAGATAATTCATTTTTATTTTCCTTAAAAAAACCACCCTCCAAAGAAGTCATGAAAATAGGCATAAATTACCAGACTACTACCTTAAGCTTAAAAGCTTAGGGCAGTCTGTGAGAAGGTTTTAAATCGCAGATATCAGCATATATCAGCTGAAGAGTCTAGCAAACCAACTTCAGAAGCAAAGCCATGTCAAAATAAACATAATCGTACCTCGTTTTTGTGTTCTGCTGATCAAACTTCCACTTCAGATCATCCTTCCACATCACAGTAAAAGCCAATAAAAATGAATCAGTTGATAAGTCTTATAAATATTGCTCTTTTCGTGTGTTTTGCATCCAAGTCGGTACACTTAGAACTTGTATCAGAATCATCAACTGATTCTTATTTATTGGCTTTTCAAAGGTTTGTTGGTGTGCGCGGCGTTCCCCAAATCGTTCATTGCGACAATGCGACGAACATCGTCGGAGCAAGTCGCCACTTCGAGGAGCTGCGAAATCTGCCAAGAACCTACTTCAACGGACGGTGGGCAGCGTGCTCCTGAGCGCAGAGAAACTTCACACGGTACTGATGGGAGTCGCGGCCGTGATGAACTCTCAACCTCTGGGCCAGCGCATCTGCTGAGAGGCGGGTCGTTAATGTAATGGTTGCATAATAAGAGACACTAAAATTATTTGAAGTCAATTCGTAAATTTTAGTTTACTTTAGTGAAAGGTTATTGCGATTTGTTTGAACATTTTACATTCCTCTTTTCTCAAAACCGTTGAGGTTCAAGTTCAATTCAAGTTTAGAGGCTTTATGCATAACCCATGCTTGCTAAGATTAATATTCGTTATCGGTTCTGATAACAAAAAGTAGCGATATAGATATCCGATATCCGATAGCTCGCAATTCGGTCATACTAAGGTTATTGTCAAATCGCCTTTCCGTCGATGTGTCTTTCCGCTTCAAAAACTCAGCCAGAGCAGATGTTATAAGCTCGCACCGCCAGACCAAAAGTATTTTTGTAACCCGAACTTAATCAACCAAGAAGTAAGCCATCCTAGGCGATAGCAATATTTCTGAGCTTCGCCGGCCAAGGGCTAAACGCCCGAGGTATTATTTTTGCTCCTTAAGTAAATCTACAACTAAAATTACATTTTAGTTAAGCCCAGACTCGTTGAACGCAAGTCTTAAACCGTCTTCTTACTTTCCGTACCCAATCTAAGTGAAAAAGTCTGGTTTAACCCCAAATTTCCTGTGAAGGTCAAGCCGACCCATCTTGGTGTGCGTGCAGAGGGTACAAGGAGAGTTCAAGTTCCAGATTGGAGAGAGGCCGGCGCCAGCACAAAGGCATGGCCAAATCGTCATAGAATCGGATGCCAGTGGACAGCGACAAAAAAACCAGCCAAATTAGAATCAGTGCGTGACAAAAATTAGTAGCGTGTGTCCCAATACGAGTAATCCAATCCTAATTTAGCAACAAATTATCCCCTAATACATCGAAATCCCATGGAGCGCTTCATCGAATTGTCAGAGGGTGAGTTGGAACTTGCAAAATTATTTTTTTAATTATATTTTCCGATGTTACAACGCCTTCACATAGTTTTTGACCCCACAAATACGTAAACATTTTTTTTTAAACTTACACAAATTGAACTTTTTGGTAGTTGTTTGGTCTTAAAGTAAAAGATACCCATTTATTCATTAAATCAACTTTAAAATAAAATTATAGTAATTTTAACCAATTAAAAATAAATAAGAAATTCAAATGTATTAATTTATTTCAATAGGCATTAATATTTTAGTTCTTTTTGCCTACATTTCATTGTCCGCTTCATTTTGGTATTCGTCATCTGAGCTTACATCTATTTCCATTAAGTCCATATCATTTTCTTCGGTGTCTTCGATAGGAAAGAAAGTTTTTTGGCTCCACCAACACACTTCCCCAAGCATTGCATCAATTCTTTTTCTTTTTCCATTTAGCACACCTGGTGTGTTCGTATTTGTGGGGTCAAAAACTATGTGAAGGCGTTGTTGAATCATGTTGGCTTGTTTTAATGATTTGTTTATTTAAGTCCAAGCTACAAATTTGTAGTGTGCTATTTAGTCAAATTCGTAACGGTTGTCAAGATAAAGATGAAAAATATGAAAGATGAAGATGAAAAAAATTTAAAATTGGGTAAGTTTTGGTAGTTTTGCGTATGAAGATGTAATTTTTTTGATTTGATACTTAAGAATGTTTTGTAGGTCTAACAAAGAGCTACAACATTGCCGAAGACTGTTAATCGAAATTGCAAATGGTTTCCGAGAAATGGAGTTGTTAAGCCATATCATATGCTGAAAACTTAAAGTACATTTAAAAACGAGAAGGCAAAGCTAACTTCGACTGTGCCGAAGTTTTAATACACTTGAAAAACTTTACTCCAACTGATTTAACTGGAAAAATATATGTAGGATATAGATATCAAATATTTAAAATTATTAAATCATTGATAATAAAAATTTGATACCATAAAAAAAAACTTTTCTTAGTAAAACACATTTTCCGACCAATCAGCTATATGCTATAGTCATCCGATTTTGATAATTTTTTTCAAAATTATGTGAAAGCATAAAAAACTAATATATACTAAGATTGGGGACGCTACGATAAGAAACAAAAAGTTTTTATTACTAGAAGTAGTTTTTTGACCGACCGTTTATATGACAGCTATATGCTATCTGGTCGAAATAAATATTGGGACACTTCATTTTTTTAACACAAAATCGTAAATGGCTTTTAGTTTATTTTTTTTTATTTTTTTCATAAATATAGAGAATAAATGAACTGAAAACAAATTAAAATTTTGTAATTTACTGGTCCTTTCCACAAAAATCTAAATCCTTTTGTTTGCTCCCTTAGAAATAATTATTGTTACACTAGAAAGAAAATATTTTTAATATTATAGTCAGAGGAATAAAATGTATTTGTTTTACCTAATAGTGGGTACTGCCTCCATGATTTGAAATAACTTCAGCCAAGCGTTTAGGCATTGATATTACCAAATTTTTTAAGGTTTGTTCTTCGATTTTGGCCCATTCTTCGATAATTGCTTTCTTGAGCTCGGCCAAATTTTCAAATTGTCGTCCATTGCTATAAACTTTGTTCGAGAGTATCCCCCAAACATTCTCAATCGGGTTTAAGTCGGGACTACAAGCTGTCCACCCCAAAAGATCAATTTTCCGATCCTCAAAAAACTGCTTTGACGCTTTGGATACATGGATTGCAGCGTTATCCTGTTGAAAAATCAACTTATCCTCCCAGAATGTTTCGCTAAACGGTATCAAAACTTCGTCCATAAGGCTTATGTACATCTGAGAATTCATACGTGTTGATACAAAACATACAGGGGATCTTCCAGGGTGTCCAAATGCAGCCCATACCATCAGAGATCCTCTACCAAAATTGCGAGCATAGCAGGACTTTCGTTCACGACGGATATCTCTCCAGTACATAATTTTTCCGTCAGGACCATCCAAGTTGAATTTTTTTCGTCACTGAAGATAACGTTTTCCCATTCACTTGTCCAAAATTTGTACTTTTCTGCAAAAAGCAGTCGAGCTGTTTTATGTCTTGGTAAAAGCATAGGTTTGCGAACCATTTTTTCATATTTAATGTTATTATCAGAACTTAATATTTGCTGAATACGACGGGGGGTGATCTTAAGAGACAGTTTAGCCTTTATATCCCGTGAACTAGTCGCTGTATTTACAGCCAAATTCTTTATTTGTCGTTTGGTTCGTTCTGACACTGTGGAAGGTCGGCCCCTTTTAATTGTTTTATTGTATGCTTCCGTGTTTTTTTTTTAAATTTTGAACAGTATTCTTGCAATTTCAACAATATTGGCTATTTCGCGAATGCTTTTGCCTTCATTGCGCAGATTAAGGATAATATTTTGCATATTCTCCGACAGCTTTACTCCATTACCCATTATTTCTGTTTTTACTTGTCGCACTATATTAAATTAACATTTTTTTAGTTTTAAATAACTTAATTTTCTTATACACAGATAGTAAGAATCAAATACTCACCTTATCTTACGAAAATCTTAAGTAAACAGTCAATTAGCACAACTTTCTTGATGGTGTACCAATAATAATTTCGTACTAGGAAAAAATCACATTTCACAACACTGGTCAAGAAAAAGCCCCAGATTATAAAATTCGAACTTTTAACATGCCGATACTTACATGATATGCAAGCACATTAAAAGAAATTGTTTGTGTCATTTAAATGCTTACCAATTTTTATTAACGGTGAAAAATAACTATGATACGTGAGTGTCCCAATATTTATTTCGACCAAGTATAGTCCTCCGATTTTGATAAATTTTTTCAGAATTGTGTGGAAACATATAAAACAAATATATACTACGATTCGAGACGCTACGATGGAAATCAAAAAAGTTTTTCTCACAAAGACTTATTTTTCGACCGATCGTTCCTATGGCAGCTATATGCTATAGTGATCCGATTTTGATACATTTTTCCAGAATTATGTGGAAGCATATAAAACTAACATATACCAAGATCAGTGACGCTAAAATGGAAAACAAAAAAGTTTTTCTAACTAGAACTAGTTTTTAGACCGATCGTTCCTATGGCAGCTATATGATATAGTCATCCGATCCGGCCGGTTCCGACATATTAGTTGCGTGCAGTAAAAAGAAGACTCTGTGCAAAATTTTAGCTCGATAGCTTTAAAACTGAGGGACTAGTTTGCGTAGAAACAGACAGACAGACGGACAGACAGACGGACGGACGGACAGACGGAAATGAACTCGGCTCGTCGTCCTGATCAAGAACATATATAGTTTATGTGGTCGGAAATGAATATTTCTATGCGTTACAAACTTCTGGGCAAAATTAATATACACTTTTCAAGTGTATAAAAACGGCAGCTAACCAGGCCAAACCCAGCCAGGGTTTTCATACTACCATCATACCCTATCAGATTTTTTTGGTCCCGATGGGATCACATTTCATGAGTCTAAAAATGTGTCACAGTGTAATCTGTCGCCTTACCGCTATATATGGATATATAGAGATATGCTTGAGGGCCAAGCCAGCGTTATATAATTTACTGTTGCTTCAGTATCTGAATTGTGGTTGTTTTGCTAGTTCGTAAAACTCAATAAGAAAATTTGACTCGTTTGTTTTGATTATGGATCTGCGTAAAGGCTAACGCAAAGAAATCCCGAATAAAAATGTGTGTGGCTGCTAGCTGATGGCACCGAACTAAATGCGCATAATCATCAGTTGCAATTGAGCAGTCAATGCGTTCGGTCGCGCCTTGCTTTATACCGCAATCATGGCCTTTTCAATTTGCGTAGAATGCAACAACGAAGTATCGTCAGCGCAGCTTCGCAGCTTTGATGCTGTGCGTTGCTCTTCATTGTTCCGTCGCGTATTTCATCTGCCTTGTATGAAATGATGCCACCAAACTATTAATTAATTCGCCGAATTTAATTTGGCAATGTGATTATTGTGTCGTAACTAAAGATTCGCATTTTGTAATTGATGAACTTAATGTAAAAATCACCAACCTCGAGAAAATGTATGAAAACTTAAACTCAAAGGTTCATAACTCTCTTAAATCAAATGCGGTTAAGAGTGCTCCTAAGCCAGCCGAGCCAAAAGAGAATGTCACCGTTATTCGTAAACGTAAGCCGGATGCTCCTCTGCTCAAGCTGCCATCAGATCCGGTCATTTACCGTTTTCATGGAGTTCATGCACCTTCTGATGCTTCCTCTTCTATTGGCGCCGAGACTATATCAACCGGGAATACTTTGCATGCTGCTGCTCAATCTCGGAAGCTGCCTTCTACCGAAATTGACAATCCCCATGGTCATCCTCTAGATGATGTTCCCGCTTCATCCACCTGTTCAGAGGCTGGAAACTTTGAAACAGTGCGGAAGAAGCCGAAAAAGAAGCGCGTCAATAACAACAAGCGCTTTGTTGGTGTAGCTGCTAGCTGCGCTGACTTGAATGCTCTGCCTAGCAACAAATATTTACGTGTCGGAAAATTTCCCCCTCTGACTGTATTGACTGCCTATGTAGCCCGACATCTTAATATTTCTACTAGAGACATATCATGTGTCAAATTGGTCAAACGGGACGCTGATATTAATTCTCTGAAATTTGAGTATTTTAAGTTGGGAATTCCTGAGCTGCTTTTTCCCACTGTCTACAACAAGGAGTTCTGGCTCCTTTCGGTTAAGGTAGCCCGATTTTTACACAGACCACGGCCTGAAGCTATTGTGACGCCCGGTAATGTGCAAGTTAACTTGCTGCCACGGACTTCTATACCAATGCAAGGAGTTCCTGTGCCAACCCATTCAATTTCAAAAAAAACCCCTTTGATTGGCGCCTTTGGCCTCATTGATTGCAGCAGCCAGCAGCGTAATTTATTGGGACCAATTGCTAGCTGCATAGTACGGGACTTCTCTTTTTTCAAGCACTCTGCGCTCTTGCCATCATCACAGCAACAACAATCATTATCGCCTATTTTGCTTGTCGTTTTTAGCGACTTAAGTTGTATTGCTGATAAACGTCTTCGTCTGCAAGCTGCTGCGCTTTTACTCTCTCAGGCCGCTGCTCTTTACCACCCACTCTTAACTATTTCGCTATCGTCTATCGTCCCTACTTCTGCACGCCGTGCCCTGCCAGCCTTGGTAAATCCGAGCGTTGCCCCATTAGTGCGCAGTAGCAGTGCACTGAGGATCTACTTTCAGAATATGTCTAGTATGCGCACTAAATCAGATACAGTGCACATGGCGACTTTCCTTTGCGACTTTAATGTTATTATTCTAGTTGAAACCTGGCTCAACTCAAATTTCTATAATGATGAATTCTTTGATCCGCTTCTGTACCAAGTCTTTCGCAAAGACAGGGACGCCGTGAGCACAGAGCGCTCCAAAGGAGGTGGAGTACTGATTGCTTCCAAGCGTTCCCTTCATTGTGAGTGCGTTATACTCAATAATAGCGACCCACTATTGGACCAAATTGGGATTCTGGTACTGGGCACTCTGGATCAACTTTACATTTTTGCATCCTATATACCTCCTAACAGTAGCTATGACCTTTATAATTCACATTTGGCGAATATTTCTCATGCTCATCAGAATCTGGAGGATCACCAGCACCTCTGCATTATTGGAGACTTTAATTTGGGCTCAATTGTCTGGGCTCAAGATCAATATTTCTATGCTATGCTGGCCTCTAATCTTCATCAGCCTCATGAAATTCTTCTTTTGAATGATCTCTTTAGTATGGGCCTTACCCAGATCAACAATATTCATAATTCTTTACTAAAAATCTTAGATTTAGTTTTCGTAAGTAATGATCTTAACACAATACTGAGTAAATGTGATTTTCCTCTTGCAAGTTGTGATATGCATCACGTTCCCTTGTTATTGGAAATTAATTTTTATATGTTCGCGCCTTCTGTGCATCAGACATCTAACGTTGAATTTATTCTTGATAACACTAGCCTTAGTACTATCAGAAGTTGTATTTCTGATGTAAATTGGTCCCCAGTCTTCTCACATGCTAATTTGGAGTCGAACTATAATAGCTTTCTTACAGTCCTTTTGAACATTGTAGCTGAAAATGCTCAAAAAAAGAAACATGGCACGTATAAACTTCCATGGTACACTATTGGACTAAAAAAGTTAAAAAATCTGGGTAATAAATTTTACAAGCGTTTCACCGAGAACCACGACCCCGCCGATGGTGATAAATATCGGTTGCATAAGCGTGAATTTGAGTTTCTCAATAAGTTTTTGTATATGCAATACATATCGGATGTGGAAAGTCGTTTAAAAACCAATCCAATCCTTTTAGAGATTTGTTAATTCGAAAAGATCTACATCTTCCATTCACTCTAATATGATTCTTGGTTCCCTGTCTTCTAACTCGGATGAGGGTGTAGCAAATTTGTTCACTACATTTTTTAGTGCCAATTTTGAACCCATGAGTGTTTGGAATGATCTTTATACTCTAGATTTTATTCCCTCAATCCTTACTGTCGGGACCCTGCCCATATCGGAAGAGGATATTTTTGAGGCAATCGCTGACTTTGATGTCTCTTTTAGTCCTGATACTGATAGTGTTGCTTCATTTCTCCTTAAGAATTGTATTGCAGAGCTGATTGAGCCTCTCATTATGATTTTCTCCAAGTACCTTACAAGTGGGCAATATATATGAAATTGGAAGGTGGCTTCAGTCTTACCTATTCACAAAAAGGATTCAAAAAGCGATGTCTCTAATTACAGACCTATTGCAAAGCTTAGCAATATATCTAAGCTATTTGAGCGTGTAGTAGCTAGGCATCTTAACTTCCATTTAAAATCCCATATCGATCCCAAGCAGAATGGTTTTTTTCCCGGTCGTTCCACTGTTACCAGTGAGAGAATCGAGAATCGTTTTCAAGTTGATGTGATCTACACAGACTTCTCCAAAGCATTTGACAAAGTCTCTCATAATGCACTTTTATCCAAGCTCTCTAAGCTAGGTTTTCATTCGTCAATGCTCAAATGGATTGAGTCCTATCTTGATGGTCGATCTTACCGCGTTATTATCAATGGAAAGTTCTTTACTCCATATGTTGCAACCTCTGGCCTCCCTCAAGGGAGTGTATTGGGTCCGTTGCTATTTACCCTATTTATTAATGATATCGGTTGCCTACTTAGTTCGAATTTTCTATTGTATGCTGATGACCTGAAAATTTTTAGGTCTATCAATAACCTTAGTGATGTTGTTGCACTCCAGTGCGATCTTGATTCTGTTGCTGACTGGTGCGAACGCAACTTGCTGCCTCTTAATTTTTCCAAATGCTTTTATATTACTTATGCTAAACGTGAGTTGCCGATTCTCACATCCTACTCCAAAAATGATCACAACGTGAGACGAAAAAATTAAGCCCTGGACCTAGGGGTGGTGTTTGACTTCAAATTCCAGTTCTCTGAGCACCTTAATTATATAATTACCAAAGCTTGTTCAATGCTTGGCTTTGTCAAGCGCAACTCAAAACAATTTCGCGACCCTTACACTCGGCTAAGTTTGTACTCTGCCTTAGTGCGATCCAGGCTCGAATATGCTTCAGTCATCTGGAACCCTTCCGCTGTTATTTATGTAAATAGGATAGAGCCCTTGCAGAAGCGATATCTCAAATTTGCGCTTGCCCCATTAAATTTTTCGGAGCCTTTGCCTCCGTATTTGAGTAGATGCCGCCTCGTACACCTTTCTACCCTTGAGGATAGGAGAACAATTGCTTCTTTAATATTTTTAAATGATACTATAGTCGGCAATATTAATTGCCCTCCACTACTTCTCAGGATTCCCTTCAATGTTCTGCCCAGGTCTTTACGTGCCATGATCCCATTTAACATTGGAATTCATAGTACCAACTATTTACTTAATGAGCCGATATGTAGGGCTCTTCTAACATACAATCGACTCCCAGTTGACATGCGGTTCGACTTCATCAGCAACAATGTTATTGTAAAGCGTTCACTTAGGGACTTCTTTATGTAACTTTACTGTTAGGCTTAGTTTTTAAGTAGATTTTATAGTAGCCAGTTAAGATATTACTCGTTGGCGAAATACACTAAATAAATAAATAATAGGATCACCGACATTCCGCACACTTTGCGAAATTAATTAAATGAAAAAAAATTATGAAAACAAAAAAATCAAATATAATTAAATCTATTGTCATTCCTTTTACGTTTAAATCCTTTCATAATACCTTTACCTATTAAGCAATATTAATTTTTACTCTCCCGTTCCATTAGGGTAAGATACTTGAAGAAATGAATTTTTTTATATTATTACATATACGAGAGAAGTTTGTAGGTTAAGCCCTATACGGACCTGAAAAGTAACGTGAAGTTTCATACAAAATTTGTGGAAGAAGAAGCAGAAGTAATGATTCCTTCACCCTTTACTTCGAGCGCACACGGAGCTGAGAAGTACACTGAACAAGTGGTAGGTCCAGCTTTTCTCGTTCTGACAAACAGACGGACGAACAAGGCTAGATCAACTCGGCTGTTGATGTTAATCAAGAATGTATATACTTTACGTGGCCGAAAATGCTTCCTTAACTTAGTTACTTAGTTAATCCTTTATACTCTACGACTAACGTGTATAAAAACGAGAAGGCAAAGCTAACTTCGACTGTGCCGAAGTTTTAATACACTTGAAAAACTTTACTCCAACTGATTTAACCAGTAAAATATATATAGGATATAGATATCAGATATTTAAAAAATTTTAATTATTGATAATAAAAATTTTATATCATAAAAAAAACTTTTCTCAGTAAAACACATTATTCGACCGATCGGTCCTATGGCAGCTATATGCTATAGTCATCCGATTTTGATACAATCTTCCAGCATTGTGTTGACGCATATAAAACTAATCTATACCAAGATTGGTGACGCTACGATGGAAAATAAAAATGTTTTTCCCACTAGAACTAGTTTTATATGCTATATTCATCCGATTTCGATAAATTTTTCCGCAAATTTGTAAAATCATCTAAAACTAATATATACCAAGATTGGTGACGCTACAATGGAAAATAAAAAATAGAAGGCTAACATCGACTACGCCGATGTTTTAAATACCCTTGCAGTTTTCGAAAGGCTCTACCATTGATTACAAAAAAGTTTTTCTCAGCTATATGCTATAGTTATCCGATTTCGATAAATTTTTCCAGAATTGTGTGGAATCATAAAAAATTGAAACATACCACGATTGGTGAGGCTACGATGGAAAACAAAAAAGTTTTTCCCACTAGAACTAGCTTTTGGACCGACCGTTTATATGGCAGCTATATGCACTAGTCATCCGATTTTGATAAATTTTTCCAAAATTGTGTGGAATCATAAAAAATTGAAACATACCACGGTTGTTGAAGCTACGATGGAAAACAAAAAAGTTTTTCTCATTAGAACTAGTTTTTGGACCGATCGTTCCTATGGCAGCTATATGATATAGTCATCCGATCCAGCCGATTCCGACAAATGTGCAGCGTATTTCTATTTAAAGACTTTTTGCAAAGTTTGGTCCAGATAGCTTTAAAACTGAGGGAGGAGATAGCATAGAAACAGACGGACAGACGGACGGACGGACAAACGGAAATGAACTCAGCTCGTCATGCTGATCAAGAATATATATACTTTATGTGGTCGGAAATGCTTCCTTCACTGCGTTACAAACATCGTGAATATTTTAATATACCCTCTGCAAGGGTATAAAAAGTTTTTTTCACTAGGACTTATTTTCCGACCGATCGTTCCTATGGCAGCTATAAGATATAGTCGTCCGATCCGGCCGGTTCCGACATATTAGTTGCGTGCAGTAAAAAGAAGACTCTGTGCAAAATTTCAGCTCGATAGGTTTAAAACTGAGAGACTAGTTCGCGTAGAAACAGACAGACAGACGGACAGACGGACGGACGGACAGACGGACGGACGGACAGACGGACGGACGGACAAGCGGAAATGAAACTCGGCTCGTCGTCCTGATCAAGAATATATATAGTTTATGGGGTCGGAAATGAATATTTCTATGCGTTACAAACTTCTGGGCAAAATTAATATACACTTTTCAAGTGTATAATGAACATGGCGTTGTATGCTGGTAAAGCCAGTAGATAGCGATGTGTGTATTACTTTTGACAGCTGATTCATTGATTTTCTGCTGGAAAATCAAGTATTGGCTTACTTAATTGTATCACTCATAAAATCGGTTAGGCTGTAGTAACAAGTAGGCTGCTAAATGGATTTTGTCTGCTCAAATAAAAATTGAGAAAATGTTTGATTTTACTGTCAAAACTAAAACCCCCTGAAATATATAACGAAAAAAAAATATTATTATAAATTTTTGTATTAATATGCTGTGCTGTCGAATTTTCAGAGCAGAGCACAGTAAATAACATATAGCATTTGAAGTGTGCTATTGCTATGCTATCGAAATTCTCACAGCATAGCGTAAGCACAGCTTCGATTTTTTGATTTTGTGCTGATGCTTTCCATGTGAACTACGTTATTATTCAAAGCACAGCACATGAAATAGCATTTTATCGGTGCTATTGCTATTTTGCTGACAGTTTTTTTAACCCTGGGTTAAGGTCTCCGGATTTCGATCATCTTTGCGTGTGCAAAATGATTTCGACCGATTCAATGGCCAAACTTTGAAAACTTTGACCAAATAACAACTACTATTTTCGGTTTTTGAATGTCCTCAATATTAGGATGGACATAGTTAGTAAGGATAATCATCCAATCATCAACTTCAACAAGTCGGTTGTGTTTCTTCGTGCTCCTGGAATTCTGTCCGTTTTGACTCCAAGCATAAACTTTTTTACTTTAAAAATCAGCCGACGTGATCGAGAGTTGTTACACCTGGCCTATCTTTGAAAATAAGTGCCATTAAGACAATTGTAACGCAATAATCAAGTGATTAATTTGCATACAAAAACCAACAAACTATTCGCACTTGCATTGTTTTTATTGTTTTGCTTCTCTCCCACGCTTAATTTGTTTTTGTGCTGGCTCGCTCTGCTTTGCAATCGCTCTTTGCATAAAATACTTCGTCTTCGTCTCCAAGCTTGGTCGTACCCCGCTCCCCGCTTACGCCTACTGCTGCTGCTAGCGATATTCTTGGACTCTTCGTTGCTGTTCACTTGCTGTTACTCCCCAGCTTATTACCGCTGCGTCTGGGTCGTTACCCTTGCATCAACGCTTTGATTTTATTCTGCTCACCAGTTGGTATTGCACAGTGGTCGTCAACACAACAAACAACATCAAAAATACTCTTTTAATATGAGTGTCTCTTGCTCCATGAAGAAGTGTGAGTTTGGTGGCAATATTGCTACTGATATGTTCCTTGTGTGCTGGCTGTGTACTAACTGCGCTCATACCAAATGTACTGGATTAAATGGCCGTATAAACGACATGATATCTAAGCGAATTGGATTGTCATGGACTTGCATTGAATGTCGCGAAATAGAAGACGAAATGCGGACATTTATGCGCCAAACTCGTATGGGATTTAAGGAGGTTCATAATGAATTCATGCAACTTAATGAAAAATTTCTTGCCTTAAATTCTCAATTCCTCGGCCTGAAATTACTAAGTGAGTCACCAAAAAGAAAAAAATTTGATCCTCAAAGTTCGATGAGTTATTTGAGTGTTCCTCCTGCTCATCTCCTTCCGCCGGAATCATTTTCAACTCCCACTGGGGTGGTCATGCTCTCGGCTTCGCCATCAGTGGTTTCTTCACCTGCAGCCACCGGTACTGTGGCTACAGCCTTTCCGATGGATGTGTCGCACAGTGATGCAGCCGGACCCAACACCAGTTCCACTACAGATGTGGCTCCTCCTTATGGAATAGTGGAGACGGAATCGTTAGCCGTAGCACCTGTTGCTGCCCCTGACGTCTCTATCGCTGCCTGCTCTGTTGTGGGCCCTTCTACCTCTGCTAACGCCCAAGGTGGTGCTTACGCTGCCTATCCTGTGCCTGCTCCAACTACTGCAGTTATCCCTTCGCTCACCATGGCTCAAGCTAACTTACTGCTGTCCCACTACGTTCATCAGTGGTATCGGCTCCCTCACCCATACGTACACTCACAGCTGTACCACCACAAAAATCCATATTCGTGACCCGACTCATGGCATCGGCTACTGTAGACATAGTTCGGCGTCACCTCTGTTCAAAACTGCATATTTCTAACTTTTCCTCAGTCGAAGTTTATAAATATAGCTTTAAGAGAAAAAGAAATATCACATCTTTTAAAATTTCGCTGCCTGACGCATATTTGGAAAGAGCACTCGATTCAACTCTCTGGCCTGAGCACACAATTGTGCACTTGTTTAATGACCAAAAAATTCGTATTCTTTACCTGTCTCAAAAAACTAATTCATTCCTTCTCACTTTGCTATCAAAATGTCAATAGTTTGCGCGGTAAGCTGAGCACATTGTTTACCAACAGTGCAACCTTTGTTCATGATGCTATAGCTTTTACTGAGACCTCACTTCATGAACGATTTCCAATTCCGAGATACTTGTTAATAAATATTTTATCTATAGATTTGATCGACCATGTCGTCGTGGTGGTGGTGTCCTTATCGCACTTGATGCACTTTGGCCATCCCAGCAGATTACTTGTGATTTATCCAATGATATTGAATTTATAGCGGTTAAAGTCCAAACACACGAATCAAATATTTTCATCACCTGCTCTTATATCCCTCCTGCTTCTGAAATCGCCACTTATCTGATTCATGCAGACCGTTTAAAATATATTGCATCGCTACTTAATGACCGTGATCGATTAGCGGTTGTCGGCGATTTTAATATCCCATTTATTGCCTGGACTCAAATCGAAAACTCATCCGAGCTGTTTCCGTCAGTACAACATGAATTCATTGACCTTATGGCAGAGCTTTCTCTTGGCCAGATGAACTCAATAAAAAACAGTTTGGATAGACTCCTTGATCTTATATATGTGAGTGATGTTTCCAATTTTGTGGTATCTAGAACCATGCCTCTGTCTGTCCCTGAAGATGTATATCATCCGACTCTTCAAATAGACCTAGAGCTTGATATACCTAGGAACTTAATTTAATCTTCTAGTCCATCGCAATCTTATTGCTTTCGTAAAGTCAACTTCATATACATTAATAATGCGGTGTCTGAGTGTGACTGGTCCTTTCTGGACTCAATTCGAGATATAGAACTTGCTACGAAGACATTCAATGATGTTATTTATTCTGTGTTTAATAACCATGTTCCATTGCAGTTCCCACCCTCCCCATCACGAGCTCCACCATGGTTCACACGAAGGCTTTCTAATCTTAAAAATGTAAAGTCGCGCCTCTTCAAAAAATATAAGAAATCTGTATCCCAGGCTGATTTCTCCAAATATTCAATTGCCCGCTCTAATTACCTCCTCTGCAATCAAGAATGCTATTATGACTATTTGTCTAGCTGTAAAGTGAGCTTTCAACAGGACCCTAAAAAGTTCTATAACTTTTTCAACGCTAAACGTAATTCCTCACAGTTTCCTCCCTCCCTTTCCTTGGATAATGTGACAGCAGATAACGATGTCGATATCGCCGATCTATTTGCATCGTTCTTTCAGCGCTGCTACTCCTCAACATCTGTTTTTAACAGTGTGTATGCTTATCCTATAGATCACTCTAATTGCATTTATCCACCTGTTTTTGACTCTGAAAGTCTTCTATCTGGCTTACGCTCTTTAGAAGCAACGTTTAGCCCGGGTCCAGATAATATTCCCAGCGTACTTAAATATTGCGCCGACTCCTTATGTGCACCTCTCTTAAAACTATTTAACCTCTCTTTAGAGCTCGGTGATTTTCCGAGCTATTGGAAGGAATCATATGTCATTCCAATACATAAAAAGGGGCCTAAGTCGGATATATCTAACTACAGAGGAATCTCAAAACTATCCGCCATTCCCAAACTATTTGAAATGCTCTTTACTTCGCAAATACAGCACTCTTGTCGCTCTTTAATCTCCCAATCACAACATGGCTTTATGAAAAAGCGCTCTGTAACTACAAACCTGCTGGAGTTTACCTCAATGGTTAATTTGGGATTTGTTAACAAGCGCCAAACTGATGTAATTTATACAGACTTCAGCAAAGCGTTTGACTCTGTCAATCATGAGCTTCTCCTATTAAAACTTAACTTGATTGGATTTCCTCCGATAATTCTAAAATGGATTAAGTCGTATTTACTAAAACGGACTCAACGAGTATGTTTTAATGGATCAATTTCTAAGACTATTAGGGTATATTCTGGTGTCCCTCAGGGAAGTCATTTTGGTCCGTTACTCTTTAATCTTTTTATTAATGATATCCCACATATTTTGTCTTACTCACATGCGCTGATGTATGCAGATGACCTAAAACTCTGTATGTCGTATAATGATCCTATTTCACCTATCCTACTTCAATGTGATTTAAATTCACTCAATACATGGTGTTCGGTAAATTGCCTTCCGCTTAATATTGGGAAGTGTAAGTGTATGACTTTTCATCGTACACAACCTTACATTTTCGACTATACTATTAACGACTCGTCTCTCGAACGCATTCTTAAGGTTGATGACTTGGGTATACTATTTGTACCCAACTTAAGCTTTAATAGTCACATTTCTGTTATCTCAAAAAAAGCCAAGGGTGTCCATGGCTTTATTAAAAGGTGGTCAAAGGAATTTAAGTTATTACTAAACATTTATATGTTTCTCTTGTCAGACCAATCCAAGAATATGGGTCTTGTGTTTGGTCTCCGCATTACCAAAAATATATGGATCAACTGGAATCTGTTCAAAAACTGTTTTTAATTTTTGCCCTTCGCTCCTTAACCTGGGAAACCAATTGCCATCTTCCTCCCTACGAGCGTAGATTACGCTTAATTGATCTAACATCTCTTAAAAATCGAAGAACTTGCCTCAGTGTACTGTTTATTCATAAATTATTATCGGGTGACATTGACTCCAGTGCTCTGCTCAACTTAATTAGTTTAAGCATTCCTTATCGTATCACAAGGAATTTCTCTCCTATTTATCTACATCCTTGTCTCTCAAATTACACTCATTATGAACCCTTCCGTAACCTGTGCTTGAACTATAACATGTATTACCACCTTTTCTCTGGTCACTCTTCTATATTAGATGTCAGAAATAATTTATTGTTCTATCTTAATAGTTCTCTGTAAGTTTCACAGCACATTGTAAACAATAATACTCATTTTTAATGTATTTATTTTAAGTTAGTATTTACAGTTTAACAGACCATTGTCGAACTATAAACAATAAACAATAAACTCCTAAACAAGATGGGGCTCAAGTACCACACAATATCAAATTAACAGCTCGCTTGTCTTCGATTGAAATTCAAGGTGGTTGTACAAGAATTTGTTTAGAATTGAGTAATAACTTTTTATACATTTCTGGAAATCGAGTATTTGAGTACTATCGACCGAAGTTATTGGTATTAAGATGTTTTCTTAGCTTTTCTTTTGCTTGAATTTATTCATTGAATTTCATGAGTCTGGTCTCTAGAGTGATACCCATTGTGTTTAATTCTTTTATAAGTCTTGTGTTCGGTTGGAATACAGAAGTATATGCGCATGTGTATCTTTGTCCGCGGAATAAAGGTCGGTTTAAGTTTATTTACTAGGGATCACAAAGAAAGCCTTTAGTTTTAATAGCCCAAATATAATTTATCCTCCACTCTAAATTAGGAAATTTTTGTTTATGTCTCCCAAATATGGCAAAGGTCTCCCAAAATGCCAGTCGAACATAGTTTTGAAGAAAACAGAGAATAGCATCAGCCTGCAGCTGATCAAAACGCATACATCATTTGTGGTGAGCGTGTGGAAGATACGCAACCTTGTGTTATCACAAAATGTCAGCACATATTCCACAAATCCTGCATTGAGAATCGAATAACAACCCAAAAGGAATGTCCAAGCTGTTTCACTCTTGTTCACCCTAAGGATTTAAAGTATTTAGTGGGTAACCTTACTCCCAAATCAAAGAACAACTCCAAGAATAATACACAGAAAGTTCTGCCGGCAGTATCTCGGCCTTGCACTCGCTCGTTAGCTAGAGAGTTAGATAACGCTGATGATCAGGCAGTAGCTACTTTAAATCATACGGAAGGACAACCAACAATTTCTGGCCATGGAAATAGATTTCCTGTGGGTAGCACTTCCACCATCCAAGGAACCGTGCCACGAAAGCAACCCAACCGTAATGCACCTCGCAAGAGAGGTAGACCACAACGACCTCGAGTTCAACAACATGAAGCTCCATTCTATGTAAACGAACAGCTTACTAAAACAAATCATGAAATATTCAAAGCTGCAATGCGAATGAAGAAGGGGAAAGAGCTGTGAGCTGTTTTTTGCCTTGTGCATGTGAGACTAAGCTCGCAGACCGAGATCATATGCGTGGATAGCTTGAATAAGCTCTCGTCACTGCAGAAGCAGCATCAAGACTGCACCAGCAACGTTGAGACCCCCCCTGATTCTCCCCCACTCACACTGAACGAAGCTTTGGTAGAAAATAATTCATTTCGAAATTAAAAGCTGTGGTTCAACAATTCAATTAAAATTAAATATAATATTTTTACGTTTATTTGTGTCTAGATTTAGAAACTGTTTGATTTTTATTTTTCCATTTATTTATATTTATGTGTATTTCTGTTTATCCAACTTTTTGATTCATAGGGTTCAACAAATTTTCTCTGCTGTTAAAATGTACCTTGATTTGTAACACAACGAAGGTATGGCTGGATTTCGAGATGTGCACCTCTAGCTATGCTCTTGCTAGCTCGCCGGATTGTCGGGGTTCTTTTCTACTCTCCTTTATACCATACGCACACATTTCCATAATGTTTTAGGTGCACGATTACAAAAAATATAAAGTTCAGAAGGAACATTCTACCAATCTGATATCGTATCATTGAATAATATTAAAATAAAATAAAACGTTAAAGCTCCCGACGGATAGCCAGATCAATCAATAGGTGGGAACCGAGCTTTTCTTCACCCTCCCGACCTATGCCTTACAAGAATTATGTAAGGACCTTTTTTTTAGTCTCAACGACGATTCATGTGCCGCTAGACCTCCTCATGCTTTACTCAGGACGAACAACAAAAAGGTGTTTAGAACATATTCAGGATTTAATTATACTTCATTAATGGTTTATCTGGGCTTATGTACATTTGATTATTCATTTTTTTTGATTATTTAATATAAAGAAAATTGATTATTTATAATTATAAGAAAAATTGACAATTTAAATGACTAACAAGTATATATATATATATATATAAAAGAGAAAGATTCAAAAATCAGAGTATGGGCAAGGAATTTCATTATAGGATTCACAAATTTCAATTAATAACATCTTCTTTGGATATTCATATGTATGCAAGTTTAAAAAAATATAATCAAAATGGGCCATTTAAGCCACTAGCTTACCAACTTTTAATCAAGAGTACTCCTTCGTGACCGTTGAGCTCAAGGATGACGATGAGGACGAACTGTTGGGGGGGTTGAAAACGGTTATGAGCATACATATGTTTGGATACTTATAAATTCAAATTTCATTTATGTCCATACCCGTACTGGATCCGATCTTGATCAAATGACTTATTTAATTGTTTAACTCTTGCTTAATTCTATTTACTATTAATAATTTTATAAAAACAAAAAGTTTTAGCGCCACTGTTTGACCAAATAGTACAACTCATATGTAAACACGCCAGCATAGCCACTGTGTACAGTTTTAGAAGCATCGACAAAAAATGAGAAGTGATAGGAAAACTTAAAGCAACTTCATTATGATCGAGTTGGCCGTGAAATTAACGTGATAATGAGCAACTTGGCATTGAACTTGAATTTAAACAGCTGATTAGACAATGCAAGAGAACACGAAGCATGAGAGGAGCTTATATGGTGCGCTACACTGTTTTGAACGGGCCTTTTGATAGCCACTTGAATGCAAAAAAAATGTTAATAAAAATTTAGCATTACTGGCTCGATTCTCACGTGCTCATATATTTAAATTCGATATAATTTCCTTTTGCACTCGATCAAAACACTTTTCGCCGACTGTATGTCAACATATCCTAGTCTCCTGCAGTTTGATATCAACATAGGCCAGTTGATCTAGATCGGCTTCATTTAGATTAACGTTTCCATTGGGGGAGATGATGAGAATGGGGTGCTTTTTGATCCGCTGGTATCCTCGGAGCAGGACCAAGTACTGGTTTGGACAATTTGTCCAAGAGGTCGCAGTGCACAGAGTTGGATTATCCACAGGCACTATAAAACATTGTATTTCGCTTTAAACAATTCATATGAAAACACTCGAAATAAATATACCTTTTAGGAACCAAATTCCAAGCACGAAAACTATTTCTTTGGGTATATTTATGGTTATGGTTTAGTAAAAAATTGAAAAATCACGTGTAGACAAAAAATGTTTAACTTTTAGACAAAATTTTGGGGGTTTGTACTCTAAGCGCTGTTCTCAAGCAATGAGGCCTTAAAATTTAGGTATGGTTAATTTAACCCATGCAGACGAAGAGCTTTTCCCTTAGAGAGCGAGTTAAGGTATCACCTTATTGTTGTCTCTTTCTGTTCCATTGTCCCGACATAGACAGTGCGTGGGTGGCGCCAGCGCATAACGGCATAGTCGTATGATCTTATCCCAAAGCCACGTTGCACTGAGTGAAAGCTCTGAACTAAACTTTCAGCTGAGCTTGTAACTTTATTTGCTCTCATAGAATATACAGTAGAACGGTTTGATTTAAAACCGAATATCGTTTTACGATAAAGAATTTAAATTGAATATCGTTTTACGATAAAGCAAACCGTCTCGGTCAGAATTGAAATGGTCAAATGTAGTTTGGTTTTTGATTTACTTTAACTGAAACTGGCCATTACAGCACAGTTGATGGAACGCAAGTTATTACTGGCGAGGCATAAACTGAAAAAGGACAGTTTTATTTAAGATTTTTCTTGAATATCTTTTAAATGGAAAATACCTAAGTTTTTACCTTGATCGTTTGAAAGCTGGTAGTACGAGGCCCCTACTTTGTTGGACACTACGGCAGGTATAAAAACGGGTGCTAATTTGTAACTAAACTTTTTGGCAGCATTACTTTGGCAAAAATTACGAGCAAATACTTTATCTCCTATTTTGAAACGTATATTACGGCTGCGCAAGTTATATCGGTTAGCATTTCGTTCGTGTGATTCTGCAACTTTCTGCTGTGCCGCTTGTCTAACAGTTTTAAGAGCACTGGGATACTCAATTCTCGTATCCTCTGACACTAATTGTAAACGACGAAGTAACTCGTAATCCTGGCCATTCAGAATCATATTTTGACCGAAGGTCAAAAAGTATGGCGAATAGCCAGTACTTTGATGAACAGCCGCTCTTAAGGCGGCGCTTATTTCTGGCAATTTTAAGTCCCAATTGGTATGATCTTGGCCAATATAGGCGCGCCAATACGCCAATACGGATCTGTTAAGTCTCTCACTAGCATTTGCCTGTGGTGAGTATATAGCAGTACAGATGTGAGAAACTCCAAATCTGGTCAGAAAGGCTTTAAAATATCCAGAAACAAATTGAGAACCATTGTCGGTTAAGACAGTTTCGGGTACTCCAAAAGTACAAAAAAGAGTATTTTCGAGAAAGTAACATATTTTACTAGAAGTAAACTTTTTGAGTGGGCATAAAAAATGAAATTTTGTGTTATGATCCACAATTATTAGAAGTCCTATGTTGCCACTCTTCGATCTTGGATAGGGTCCTAAAAGGTCCATGTAAAGTTTTTGGAATGGACGTTCTGATATCATTGGCTTCCCCATGGGCGGTCTTAGCACAATGTTTGGACTCTTTGTTTGACGACATATGCTACAGTGGGATACATATTCACGTATTTGAGAAACCATTTTAGGCCAGAATAGGTATCTCTTGAGTTTTTCTATTGTTTTTCCTATTCCACTATGTGCAGCGTTTGGCGGGTCATGGGCTCTAGAAATGGCTACTTGTGTTAGTCCGGAGGGTATCCACAGCTTCCAGGATAATTTGTCCTTGGACGCTTCTCCGGTATCAGGATCCGTCCTCTTATAGACAAATTGGTCAATTATTTTCAGATCAGGCAATTTCGACTGATTGGATTGTATTTGATCTATAAGATTAGTGTATTCCAACGACTTAAACTCATTGGAACTAAGATCTACTATAGGTCCTTGTTCGTCTATTTCAACTACAGCTGGTTCATCCAGACGCGAGAGCGCATCCGCAACGACATTTTGCGATCCTTTTCTATGGGTTATTTTAAACGAAAATCCCTGTAGTTTTTTTGCCCAACGGGCAAGTCGACCTGAGAGGTCTTTTTGCCGCATAAGCCACTGCAAGGATGCATGGTCAGTTATGACCTCGAAGTCCTGACCTTCGACGTAAGCTCGAAATTTTTTAATTCCCCTTATAACCGCTAAACATTCTAACTCGGTTACCGAGTAGTTTCTTTGTGCCTTCGAAAGTTTCTCTGACATATAAGCTAGGGGTAACTCTTCACCTTCCTTGTCCTTTTAAGCTAACACACAACCTAGTCCGAATGTACTAGCATCGCACAAAAGCAAAAATGGTTTTGAGAAATCAGGCGTGGATAATACTGGAGCTGAAGTTAAACACTGCTTAAGTTTTCTGAAGGCCTCATCGGCATCCGGATTCCAAGTAAGTGGTTTTGGTTTCTTCAACAGTTCGGTAAGAGAGAAACTGACTGTAGCGTAGTTATCGACAAATCGACGATACCAGCCTGACATTCCAAGAAATCGTCTGAGCTGTTTTACCGTCTTAGGAACGGGAAAGTCTATAATGGCCTGTATTTTACTAGGGTCTGTTCTAAGCTGGCCATCCCCAATTAGAAAACCGAGATACTTGATCTCTTGCATGCAGAAGTTGGACTTCGCAATGTTAATTGTGAGATTAGCTTTACGCAAGTGTAATGCAACTTCTTGTAGCAATAACATGTGTGAATCGAAATCGTCGGATAAAATGAGTAAATCGTCTAGATAGACGAATACGCGAGTGCGTAAGTTGGCAGGAATTACTCGGTCCATGAGTCTGCAGAGGGTTTGAGCTGCATTGGTTAATCCAAATGGCATAACCTTATACTGATACAACGGACGGTTGGGGACCGTGAACGCAGTATAAGGACGAGAAGATTCCTCAAGCGGTATTTGCCAATATGCGTGTTTCATGTCCAGTCCGGTTATATACTTTGCAGGGGGTAACCGACTAAGTATACCATCTATATGGGGAAGAGGATATGCATCCTTACGCGTATACTTATTTATTTCTCGTGAGTCGAGACAGAGCCTATTCTTAATTCCTTTCTTAACCAGTACACAATTACTGCTCCAAGGACTGTGGGATGGTTCTATTACCCCTAGAGCAATCATTTTCTCCACTTCATCAAACATTAATTTCTCCTTAGCAGGTGAAATGGGCCAATGACGCTGTTTTACTGGAGTGTTTGTCTCCATCTCAATACAATGTTGAATAAGACTTGTACGCCCTAAGCCTTCCTTTTCAAACGAGGGAAAGTTGCTTATTACCAAATCTAATTTGTTTTTTTGTTCGGATGTTAGCCTATGCATTTTACGTTCTTCTTGGTTTGCTGTATCTTTACCAGTGTCAAGTTCGTTTACAGCTAAATTGTTCGAGAATATACTGCTCACCAATCCGAAATCCTTCCAGAAACTTATACCTAAGTAGACATCCTGCTTCAAGGAGGGAATGATAAAGAACTCAACGTCCTTGCTTTGTCCTCTAAAGTGCACTGGTACTACAAGTTTGGCCACTACCGGACAGGGTTCATTGCTTGCAGTTCTTATGTTTCCTGAGCATTTTTGTGCCTTTTCGTGATGAACTAGCGACTTCGCCGCATCCCCACCCAGACAACTGATTGTAGCACCTGAATCTAGCAGAGCTTTAAAATGCTGGCCTTCAATCGTCAGATCGGTGTATAACCGGTCATCAGTGCTCATAAAAACAGCGGAAATTAGTCTCTTCCGGGTTGTTCTAACTTTTTTCCAAAAATTCTTCATTCGCGTTGTAGATCGTTTAGGCTTAATTCTTAATCTAAGTATCTCATTATTAGGATCAAAAGTATGTAAATTACTGTATATGTTCTCAAAGTCGGTCTGAGTTCCAACCTGTACAGAAAAGGGTTCAGCTTGGATTCGTAATTCAGGGTGTGCTTCGAACAACGGAATTGCTTGGTTATTCGAAAGAATGGTTTTTGATGCGTTTAATCGGTTGTTGTCGACGGATGCGCCGATGTAGTGTTGGTCTGCGCATCCCTTTTCCGGTTTTCCGACGGGTTACATTTGCTACATTTAGGCTTGTACGTATTTTTAGCGCCACAGCCGTAGCAGAATAAACGCCTTTCGCTCATACAATTGTCAAATCGATGGCCGGTTTTGTCGCAATTCCAGCATATTAACGATTTGCGTCTGATTTCTGAAATGCTTTCGTCATCCACGTCATCGCTGTCCGTTAGAATCTCAGATACATTTGGTCTACCAAATTTAGGGAAGACATTGTTAGTGTCTTTACAGAAATTTTCATGTTTCCTAATTTCCTCTTGCAACTCACTTCTATTTGAGATTTTCAGATGTAAGAGCTCATATCGGAGAGTACTTTTAGCATTACGCTTTAGAATGTCAATCAATTTAAGTTCACTAACTTCGTGGGAAAGACGAGATACTAAATCTTCTATAGCTGATTGAAAATCATCAAATGATTCGTTATCTTTTTGGCGTCGTTTCCGAATCAACTCCCATAAGTCAAAATCATCCTTTGCGTCATCAAATCTCTGCCTAAATGAAGTACAAAATTCTTGCCAGGAAAATTGGCTGTTCTTTCGATGAAAGTTCCAAAACCAATCACTGGCTTTGGCCGAAAAGAGTAGATGCAAATTATTGCAAAGCAATGCGTAATCATTATTCAATGTCTGAGCAGTTAGAGATTGAAGTCGATAAAGAAATTCGTCGACGTGAATAAGATCTCTAGACCCATCGAATTTAAGTCTCCAACTTGCTAAGATGTTAGAAGCCTTCTCTGGTGCTATTTTGCGACTTAGCGAGTTATTGTTTGGATTTCCTATTTCCCTGTTCATTTCTGGACTAAAGAAGGAATTTGCATCACTTTCTCTGGAGTTTTGTGTTATCACAGGAATTGGTGCGATCTCCGGGATGTATTCCTGTCTGTTGACGGAATTATCTTTATTAATATTAAGAGCTCCTAATTGCGCCTGTAGAGTTGACTCAATAGAAGTTTTAATAAAAGAACTAAGTTCCGTCATCATACTTCTCTGTTGACTTTGTATGACTGTCTGAATGTAATGTTCCATACTATCATTTGGTTCTCTTTCTAATGATTGACAGTCGACGCTTCCAAAGGACACGCGACCATTTGATTCGTCGCGAACATATTGAGCTTGGGATCGTGTTTGCATCCCTCGACGTGATGCTGCGCCCCGACCTTTTCGTGACCTAGGATTTCTCTGACCGTTATTTTGCCTGGCATTAGAAGTTCCCTGTGGTTCAACAAACTCTTGTTGGTTGGTTGCTGTATTTCTGTCTGACTGTAATTCAGCAGCTAGAGTGTTTTCCTCAAAGGAAAGTTGTTCATGATTGAACTCCGTTTTACAAACTGGACAGTTTTTGTCGGTTTTAATAAACTCATTAATGCAAGTGTTATGAAAACGATGTGAACAGGGTGTTGTAGCTATCGTTGATCTTGCCTAAATGTTTCCTTGCAAATAAAGCGGGTTCTGATTGTGCACCAGAAGCGGTACTCTCTGGGCTATGTTGTACAGGCTATGTAGTTATTTATATATTAACTAAATCCTAAATTAACTGAAAAAATTGTAGTTTTGATTTTTAAAAGCACACAAAAAATATTTTGAAACAAATTTCATAAGTAATAATTGTTCGTCCCTTTCAAGAATGATTCAGTAAAGCACACCAATTCGCGAAGCTAATATGCCTATTGGAATCTGATACATTTGTAATATTAGTGGTTCTATTGCAGGCTTAATTAGAACTAAGTCGAATAATGGCTAATCTCCAAATAGTAGAATCTAGTAGATTATAATTCCTAAAATCCGATGGTAATCCATCTTTAAGCTCGGTTTGACTCAGAATTAAAGTTATTCATCAGGATTACTATAGATTATAATTCGGACGAACTATCCATAGGGTATGAATAGTAGTCGTTAATTCACAAAATTAACCTCAATAGCACTGACGCCTTCTGAATCTGAAGTCGCGTGTGGTCCAAATTTCTATCACACTATTTTTCGCTTTACTATTCCTAGAGACTACATGATTATATCTAGGACGACAAATCCAAATTACTGAATTTAATTCGTATTTCCATAGATAACTTATGCAGCCTTAGCGTACAAAGAAAGGTTTAAGTGCAACAGGTGTTTGATATTCTATTGTTTTGGATGAAACTGGAAAGAGCTTTGATGTGGGGTTTTAAGCACTTTTATAAGAAAATTTAAGTTCGACTTGGGTCCCACGTGTTGGGCGCCAATTATGTAATGTGTAGGGTGCCGTGTGATTTTGTACGGGTGTTAAAATGTACCTTGATTTGTAACACAACGAAGGTATGGCTGGATTTCGAGATGTGCACCTCTAGCTATGCTCTTGCTAGCTCGCCGGATTGTCGGGGTTCTTTTCTACTCTCCTTTATACCATACGCACACATTTCCATAATGTTTTAGGTGCACGATTACAAAAATATAAAGTTCAGAAGGAACATTCTACCAATCTGATATCGTATCATTGAATAATATTAAAATAAAATAAAACGTTAAAGCTCCCGACGGATAGCCAGATCATATTCCAATAGGGTGGGAAATCCGACGACCTTGATTTCCTTCTCTACCCTCCCGACCTATGCCTTACAAGAATTATGTAAGGACCTTTTTTTAGCCTCAACGACGATTCATGTGCCGCTAGACCTCCTCATGCTTTACTCAGGACGAACAACAAAAAGGTGTTTAGAACATATTCAGGATTTAATTATACTTCATTAATGGTTTATCTGGGCTTATGTACATTTGATTATTCATTTTTTTTGATTATTTAATATAAAGAAAATTGATTATTTATAATTATAAGAAAAATTGACAATTTAAATGACTAACAAGTATATATATAGATATATAAAAGAGAAAGATTCAACAATCAGAGTATGGGCAAGGAATTTCATTATAGGATCCACAAATTTCAATTAATAACATCTTCTTTGGATATTCATATGTATGCAAGTTTAAAAAAATATAATCAAAATGGGCCATTTAAGCCACTAGCTTACCAACTTTTAATCAAGAGTACTCCTTCGTGACCGTTGAGCTCAAGGATGACGATGAGGACGAACTGTTGGGGGGTTGAAAACGGTTATGAGCATACATATGTTTGGATACTTATAAATTCAAATTTCATTTATGTCCATACCCGTACTGGATCCGATCTTGATCAAATGACTTATTTAATTGTTTAACTCTTGCTTAATTCTATTTACTATTAATAATTTGATAAACAAAAAGTTTTAGAGCCACTGTTTGACCAAATAGTACAAATCATATGTAAACACGCCAGCATAGCCACTGTGTACAGTTTTAGAAGCATTGACAAAAATGAGAAGTGATAGGAAAACTTAAGGCAACTTCATTATGATCGAGTTGGCCGTGAAATTAACGAGATAATGAGCAACTTGGCATTGAACTTGAATTTAAACAGCTGATTAGACAATGCAAGAGAACACGAAGCATGAGAGGAGCTTATATGTGCGCTACACTGTTTTGAACGGGCCTTTTGATAGCCACTGGTGTGCAAAGAAAATGTTAATAAAAATATAGCATGGCTGGCTCGATTCTCACGTGCTCATATATTTAAATTCGATATACTTTTCTTTTGCACTCGATCAAAACACTTTTCGCCAACTGTATGTCAACATATCCTAGTCTCCTGCAGTTTGATATCAACATAGGCCAGTTGATCTAGATCGGCTTCATTTAGATTAACGTTTCCATTGGGGGAGATGATGAGAATGGGGTGCTTTTTGATCCGCTGGTTGTCCCAGCCCCCTTGGTGGGGCTGTGCGACTTCTATTCCCTCTTGGATGTATCACGTCCCAGACCACGATTTTACGCAGGTATCCTCGGAGCAGGACCAAGTACTGGTTTGGACAATTTGTCCAAGAGGTCGCAGTGCACAGAGTTGGATTATCCACAGGCACTATAAAACATTGTATTTCGCTTTAAACAATTCATATGAAAACACTCGAAATAAATATACCTTTTAGGAACCAAATTCCAAGCACGAAAACTATTTCTTTGGGTATATTTACGGTTATGGTTTAGTAAAAATTGAAAAATCACGTGTAGACAAAAAAATGTTTAACTTTTAGACAAAATTTTGGGGGGTTTGTACTCTAAGCGCTGTTCTCAAGCAATGAGGCCTTAAAATTTAGGTATGGTTAATTTAACCCATGTAGACGAAGAGCTTTTCCCTTAGAGAGCGAGTTAAGGTATCACCTTATTGTTGTCTCTTTCTGTTCCATTGTCCCGACATAGACAGTGCGTGGGTGGCGCCAGCGCATAACGGCATAGTCGTATGATCTTATCCCAAAGCCACGTTGCACTGAGTGAAAGCTCTGAACTAAACTTTCAGCTGAGCTTGTAACTTTATTTGCTCTCATAGAATATACAGTAGAACGGTTTGATTTAAAACCGAATATCGTTTTACGATAAAGAATTTAAATTGAATATCGTTTTACGATAAAGCAAACCGTCTCGGTCAGAATTGAAATGGTCAAATGTAGTTTGGTTTTTGATTTACTTTAACTGAAACTGGCCATTAAAAAATAATTATTAAAAAAAACAAACACAAAATAAAAAAAAAAAAAAAATATTTTTTTTTTTGGTTTTTAAATTGATATTTTTATTTTTTTTGTATAAATGGTTGGTTGTGTTTTGTTTGTGTTTTTTGTTTTTTTTTTTGAAATTAATTTTTTTTTTGTTTGGTGGAGAAAAAAAAGAGGGGGGGGGGTGAATAGGAAATTAAAAAAACCAAAAAATAAAAAAAAGGGGAGGAAAAAAAAAAAAAAAAGGGAAAAAAATGGATTTTTGTGAAAATTTTAATGAGACAGATGATAGAAAACTTCTAATCGGCTGCATATACCGACCAAGCCGCACTACAGAATATTTAGAATTAATTGATCTGGTCTCCGCCTTTTCTTTAAATTTTAATGAAATTATTTTAACAGGAGATATGAATTCAAATATTCTGCGGGAAAGTCATCTATTAAACAATATGGAATCTCTTGGAATGACAATTGTAAATCGTAACATTCCAACGCACTTCACTGGTACCTGCAATACGCTCTTGTTTATTTTTGTTTATTTTTTTGTTGTTTATTTGTTTAGAAAGGTTAACAATATTCTGTCAACGCTGTATAGAGAACATAATATAATAAAATAATAATAATATCCTAATCTGTTTCACCATCCAGATTAGGGGAGTTTTTTATAGATATGCCCCGGCTCACATCAAATGAATGGTGAAGACAGATTCAGGAGTGTGACGAGGATAAAAACAATAAAATATTATACGTATTATTATCTAGGGAACATGTAGTTGACAGCAAGTGGTACAGGTTATTATAATTAGCACATAAAACGCGAATCGGATCATGCAAGGCGAAATTCGTCATGCAAGTGCTCAGTGCTAAAGGCTGGTATGACCGCGTTACTCTAGGTGGAACCGCAAATCTTAGTTGGCTTAGAAGAAAGCAAGAATCAATGTCTCCATTTATCAGCTTATGGACAAATAGCACGCCATGGCAAGTCCTCCGATTCTTAAGAGTTGGCAAGTCAATTAGCCGAAGCCTGTCAGTATAGGATGGTAGGCGACGCATAGGATCCCAGTTTAAGCCGCGCAATGCAAACAGAAGAAACTGTTTTTGAACACTTTCTATAAGTTCCTGATACCTGTCGTACTGAGGAGACCAAACGCATGAGCAATATTCAAGAATTGGGCGAACAAGGGAAGAGTACAAAAGTTTAGTGATATATGGATCATCAAATTCTTTAGACCAACGTTTAATAAAAGCTAAAACACCCTTAGATTTATTAACAATAATTCCAATATGGTCATTGCAGCAAAGTTTATGGTCGAATAGAACACCTAGGTCAGTCATGGTTTGGATGCGTTCAAGGCTGTTTTGATCAATATTATAATTGAACAAAAGAGGGCTTCTGCGGTAGAAAGTCATCAACTTGCACTTTGAATGGTTAAGGTACAGCAAATTTTTAAGGCACCAAGATTGTAGGCAGGCCAGATCTTTCTGCAACAGATAATGCGACTCTGGACTGCTGTACGATAGACAGATTTTTACATCATCCGCGTACATTAAAACGTGGGAATCAGTAATAATTTGGGGAAGGTCATTTATAAACAGACCAAAGAGCAATGGGCCAAGATGACTCCCCTGAGGAACACCCGAAGTTACGATTACTACTTTGGATGGAATAGAATTAAACAGGACTCTCTGAGTTCGATCCGACAAATACGTATGAATCCACTTGAGCAGTAGGTCAGGGAAACCTATTAGTGACAATTTTTCCAAAATTACATCTGTTTGCTGCTTTTCTAAAAAGCCGCGGCGAATAATAGATGTAAACTCAAGGAGGTTGGTTGATGTGGAACGACGCTTCATGAAACCATGTTGAGTCGGAGAAATTATGAACCTGCAGGAGTGCTGCAACTGAGTTGTAATGAGTTGTTCCAAAAGCTTAGGGATTGCACATAGTTTTGCAATGCCACGATAGTTTTCAATATTAGACCTACTACCTTTTTTGTGGAGGGGTATTATGTAAGATTCCTTCCAGATAGTAGGAAGATAAGAATTGTTAAGAGATAGTTGAAATAGTTTCGCCAATGGTTTGCATAAAGCACTGGCGCAATACTTTAGGACGCAACCAGGAATATTGTCAGGACCAGATGAAAAAGACGGTTTAATAGATTTAAGATTTTGGTAAACGTCGCTTTCCTGAATAACAGGCATAAAAATACCGCTAGTATGGAAAATAGTGAATGGATAAGGGGAAGATGAAGTAAAGGGAGAGGATGTATAGGTGGATTGAAAAAAGTCAGCAAATAAATGGGCAATATCTCCATTATTAGAGGCAGTGACGTTTTTAAGATAAAGGGAAGAGGGGAAAACAGAAGATTTACGTTTAGAATTAACAAAAGAGTAGAAAAGTTTGGGGTTTTCGCGAAAAAAAATTTTACAGCGATTTAAGTAATTATTATAGCACTCTGTGTTGAGATAAAAGAATTGAGATTTTGCTGCAACGTATTTGGCAAAATCAACTTGAGAGCTGGTTCTCTTATATTTTTTATAAAGTTTGGATTTCCTGTTTATACACTTGAAAAGTGTATATTAATTTTGCCCAGAAGTTTGTAACGCATAGAAATATTCATTTCCGACCCCATAAACTATATATATTCTTGATCAGGACGACGAGCTGAGTTCATTTCCGCTTGTCCGTCCGTCCGTCTGTCTGTCCGTCTGTCCGTCTGTCTGTCTGTTTCTACGCAAACTAGTCCCTCAGTTTTAAAGCTATCGAGCTGAAATTTTGCACAGAGTCTTCTTTTTACTGCACGCAACTAATATGTCGGAACCGGCCGGATCGGATGACTATATCTTATAGCTGTCATAGGAACGATCGGTCGAAAAATAAGTCTTTGTGAGAAAAACTTTTTTGATTTCCATCGTAGCATCACCAATCGTAGTTAATATTAGTTTTATATGTTTCCACACAATATGGAAAAAATTGATCAAAATCGGATGACTATAGCATATAGCTGCCATAGAAACGGACGGTCAAAAAACTACTTCTAGTGAGAAAAACTTTTTTGTTTTCCATCGTAGCGTCTCCAATCTTAATATATATTAGTTTTATATGCTTTGACACAATTCGGAAAAAATTTATCAAAATCGGATGACTATAGCATATAGCTGCCATATAAACGGTCGGTCAAAAAAATACTTCTAGTGAGAAAAACTTTTTTTTTTTCTATCGTAGCGTCTCCAATCTTGGTATATATTAGTTTTATATTCTTTCACATAATTTCGAAAAAATTTATCAAATTCGGAGGACTATAGCATATAGCTGCCATTGGACCGATCGGACGGAAAATGTGTTTTACTAAGAAAAGTTTTTTTTTATGGTATCAAATTTTTATTATCAATGATTTAAAAATTGTAAATATTTGATATCTATATCCTATATATATTTTACCGGTTAAATCAGTTGGAGTAATCTTTTTCAAGTGTATTAGAACTTCGGCACAGTCGAAGTTAGCTTTGCCTTCTCGTTTTAAGATACGAAAGTCTGCGAGAGAACCAAGGCGGCCTATTAAGAGTATTCGATTCTGGAATCTTAGGAACAGATATATCAAGCGCCGCATTTAACATGTCATAGAATGAATTTACGGCATCATCAGGCGAAGTAGCAGAATCGAGAATAGACCAATCAGTTTGACCAAGTATGCGGTTAAGATGCGCAAAGCCTAGGCTCAATTGGTGACACTGTTGTAGTAGGAACCATAATCTCAAGGAGTAACTCAAGTGTAGGATGATGAATATCTTCAGGTGTAGAAAGGGAGTCAATTTTACTGACTAATGGATTAGAAAAATCTGAAACAAATATTAAATCCAATAGTCTACCATTGCGATTACAGATGGCGTTAACTTGACCCAGCGAGAGTTCAATAACACCGTCCACAAAGTCATGTTGACATGTGGGTGTCAAAACATTTGAACTATCCAAAGGTATCCAGGAAATTGTAGGTAGATTAAAATCGCCCAAAACTATTAAATGATCCTTATCGGTGACCATAGTAGATATAAGCTGAATTGCTGATAGGTGCAACATATATATGCTTATATCGGAGTGAGGAGGAATATAAGAGCATGTAATATAAATGCAACAATTGGACATGTTAATACGAACCGAAAGGAATTCAAGAGCATTGACATTGTCATAAGAAATGAATTGTGAGGGTAGGTCAGCTTTAACAGCAATAAGTACACCGCAACCTAAACGATTCAGGCGATCACGACGGTATACTATATAGTTGTTTGCAAAGAGTTCGCAGTCAGATACGGATGAGTTAAGCCACGTTTCAGTAAGAGCAATAACGTGACTTTCGAAAGAGGCACTATTTGTATAGAACATACTTAGTTTGCCTAAAAGGCTGTTCACGTTTTGATAGTGAACAGAGAAGGATGAACTCAGTTTTTTTAAGTTTTACTTGCGGAAGAGTTTTCCGCAACAAGGTTCGAGCTATTTTCTTTTCTTATATACTCATGAACGACGGTATGCTCAGGCCAAATAGTGGGATCAAGAGCCTTACATAAAAGTGACTCAGAAAGAGAAATTGTAAATGAAGATATGGGTCTCTTCTTATTAAATTTAAACTTTCTGATTTCAAGCTCAGCATTTGGCGCATTCAATTCACGGCGTAGGTGAATTCTAACGTCATTTTCTGTAGCATTAGGCATTAATCGGGATACAAATAAGGTTTTCATTGGAGCAACGCCAACAAGTGGTAGTGTCTTCCTGGGCGCAACAGCAGTTAACGGCGGTCGCGATGTCCCAGGCTGAGTAGATATTTGACGCCGCGATACACCAGATTGTGAGGCGTTAATAGCAGCGTCAGCAATTGGGATGACTGTGGTAGGATCAGCATGTGAGTGAGCGGCATCAGTAACAGATTCAACCCCAGTAGCACCTCCGATTGCCAAAGCGGAAGGAGCCACAATAGGATCAGTAGGATCATGTACGGAAGAAGAGCTGAAAGCCGCAATTGATGTAAGGGCATCAGCCTGCGCTGCAGTGGTTTCACTATTTACAAGCAGCGCAGCAGGAGGAGCAGGTAAATTGGGTGTAGTGGTTTCGCTGTTCACAAGTAGAACAACAGGAGGGGCAGGTAAGGTGGGCGTACCAGTAGGCGAAAAGAAAGGCTCTGGCTCTGGTTCTGGAATAGATAACAGATTAATAGGCGGGCCACACTTCTTCCTTTGTAGGGGATCACTCATTTGAAGAATTTTTAGGCTCTTAAAATGCGACTCCATAGCTAGGAACCTTCCATGAAGATCCCGAAATCCAGCACAAACAGACTCAAATTCCAAGTGAGTCTGCCGCATGAATAGCCGCATGTCAACTTCAATGTGTCGGCAGTCCCAGCAGGTCCAGTTGAGGCCATTTCGTTCCTTCATGAGGTCAACCACTCGTCCACCAGTGGCTCCAAAGTTTGCACAGGTGGTATGAGCAGTGTTTGTACAAAGCCAGCAGTAGGCATAAATCTGGCGTGTTGTAATTTTGTTGTTAAATACACAACGTTCAGCACAGCAGGTTGCCATGATAGCCGGTAGCTATAGCTCACTGTACTCGACAAAAGCGCGAGACAAAATTAAGCAATGCGGGTTATTAAAGAGATGAATCGAAAGAGAACCGTATTCGGTTTATTAGGCAAGCGGGTGTAAACAAACAAACACACCGACAAATTAGAGAGTTTATGATTGTAAAGCACCGTTAGAATAGTTAAGCTGCAACTTTGAAGTGAGAAGCTAAACACGAACGGAGCACAGCTAAGAGAATGACCGGGAGAGCGGCGCAATGCTTGGGAGTGCAATGCAAATTGGGAGCGATTATGATGCCAAACAATAAACGAAAAGGCAAATAGTAATTTATTGGTTTAAATAAGTCACTGTCTTTAGATTATTAGGCACAGGGTTACCCGTAGGGAAAGATACGCCACAAGCTAAATAAAGCACAACAATTATATCCGAAATGTATGTAGAAATAGATTTAAAAGCAAGAGCAAGCAGAGAACACGTCTTACTGACTTCGCGATCACATTCGTTTTTTGATGTTTTTTAGATGTTTTTTATGTTAGCCACCCTGACAGAGTTCAACTATACGACCAAATTTCTGTTCCTGTCTTTTCCAAACATGATGTTCTGTTTATGTCCTATGATTTATGTTTGGACCACATTGACAATCGAACTAAATACAGAGATTTTAGGCGTATTGACCAAATTTTGTTGAGAACTGATCTATATATATGTGACTGGAGTTCTATTTATCACCTTTCAACTGTTGACTCCCAACTTTACTTTTTTTACTGGTAATATAGTCTCACTCTACAACAAATTCGTACCACTTCGACAAAAATTAATCTGCAACAAACCAAAGCCGTGGTTTAATAATAACATAAAGAAACATATATACAGGGTTGCCCATATTCGACGGACCCATCTGGCAACGCCATAACTTTTGACAGAGATGTCAGATCGCTTAATGACATACCGCGTTTGAAGCGTCAGTCCAAGCAGATTTTCACTATGGAACAATACACGCCACGCGAGCGCTCTGAAATAGTTGAAATTTACATTCAACAGAACAAGTCAATTGTGAAAACTCAACGTGCTTTTAAAAAATTAAAAAATGTGAAAAGTGCGCCTTCTAAGAACACCATTAAGCGTTTATACGAAAAATTTTCGACTGGTGAGGCTCTTTCTAATCCGAAGAGGCCAAATAAAAGTCGACTAAGGCGATCGGCCGAGAATATCGCTGCCGTACGAGCCAGTGTTGAGAGGTCCCCAAGAACATCCCAAAAACGCCGTTCTCAGCAGTTGGGCATGGCTCGGTCCACTTTACAACGGATTATTCGCGTTGATTTGCATTTGTTCCCGTACAAAATTCAATTGACGCAAAGATTGTTGCCTGCGGACAAGCCTCGTCGATTGAATGGGCCCAAAGAGTCATCGAAATGGCCGAAGATGACGAGCAATTTTGGAACAAAATTATCATGTCCGATGAAGCCCATTTCACATTGAATGGGACCGTAAATAAGCAAAATTGCCGTATTTACGCCACTGAAAAGATTCAAGAAGTGCCTCTTCATGACGAAAAAGTCACAGTTTGGTGCGGCGTTAGTGCGAAAACGGTCATTGGGCCGTTTTTCTTCCAAAATGAAAATGGCCATGCTGTTACCATCAACCAGGAGCGTTATCGCGACATGATGACCAATTTTGTGATGCCAATTATTCGTCGAAAGCGTATGAGGCAGTTCTGGTTTCAACAAGACGGCGCTCCACCGCACACAAGTCGCATAACAATCGATTTTCTGAAGAAATTGTTTCCGGGCCGTTTGATGTCGAAAAGTGGTGATTTGGACTGGCCACCGCGTTCGCCCGATTTGACGCCGCCTGACTTCTTCTTGTGGGGATATTTGAAGTCAAAGGTTTACGTTAACAAGCCAAGGACCGTAGAAGAGCTCAAGGACAACATTCGTGAAGAAATAGCCGCTATTCCGGTCGAAATGTTGGCGAATACGATGGAAAATGCTGCAAAAAGGGCACAATATGCCATCAACGCCAGAGGCGGCCATTTGAGAGATATCATATTCAAAAATTGATGTAAACAAATCTACTTGGAACAAATTAAATGATTAAGATTGCCAACCGCCAAATTTTTATACTCTGTACCGAAGGTACACAGAGTATATTGGGTTTGTGCAAATGTATGTAACAGCCAGAAGGAGGCATCTCCGACCCTATAAAGTATATATATTCTTGATCAGCATCAACAGCCGAGTCGATATAGCCATGTCCGTCTGTCCGTCTGTCTGTCCGTCTGTCCGTATGAACGAAGAGATCTCAGAGATGGTAAGAGATAGAGGTTTGAGGTGTATGGAACATATATTTCTTATACTTGCAGGCAGATCAAGTTTAGTTTTAATTTTTGCCACGCCCCCTGCCTCCCCCGCAAATTAAAAAAAAACGAAATAACTCCCACAATTTTCAAGATAGATAGTTCAAACATTCAAGACATATATTCTAGTACTTATTTTGAATCGACCCGCCATACATCGTTTTTCGATCAGATGAACGATATTAGAGCTATACGTAAAAGAAAATAAAAACCAACAACAACACCGTAGCCATTGGTAGAACTTACGAGAAAGAGAGAGCGAGAAGGCAATAGCTAACTGGTAATTTCCCAATTGGACCTTGCTATGAGAGGAGCGATGTAATTGAGATGCCCTGCCAAACAGGTACAGAGTATATTACAGTCGGGCTTGACCGACTTTCTTACTTGTTATTTTTATACTCTGTACCGAAGGTACACAGAGTATATTGGGTTTGTGCAAATGTATGTAACAGCCAGAAGGAAGCATCTCCGACCCCATAAAGTATATATATTCTTGATCAGCATCAACAGCCGAGTCGATATAGCCATGTCCGTCTGTCCGTCTGTCCGTATGAACGAAGAGATCTCAGAGATGGTAAGAGATAGAGGTTTGAAGTGTATGGAACATATATTTCTTATACTTGCAGGCAGATCAAGTTTAGTTTTGATTTTTGCCACGCCCCCTGCCTCCCCGCAAATTAAAAAAAACTGAATATCTTCCACAATTTTGGAGTTACGTTGTTCGAACCTTTTAGACATATATTCTACTCATCATTTCTTATCAAGCCCCCATACATCGTTTTCCGATCAGATGAACAATAGTGGCGCTATATGTAAAGAAAATTTAATGCAACGCCAACAACAACACCGAAGCCACTTACGAGAAAGAGAGAGCGAGAGGGCAATAGCTTACTGGACTGCGCCGCTTTTAGTTTCCCCCTCCCTTCTTTCCAATAGATATTTGTGTAAGTAGGCAAAGACGAAGTATGAGAGGAGAGATGCAATTGAGATGGCCTGCGGTCAAAAATCACGCGTGATTCCCGCGTGACTAATATAGATATGTTTATGTTAATAGGAAATTATATACAAATTTTATTATTTTACAAATTATGTACTAGGGTAATTCTACCCATCATTACTTATCGAGCCCGTACATCGTTTTTCAACCAGACGAAAGATAGTCGAAAGAGTTGCCACCCCCAGATTTTGAAAAAACCTCACACTTTAAAGTTATCAGTTATATACAAACAGGTACAGAGTATATTACAGTCGGGCTTGACCGACTTTCTTACTTGTTTTCTTTGATTCTTTTAAAAAAAACATGGGTCCGTCGAATATGGGCAACCCTGTACTTTCGTGACAAAGCTTATGCCAAATGGAAACGCTTCAAGACTGATCAGCATTATAAAGTCTATAAAATGCTAAGAAAAGAAGTAACTGTCCTTATTAACTCTTCAAAAAAGGAGTATTATTGTGCAAAGTTTAATAATGCAGGGACAAGTGCAAAAACATGGTCACTTCTAAAAGAACTTGGTACTGGGAAGCCCAAACCACAACCTAACATTGACATCGACACTGACGAGCTAAATAGTATTTTTGTAAGTTCTAATGTACCTGAAGTTATGCACAACACGTACCTGAACAGTCAACCTTATAAAGCCTGTGATAATAATTTTAGTTTTATGTGTGTTACTCAATCTGAAGTCCTAGAAATGATACTACATATTAAGTGAAATGCTACTGGTCTTGATGAAATTAATCCGAAATTCTTGAAAATATTTCTTCCTCACATACTGCAATACATAAAGTACATTTTCAATACTGACTTACGACCTCCACTTTTCCTATGCATGGAAAGCTGCCAAGGTTATAGCAATTCCAAAATCCACCAATGAGTACAGACCAATATCTATATTGCCCTTCTTATCAAAAGTTCTCGAAAACCTTCTGGCGAAACAAATCAATAAATTTATGCTTTCTAAAAAACAATTTAATGATAATCAATCAGGTTTTAGAAAAGGTAGAAGCTGTACGACAGCAATAATTAATATTAAGGAATATATTCGTAGAGAGATTGACAATGGCAATATAACATTTTTGACCCTTCTAGACTACAGTAAAGCATTTGACACGGTTAATCACGATATTCTATGCACAAAACTCAAACAATTGTACATGTTCTCAAACACTGCTGTAAAACTTTTGCAGTCTTATCTTACCGATCGAAGACAATCAGTAGTCACATGTAAAAAAGCGTCATTCTTCTTGACTATAAAACGTGGTGTCCCTCAGGGATCGGTTCTTGGTCCTCTCTTGTTTTATATATATGTTACGTACGATGTTCAGTTGTATATTAGTAGACCCTTGTGTAAAATTAATGAGTGTGTCCAAGTGTGTAATAGCGAATTACATAAAATAAATGTCTGGGCTAAAAGGAATGGTCTGGGACTAAACGCAAGCAAATCAAAATGTTTGGTAATAGGCAATAATAAGAATGTTATTACTGACAACTTACCCCGCTTAACAATAAATAACAATCCAATAGATTATGTCGAACGAGCATGTAATTTAGGGTTTATATTTAATTTAAAACTTACATGGAAAGACCATATAATAAGATAAACAGGCAAGATGTACGGAACCCTCAGAAACCAAAATATTATAAAAGACTTTCTGCCAGTTAGAATTAGGTTGCTGATGGCCAAGAGTCTACTAACGACTGTCCTTTTTTTATGGAGTTGAAGTATTCAATAATTGTGATTCGGAAAGCCAGAGGAAGATGCAAGTAGCCTTTAATAACATAGTCCGTTATGTATATAACAGAAAACGAACTGACAGGATATCCGACGTATCAGTGCATATCTTTAATTTACCCCTGCAGGCTTGGATGGACTTGAGAAGTCTATCTCTTTTACACAAAATAATCTGGACAAATGAACCCTCATACCTTCATCAGAAACTTAATTTTAGTGTGTCAAAAAGAACAAATAATATTATATGCCAAAAATTTAGACTTTCAATTTCGGAAAAACAATTTTATATTCACGCTGTTCGTTGTTGGAATCGACTACCACATGAAATCAAAGCTATTGAGAATGCCACGCAATTTAAGATAAAATTAGAAGCTCATCTTCGAACCATAAACAGTTAACAAAGTAGGAAAAACAAATACAAATAAATACAAATACAAAATAAATAAATAATGTAAACAATAATGTTAGGTATTTAAACATAAATGATCCGTTAAAATTAATTAGAAAAACAATACATATTTTTGAATGTTTAGATTTTAGATAAAATTTAAGTAGGGATTTTAAATGTTTAAATGTTCTTTAAGTTAATCAATTGTGACTAGCGCGACAAATTATAAGTAAAATGTACTTGTAGCGTTAGGATGACTAGAAAATAAATAAAGAAATAAAATAAAGAAATTAATCCTCTGGGAAATTTGCAGTCGATCGTCAAAGATACTGTATCACGTGTGTTGGCTTCAATAAACGTATTCAGTATAGTGACTGCCCCTGAACAAGTATCAGCTGTGGAAACTCAATCTAGCGAGCAAATTTTAGGGAAGTTTTAAGCTCGCATAAAACTGCCGATATTCTTCAAAAATGGGGAGTTTGGTTTGATGGTACACCAGATGGTTTATCAGTCGGGGAATTTTTGTACCGAGTGAAAATCCTAACTCAAGAAAATCTTGATAGCGATTTGGAACTCTTGAATAAGAAAATTCATCAGCTGCTGATTGGCAAAGCCAGTAGTTGGTTTTGGCGGTTTCACAAGAGGGTAAAAACCTTTACATAGACTGAATTTTGCTTAGCTTTGCATGAACAATATCGTGAGAGTCGATCTGTTACCGAGTTGCGGGAACAGATACGCTCTCGCACACAAAAACCCGGAGAATCATTCGATTATTTCTACGAGGCCGCTGGTAAACTTATGGATAAATTGTCTGTTAGTTTTGCTGAGGAGGAATTGGTTGAAATGATTCAAGGAAATCTGCTTACAGAAATGAAAGATAGACTTTGATTTGAAAATGTTTTGTCCGTCTCTGAATTGCGTCGCCTCGTGCGAGAAAGTTTTCTTAAAAAAAACAGGTAGATTACGCACGATGCCACAAAAAGAGAAAGATTCAGGCGCATATCGCGTTTACGCACTTGATGAAGAGCCAACGCAGGAGCATCAGTGCAGTGATGGAGAACTAGAAATTGCAACGGTCAATCGGATAGGTTCATCTAAGATAACGTGTTGGAATTGTGAATCTGTAGGGCACATGTGGGAAGATTGTTTGGCGGACAGGCGCATCTTCTGTCATGGTTGTGGAGCTCCCCAAATTAATAAAACGAATTGTCCAACTAGTAAGCGCAGATCGGAAAACCGACAAGCGGGGTCATCCAATCAAGGGAGGATGCTCAAAAATAGAAATTAACCCGCATGTATCCAGCAAAGTAGTTAAAATTCCATATCATAAGGTCAATAAAGACAATAAACATGAATTAAAATTGAATTTTTTACCGTATCATGAGAGATTACGCAATTATTATTTAGTTGGAGATAGGATATTTACAGGCCACATGAAGAAGAGCCGACGTAATACTAAGAAAAATCTTGTTGTTTCTATTATTTATCAGAAAAATATCGATAGACGTAGTTATGCTAGTGTTTCGTTCCTGAATTTTTCCGAATTAGGTCTGCTTGATACCGGAGCAAATATTCAGCATTAGCCCTAGAAAATTTCTCGGATTTTTCAAATTTTAAACCGATTTGTCACAAGTACGTACAGCCGATACAAAGCCACATCAGGTACTGGGAATCCTTCGAGTGCAAATGAAGTACCAAGATCAAGAAAAGGAAATCGATCTTTACGTGATCCCTTCTATTGCACAAAGATTGATCTTAGTGTAGTAGGATAGTGATGGTACATTCAAGCACTCATGGTCACCCTAACGGCTATTCCCTTTAACACTAACATTACAATAACATACCTGTATATTGTTATCTCTTTTACACATACACAGAGACATAAGCATAGCTGTTAAGAGACTGTAATGAGATCTGTAAAAGTGACACGTCTAGATCATTCTAGAGACGTAGACGTAGAGTAGACGTATTAAAATACCAGAGAGTTCTTATAATAAACTGAAACATAACCTTAAACCTCACTCGTCTTTCCTCTCACAAAATCAGAAGTGGGCCTAACTCAAAATGAACCCGGTTGAAATTAATCAGTTTTCGTGTGTTCAACTAAAAAATTGGCTAACAGTTCTTGGATTGACAACCAAAGGCACAAAAGCAGAACTAGTTGCGCGGTTATATGCGATATCGCCAGAATGTCGTGGGGCTCCACCAGAGCTCCATTCAGGTCAAGATCTGGATCAAGAAGACTTACAACAACAATCACAGCCAGTTCTGCAGCCAGGCAACAACGGCGCTATGAGTGACGAAATTGCTGGCGCCGCTGCAATTAAACTACAAAACCAACAACAATCACAGGAGACACATGACAGCGTTAATGCGACTTCAGATCAAGCAGCTGCCGAGTTGACATTGGAAGGTGCTGAAATCGAAGTGTTGCAGCAGCTACGAGCAGAAATCAAGCAAGGCAAAATTTTGCTTGATCAAATGCGCGCAGAATCTATAAAAACGGCGCAATTCGGCGAGATGGATGACGTCATCAACAACGACCATGGTGGCAACATTAACAACGACCATGGTGGCAACATCAACAGCGATGACTCTGCTGGAAATATTGGCGGCGAAAATAACAGAGGTGGCAGCGCTGACAACAGTCATGTTAACGAAGGTGCTGTTAACAGCAATAGTGTTGGAGGAGGCATCGAGAGCAGTGCTGGACAACAACGCAACTTAAATATAAACAAACTGGCGCTTGCTAAGGAAATTACTATGGATTTCGACGGAGGATCGTTTGCTCGCAATTGGGCAGCACAATTACAAAACATCGCACTAGTATACGAGCTGTATACCGATGGATTGAAAATGTTGTTTTTGGCCAAGCTAAGAGGCAATGCACAACGATGGCTGCACGCCAATCCAAATCGTATTCTGGAACCAGCCGATCGTTTGTTCGAGCAGATTATAATGGCGTTCGGCGGTAAGCTGTCCAAATCGGAAGCCAGAAGCAAATTTCAGGATCGTCAATGGCGCAGCAGTAAGATGTTTTCAACCTACTTTGATGACAAAATGATGCTGGCCAATGAGGTCAACATTGATGTGGAAGAGCTGGTGGAGCGCATCATCGAAGGAATTTCATCACCAGGGTTGCGTGATCAAGCACGCATACAGTGTTTTACGAATCCTCAACAGATTCTGCGAGCTTTTTCTGGAGTACGCCTACCTGAGCAGGATAAAAGGGCTTACACATCGCAAGTGGCAGTAACACGAGCTACGGTCAACAAAGAACTTCGCTGTGTGAATTGCAACTCTATTGTACACAGTTAGTACACAGCCAACAGAAGTGGTTAGTACACAGCCAACAGAAATTGTTAGTACACAGCCAACAGAAGTGGTTAGTACACAGCCAACAGAAAATGTTAGTACACTGCCAATGGAAATACGGTCAAATTCAATAGTAAGTAATAATAATAGTAGTAATTATACAGAGGGTACAATGGTCGAATACAATGTTGGAAAAAATGTAGATTATGAAACACAATGCCAATTCAAACGATTAATCGAAGAGAAATATGTAAATGCAAAAAAGCCAGATAAGCCTTTGGTCAGATGTGAAATCAAGCTTAATATGGAAAAGTCGAAACCGTTTAGCTGTGCCCCTAGAAGATTATCATATACAGAAAAAGAAAAGTTGCAACAATTGTTAGATGACTATTTAGAGAATGGAATTATACGTCCAAGCGAATCTGAATATGCTTCAAACATTGTGCTGGTAAAGAAAAAGACAATCGATTTGAGACTATGACTTTGACTTCAGAAAAATTAACAAGTATTTGATCAAAGACAACTATCCGTTGCCGCTTATTGATGATTTGTTAGAGAAATTAGTTAACAAGAAAGTGTTTACGAAGTTAGATCTCAAAAATGGATATTTCCATGTGTTTGTCAGTGAAGAGTCGATTAAATACACTTCGTTTGTCACACCGTTAAGGCAGTTTGAGTTTCTCAGAATGCCTATGGGATTTAAAAACGCTCCAGCAGTTTTTCCACGTTTTGTAAACAAGATATTCTGTGACTTAATTCGAAAAAACAAAGTAATCGTTTACATGGATGATATAATGGTTGCAAGTGAAAATATGAATGAACATTTGGAGACGTTAAAAGAAGTGTTTATCAGATTATCGCAGAATAAATTAGAACTTCGAATGGACAAGTGTGAGTTTTAGCAAACAAGTGTTAAATATTTAGGATTCTTGATCACGAGCGAAGGGATTAGGGCTGATGAAAAAGGAATAGAAGCGGTGCAAAACTTTCCAGTCCCAGATAAGACACAGGCTGTTCAAAGTTTTCTCGGCTTGTGTTCATATTTTCGCAGATTTATAAAGGATTTTTTAACAATTGCCAAGCCACTGTATGATTTGTTGAAAAAAGAAAAGCACTTTCAGTTTGAAGAAAAGGAACTTAATTGTTTTTTGACGCTAAAAGAAAAGTTAATACAGTCTCCATGTTTATCAATTTATAATTACAAGGACGACATTGAACTGCACTGTGATGCAAGTGCCTTAGGATTTGGTGCAGTATTGCTACAGAAAAAAGAAGACAAGAAACTTCATCCAATTTTCTATTTTTCGAAACTCACAACAGAGGCTGAGTCAAAGTACCATAGTTTCGAGTTAGAAACGCTGGCAATTATTCATGCTCTTCGCAGATTCCGGATTTACTTACAAGGAAAACGGATTAAAATTGTTACCGACTGCAACTCACTGACGTTAACGGTAAACAAGGTAGAGCTCAATCCGAGAATTGCCAGATGGGCATTGGAATTACAAAATTACGACTATGAATGACAAAATTACGACTATGAATTAGTGCATAGGGCAGGGCATAGAATGCAACATGTAGACGCACTCAGCAGATGCACAAACGTATTGGTAGTGGAAACGAATAGTTTTGAAGACAATTTAGTTATCTGTCAATCAAATGATCAGAAGATACAGAAACTGAAAAGTCTATTGGATAATGCGGAATATAAGTTATTTGAAATGAGAAACAGAAAATCAAACGATGGTAGAATATTATTCTATGTCCCTGAAGAAATGGAAGACCATGTGATGTACAAATATCACGATGAAATAGGGCATATTGGAAGGGATAAGATGATGGAAATAATTAACAAAAGCTATTGGTTTCCGAATGTCAAAGAGAAATGCGTTACTCACATTGAAAATTGTTTAAAATGTATTGCGTTTTCTCCAAAAACGGGCAAGGGAGAAAGTTTGTTGCACTGTATTCCAAAAGGCAACAAACCGTTTGAATTGATTCATATTGACCATTATGGGCCAGTAGATTCTGGCAGAGCAAAAAAGCATCTTTTTGTAGTTGTCGATGGATTTACGAAATTTGTGCGTTTTTACGCAACCAAAACAACAAATACAAAAGAGGTGATTACAGCATTACGAGACTATTTTAGAGCATACAGTAGACCGAAGTGTATAGTTTCAGATCGTGGAAGCTGTTTTACGTCGAACGAATTTGAGGTGTTTATGGAGGAATGTAATATTAAACATATGAAAATTGCAACAGGTTCCCCGCAGGCAAATGGCCAGGTTGAAAGAATAAACAGAAGCCTTGGTCCAATGATAGCAAAGTTGATAGAACCAGAAAGAGGTTTACACTGGGACATGGTGATAGAAAAAGTAGAGTACGCAATGAACAACACTCAACACAGAAGCATAAAACAATTACCAAGTAAAATGTTGTTTGGAATTGAGCAAAAAGGAAAAGTAATGGACGAATTAAAAGAAAAACTAGAGGAGAAATTTAGTATGACAAGTAAAGAAAGTTTAAAGGAAATTAGAGATAAAGCAGCGGATATTCAGAGGAAAGCGCAAGAGTACAATAAGACAAATTACGACAAGGGGAAAAGAGAAGCGAAAAATTACAAAAAAGGAGATTATGTAATGGTTAAAAATTTCGACAGCACGGTAGGTGCGGCTAGGAAATTAATTCCGAAGAATAAAGGACCATATATGATAACTAAAATACTAAGAACGACAGATTTTTATTAAAAGATGTTGAAGGATTTCAATTAACGCGTAACCCTTATCAAGGTATTTGGAGTGCACAAAATATGAGACATTGGAAAGGGAATAAAAACAAGCTAAAATAAGAAATGGTTTATTGTCATTTATATTGTATAATAATTACATAAATAATATAACTAACTTAAGTTTACTTTTATATCATACTGTGATCAGGGGATACAGTTGTCAGGATGGCCGAGTTGTAGTAGGATAGTGATGGTACATTCAAGCACTCATGGTCACCCTAACGGCTATTCCCTTTAATACTAACATTACAATAACATACCTGTATATTGTTATCTCTTTTACACATACACATAGACATAAGCATAAATGTTAAGAGACTGTAATGAGATCTGTAAAAGTGACACGTCTAGATCATTCTAGTGCGCGCCGACTTGGAGAGTAGACGTATTAAAATACCAGAGAGTTCTTATAATAAACTTAAACGTAACCTTAAACCTCACTCGTCTTTCCTCTCACATTAGGGATCGTCTTTTTGCATATATTCGTATTAGCTCCTGGAATAATTAGCTCAGCATCCACTTCTGACTGTAAAGATGAACAAGCATTAGATCAATACCCTACATTGCCCGACAGTCAATTGAGACAGTAGAAAGCTGTTAAGGAATTGTTTCCCAATTTCGAGAAACAAGGATTAGGGCGAACGGCTCTGATTAAGCATCATATCTATGTTGGCAGAGCTAAGCCCGTAAAGCAAAGACATTACCCAGTTAGTCCAGCAGTCGAGAAGCTCATGTATTCCGAAATCGACCGAATGTTGAGTATAGGCGTGATTGAGCCCTCGCAGAGTGCGTGGAGTCCTCCAGAGCTGCGTCACTGCGTCTTTGGTTACTTAGACGATTTGAGCATTGTAACCGAAGATTTCGAGTCCCATTTATCGGTGTTAGTTCGAATAGCCGACCAATGTCGAAAGGCTAATCTTACTTTAAACGTGGCTTAAAGCTAATTCTGCATCACAAAAGTAAATTACTTAGGGTATGTGATCGGAAGCGGAGCGATAGCTACGGACCCAGAAAAAATTTCGTGTGTATTGAACTGGCCAACACCCAAGAACTTAAAGCAAGTTCAAGGTTTTCTCGGGGTGTGTAGTTGGTATAGATGCTTCATTAAGAATTTTGCAGAAGTGACGTGTCCAATTAAGTATGTACTTTCTTCTAAGAAAAGATTCATTTGGTCCGCAGCAGCTCAATCTGCTGTGGATACTTTAAAAACTCTTCTAACGTCGCCTCCTGTACTTTTAAATCCCGATTTTGACCGTTAATTCTTCTTACACTGCGATGCCAGCGACTACGGCATTGGAGCTGTGCTCGTTCAGTTGTCCGACAGTGAAGAAGAAAGCTATAGCTTTTATGTCGAAGAAGTTATCGAAATCACAGAGAAATTATAGCGTCACAGAACGCGAGTGCCTTGCCGTAATACTGGTAATCGAGAAGTTCCACTGTTATCTCGAATTACAGCCCTTTGAAGTAGTGACAGATCATTCGAGCCTTCTCTGGCTAATGAGACAGCAGAATGTATCTGGTCGCCTACAGTCCTTTAAGTTCACTATCTCCCATCGTGAGGGAAAAGACCACATTGTGCCTGACGCATTGTCACGGAAGTGTGAATATGAGATAGAGAGCGTAGAACTTATTGGGCCTGAGATTGATTTAGACTCGTCAGCTTTTCTCGATCCGGAGTACTTAGAATTAAAAGCTAGAGTCGAAGCAAATAGTGAGAAATTCCCTGTTTTGCGTGTAGCAGATAATTTACGAGAAAATGCTATCCGTCAAGCTCATGACAGTATTGTATCTGCTCATGGCGGGATGCAAAAATCTATCAAAAGGTTAAGAAGACACTTATTTTGGCCAGGATTGTCTAAACAGGTTCGCGAGTATGTGCGCGCATGTGGGGTGTGCAAAGAAACGAAAGCCCCTAATACAACATTGCGTCCGCCGTTGGGGGAACAAAGCGTATCATGTAGACCCTTTCAAAGGCTCTACATTGATATACTAGGTCCGTATCCGCGCAGCAAGAAAGGTCAAATCGAACTATTGATTGTCCTCGATGATTTCCGTAGGTATCATTGGCTGTGTCCATTAAAGAAGTTCACAACCTCGTTGATCAATCAGTTTTTGAGTCAGAAGATCTTTGCTGAATTTGGAGTTCCCGAGTCGATAATTATCGACAACGGCTCACAGTTCAAGTCCAATGAATTTGAGGCACTTTTGATCAAATTTGGTATACAACACAGCCCTTTATTCTCCCCAAAGTAATGCTGCGGAGATAGTAAAACCCTTATTAATGGCAGCAATCCGCTCTTATCTCCGTGCTAAACAAACCGAATGGGGTCAACACTTCCCGAGTATCTCTTCTGCGTTGCGTTCTTCATTGCATCAGTCGATCGGTTGCTCCCCTTATAAGGCGTTGTTTGGAGTAAATATGATTAACCATGGAAATGACTATAAACTCTTCAAGAAAATATCCTTGTTGGAAGAATATCCCATGTTGTCGAGAGTTGATCAATTTGCATTGTTGAGGCAGGATATCAAGAAAACCAGTAGAGAGGCGTACGAAAGGAATGCGAGTCAATACAATCTAAGATCGAATCCTATGTCGTTTAAAATAGGCCAAGAGGAATTTTTATTTGAGTAATTTTAGCCTAAATTTCAACAAGAAATTGGGACCTCAGTTTCCGAAATGTCGTGTCAGAAGAAAACTGGAAAACGCATTTTATTTGCTGAAGACATTGCAAGGCAGAGAGATTGGAACATTCCATACGAAAGCCATTAAAATCTGATTCCAGCTAATCATGCCGCGTAGAACTTAACAGATTATCTGTGGTTGTAATGGTCGCATAATAAGAGACACCAAACTTATTCGAAGTCAATTCGTAAATTTTAGTTTGCTTTAGTGAAAGATTATTGCGATTTGTTTCAACATTTTACATTCCTTTTTCCTTAAAACCGTTGAGATTCAAGTTCAATTCAAGTTTAGCGGATTTTTTCATAAACCAACTTGCATAACCCATGTTTGCAGAGATCAATCTTCGTTATCGGTTCTGATAACAAAAAGTAGCGATATAGATATCCGATATTCGATAGCTTTCAATTCGGTCATACTAAAGTTCTTGTCAAATCGCCTTTCCGTCGATCTGTCTTTCCGCTTCAAGAACTCAGCCAGAGCAGATAGTAAAAGCTCGCACGCTAGACCAAAAGTATTTTTGTAACCAGAACTTAATCAATCAAGAAGTAAGCGATCCTAGGCAATAGCTGTCCACCGGCGGCCACTGCGAAACTTGCTGCCACTTCCCCTTGGATTCCTGCTGAGGCCAAGTGTTCTGGCGTTGAAACGTTGGTCTTCTAGTTCTCCGCGTCTACCTTATGACATGACCACTGTCTCACGTGTTCATGTCGCTGCGCATCCTTCTGTTCACTTTGAGCCGGTACAAGTCATTCCCAAGGTCCGCGCTCCCAACACTCAGGCGTTGGCTTCACCTCCGGTTGAGCCGTTTTTCCGCTCAGCTTCACTACCCACCGGTACCTTCGGATGGGCATACTGCTTACGCCTTGGAGCCCGGTCGATGCTGCCATTCACCGATTTCTTTGGCGATTCCTCAGGTGGCTCTTCCACTATCCCCTCCTCCATCGTCGTCTCTGTTGCTGGACCTTCTGCTCGGGTGGCATCTTCAGCCCAAGTTTCAACCACCGTTTCCTGGTGGAACCACACGCCTCCCACGCGAACAGATCGCCTCCACTGTGAGATCATGGGACACCACTGGTGTTGGTGTTGTTGCCGCCCTTGATCGTATTGTTGCTGCTGCTCACTCTGCTCACGCTGCTCTCGCTCTCCCTGTCGATACTGCTGCCGCTGCTGCTCTCGTCAGCCCTGTTGGTACTACTGTTGCTGCCATTCGGCCTGCTTCCCCTCCTCTCCATCCGAAATGACCAAAATCTCGGCCTCTTCCACCCTCTTGGGCATGGGTGTCTGTGGCCGCACAAGTTTCCAAACTGGGGGTGAGGGAACCTGCTCTTCATCATCACTAATGACGATGACCGCTTCTTTGTCACTCTGCCCACTCGACGTCTGCTCATCCGAATCGGAATCAGCTATCCCTCCGTCCGCCTCTGGCTCTTCAGCCGCACTCTCGTTAACTTCAGCCATCCCGTCACCTGCTTCTTGATCATCGGCCGCTCTCTCGCCGCTGTTAGCTTTAGGCTCATCCGACCACTCGATTTCTGAGGACGTCTCCAGAGGCCCCTGAGACTAATGGCGATGCCAGTAGTTGGAGCACTGGTGATCTTGATCTTCGTGGCTTCTTTTTGGGTCACATGAGCGGCAATCGACGATACCCATTCATCAAAACGCCTGGCTTACGCCGCCTATCACCGTTCAAGCCTAACCTACCTCCCCTTGGGTTGGTAGATCGGCCCGGAACGACTAGCTCCGCCTGGGCTTGCCCTGATAGTCTGCCTTCTTCAATGATATTTTTCATTTTCATTCTGCTTTTGCTTTTCTTTCATCTTCTATTCTCGCGTAAGCTCTTGCAATAGTCCCGCTAACGGTCGTTCTCTCTCTCTCTTTTCATAAGCAAGCCCTCTGTTGCCGTGCGGCCGCAGCTTCGTTCGAAGCCGTTAGCAACGCACTATTTTAATTTATTATTATTATTAATCCTAGTGTTACAAGTAAAAAAAAACTTAATGTTTATAACACTAGTCAAACCATATATTAAACATTAAAGACATTAAGAATTGAAACAGTTATTATCAATTGAATAACTCAGTGTTACAAATCAAAAAATTTTGAATATACTTTTCACGAGACCCAGTGCAGATTGTGGGGCTGGTCGAGTATAACATTTCCTCATACTTGGTTTGTTCAATACACCCCCAAAATCTGAAGTTATGGCCCAAAAACCGCTTTTTGCCTTTTTTACTCCATTAAGTTGAAATAATTCGCCCATTGACCGTCCGATTGTTTCAAACCTTGAAAATTCTGATAGCAACGGAATGAATCTAATATATTGTAATCAGTGGTTATATAGATTCAACGCGATGGCTGAGAAATGCGGGTTACAGATATGGAAATTTCACCCTTTTTTATGAAATTTCAACTTTACCCACCATAGGTTTAACTATTTTGTTTTAAGCTATTTTTTCTTAAACTTTATGGTAAAAGTCCATTCAATTCTACGTTAAACACAGGTGGTCCCAATAAATTTGGTTACCATTTGACGACGCTATTCGCAGATTTCAGAGCACACCTCGTCTGATTTAAATTTTTTAACATAGTTGAGTGTCAGTATAAGTAAACTTTGCTTTATTTTTAGTGTGCTTATACAAGTAAAAGTATACTATGTTTATGCCTGGCGGGAAATTTAAATTATATTTCTCAAATAAAAAAAAAAAAGAGAAGGCAAAGCTAACTTCGACTGTGCCGAAGTTTAAATACACTTGAAAAACTTTACTCCAACTGATTTAACCGGTAAAATATATATGGGATATAGATATCAGATATTTAAAATTTTTAAATCATTGATAATAACAATTTGATACCATAAAAAAAACTTTTCTTAGTAAAACACATTTTCCGACCGATCGGTCCTATGGCAGCTATATGCTATAGTCGTCCGATTTTGATCAATATTTTCAAAACTATGTGAGAGCATATAAAACTAATATATACCAAGATTGGGGACGCTACGATAGAAAACAAAAATGTTTTTCTCACTAGAACTAGTTTTTTGACCGACCGTTTCTATGGCAGCTATATTCTATAGTCATCCGATTTTGATAAACTTTTTCAGAATTATGTGGAAGCATAAAAAACTAACATATACCAAGATTAGTGACGCTACGATGGAAAACAAAAAAGTTTTTCTAACTAGAACTAGTTCTTAGACCGATCGTTCCTATGGCAGCTATATGATATAGACATCCGATCCGGTCGGTTCCGACATATTAGTTGCGTGCATTATGGCAATATGGCAATATTGGTCCAGAAATCGTGAAGCATAAACGTGAATATATATCAATAATTTTTTTTGTATTTGAGAAATATAATCTAAATTTTTCGCCAGGCATAAACATAGTATACTTTTACTTGCACTTATATTAAAGCATACACTAAAATGTAAGCACACTAAAAATAAAACAAAGTTTACTTATACCAGAGAGTAGAAAATACAAAGAGATGAAATCGCTCTCACTGTTAACTTAACAGAAAAAAAACCATGCAATTATCCGGGGCTTTTTCAGTTTTAGGAGTCAGCAGAGACAAACAGCAGAATGGAAGCAAGGAAGCACAACAAATTACGAAAATAGTAATGGCGGCTTGGCAAAATGCGTAGTTGCAAAATTTCTTGTTTTGTTTTGGTTTGCTTGTTGTGTCTACACATACGTCGCATGTGTCGACCTACTGTCAGGCCTTTTTGCTACCAGGCGTCATAGCTTTTTGATACGGCATTGTAATTTTTGGTTGCTTGTTCGAATTCAAAAATTTGAAAGAACAAAATATATCGTAAGTGAAATCAGAAATATTTAATAAAATTAAATAATAAAGGCGAAAAATAAATAAGAGAAAATTAAAATTTTTTAATAAGAATATCTCAATGGGGTTTGGGGTGGGTTCAAGGTCAATCGTTATTTTCCAGCAAATCTGAATGAAATTCGTTTCGTACAAAAATGATTAAATTTAAGAAACCCACATACAAGATCGGCAAATGGGGTTACGAGGGTGGGTTCATGATCAAATGGTTTTATTTAGCCGATCTGTATTAAATTTGGTTTGTAAGCTTAATAAACAGAATCAAAATAAAAACCAAAAAGCGCGAGCAAAACAATGCCCAAAATTACAAATTTAATATTATAATATCTTTATAAGTCTAGTATTTTTCGGCAGATCCGATTACATTTTAAGCTAAATTTCGAGTTAGAAACGTGAGACAGATAAAAGCAAGATACTTTTTTTCAACAATCGCGTCTAAACATATTTTTCAGTTCAGTAGTTTAAATGTTTCGAGCAAAAATATTTGCTAAAATCGCTTTTATTTTTAAAAACACCCATCACTATTTTCAAAATTCTGGAAATATTATAAAGTGCCAAAAAATAATTTGTTTTCTCTGTTTTACATACGAATAAAATGAGGTATTAATGAAGAAAATCTATTGATAAATAGCCGAGTTGTGAGCAATTAAGTAAATGCATTAACAGTCAAATTGGACTATTTGACACTTTTTTTTTGTAAAATTTGTATTCTTTGCTTAATATAAGAGTTCAGATAAAAGCCAGATCAAAATTTCAAAAGCGTCGCCAAAGACGAAGAAAATTGCAAATATTTTGTATAAAACACATAAAATAGTCCAATTTAACTGTTAAAAAGGTCTTCTAGCTTTGAAAATCAAATTTTCTTTTAGTATTGTATTATAATTGCTTGAACATTCATCTTTCATTCCCTTTAAACTTATTTAAAAAATTCAAAATAGTTAAGCAGATATAGCCATTTTAGTAGAGGAATGCTTTTGCTAAGAGGATTATTTTATACTTTGCTCAAAACTTTAAGTGCGTTTTTCTCAAAACCACTTTTTTTGACCTGTTAGCCATGATTGTGCCAGTTCTACGGAACCGATTTTGATCAGCCATGTTGCAATCGACACATAATTGATGTAGTTCTGGCCCTTACTTCAATAATAAATAAACAATTGAAAAAATTTTTTTTAAGTAAACCTTAAAAACAAATGTAATTCATCTAACGAAACCACTAAAAAAAATCCATCTGAATGACGTATTCGTACAACATTTTTTGAATTTGATTTTCGAGTTCAGCGTTCCAAGATACATGAAAAATATGGTGAACACAATTTTAATTTTTTGAACCTGCTGTGCTGTGCAACGGCTGCAGCTCTAGACTCTACAGCGCCAACCACAATCAATTGAATTTCTAAAATGCTACGTTGCCAATTCTCCATCCAACACACACACACACTCGGTAAACCGGTTTCACATGTATATGGATTATCGGGGCACAGCAATAAGAAGGCAGCAGATGAACAGAATCAAAATAAAAACAAAGAAGCAAGGGCAAAGACAATGCCCAATAATTTATTATCCGAACATTGGATAACCCAGGATAACGCATGATTATTTTCGGAATTAATTTAAGAGAGCGATTTCATCTCTATGTATTTTCTACTCTCTGCTTATACTGACACTCAACTATGTTAAAAAATTTAAATCAGACGAGGTGTGCTCTGAAATCTGCGAATAGCGTCGTCAAATGGTAACCAAATTTATTGGGACCACCTGTGTTTAACGTAGAATTGAATGGACTTTTACCATAAAGTTTACGAAAAAATCGCTTAGAACAAAATAGTTAAACCAATGGTGGATAAAGTTCAAATTTCATAAAAAAGGGTGAAATTTTCATATCTGTAACCCGCATTTCTCAGAAACCGCGTTGAATCTATATAACCACTGATTACAATATATTAGATTCATTCCGTTGCTATCAGAATTTTCAAGGTTAAAAACAATCGGACGTTCAATGCGCGAATTATTTCAACTTAATGGAGTAAAAAAGGCAAAAAGCGGTTTTTGGGCCACAACTTCAGATTTTGGGGGTGTATTGAACAAACCAAGTATAAGGAAATGCTATACTCGACCTCCTCTATAGCGTACGATAGGTCATTTCAAAAGTATATTTTCACTGTCACACAGTGTAATTAATTAAAAAAAAAGTGTTTTATGTAATCTTATCCTAAGTAGAACATATAATATGAAATATATAATTTTTTTTTTTGTAATTATTTTATGTTATTGTGGTGTAGGGTGTGGTGATTTTAATTGATTTTAATTCGTGTGGCAAGTTATTTCACAGGCGATCAGCATATATGAAGTGTTTTTCAGAGACGATACTTATGGCAAACAAAGTTATTCGTTCTGTTAGAAGCTGTGAGGGTTAATTTTTCAAAGAGATATTGAGGTTCTTTGGAATGTATTATATTATGAAGTAATATTAATGCTCATGAGCTTGTTAAGTCATTTAAGGTAAGATTGAAAATTTTATGGGTTTAATTAGAAATTCTGTCAGTTCTTTTTTTATTAAATACATACCTAGCAACGTCACTAAAATCCACATTTAATCGTTGTTTGCTTTCAGCATCACTTTGTCCAAAAAATATGATAGAGACGGTGTTAGGTAGGTTTTAGTTATGAGAAGTCTAAGGTTTTCAGGTACAAAGTATTATGTACAGCTGTCGAAGTAAGCCATATGTTTTACCAACCGCCTTATTAATATGGTCAGTCCAAGTAAGCGTTTGGTTAAATACTACTCCTAGATTATTTGCCTTCTCCACATACTCTATCTCACTGTCTTCAATATGTAGACCATAAAGAGTCCTAATATTTATGGCTTTCTTATGGATAACTAGGGATTTTGACTTTAAAGGATTTAATCCGAGACCATTCTACTTGGCCCATTCTGCAATTGTTTTCAGTTCAGAGTTTGTTATTAAAGGGCGACTAATATACAATTGGACATCATCAGCATACATATGGACATAACATTTGGACAGGGTACTTGGAAGGTCATTCATATGCACAGAAAACAATAATGGCCCTAAAATTGATATTTGAGGAACACCAGGTGTAACAGGTAAGAATGACGAATCATTGAGGGAGGTAACGACAGCTTGGCGCCTGTTAGTCAAGTATGATTGCATTAATTTTGTCGCTGTCCTTGAGAACCCAAACATTTTGCTCAATATAGTACACAATATATCATGATTGACTGTGTCAAAAGCTTTGCTGTAATCGAGCAGCGTCAGATTTGTGACATATCCCTCATCTACTTTATTTCGAATGTCTTCCGATACGTTAAGTAAGGCTGTGGTACAACTTCTATTTTTTCTAAAGCCAGATTGGTTCTAGTTGAGGTAGTAATGTGATATGAGGAAATTATTTGTTAGGCTGGCTACTAGAGATTCAAATACTTTGGATAAGTATGGCAAGATAGACATTGGTCTGTAGTCATTTTTCTGCGTAGGGGTCGGAATTATTTTTGCTACTTTCCACATTTCAGAAAATGTGGAAGTAGTAAATGCAGTATTTATTACATGTGTCACGTACTGAAGAGTTTTGGGCAGAACTATTTTTAAAAACTTAGGGTTTATATCGAGGCCTGTCGCAATTGATTTTATCTTAAGTATAGCTTTAAGGACATCACACTGACTAACACATGCAAAGCTAAAGCTACTGTCACAGATACTGTCAGGTACATAGTTCAAATACGGATTACTGGTAACTTCTGGAACCTGGCTATGAACAAACAATTTATTTAATTTGTTAACGTCACTCTTCCCATAATTCCGTTACTTTGCTGGCTGCTCTTGCGCTCGCCTACAACTGTTTCCTTCCCAAGCCGTTAGCTCTTATCCCAACTTCCCTTATTTATTTCCCTTCCTCAGCCCAGAGATTCTGATTTCCCCTGCGAACTGTTTTCGCCGCCATTAACCCATCTCTGGCTATTTTTATATATATTTTTTTTCGCCGCAGTTCATACTGTGACTTTTTGTGTATTCATGATTGCACCAGAAACTACAAATTGAAATGATCTGGGACTCAATATGATTCATAGCAATATGACATTTTATATTACATTAAAAAATGTACCTGTGTAGTAATATGTCTAGCTTATACTCTACGCCTCACTGTATTAATTATCTGCTGAGCGCGACCTTGATACGGCACGCTCAGCAACACTGTTACCTTAAGCAACACTGTAAGTGTGTATACCGGCGGAGACAATAATGATGGCGGTTAGTCTGTAAGTGATCGCCTAAAACGAAAGACGCTACACCTTCTAATCCTGGACTATCTCATGGTGTGGCTTCAACTCGCTTACATGAGCCTTTCGGGCGCGTTGATCCCATTGATGGCGTAACTCACAAATGACCGGGGATACAAAACCCACTATCCGATATGTACCAATTGTTGACTTGCCCTGTATCAATTGTGACCTCATTAAATAGGGCCTTCGGCAGTCTAGGCTCTCTTCCTTGTGTAACGAATATGGGAGAGTGCCCAGTAGACTCAGTTACACTTGAATTTACTGCCAGCATCAGCTCTGGCCACTTTTTGTCCCTTGTTTTCTGATCTTCCCCGTTAAACTGAGCTATCAGAGTATTTACTGATCGATTGGCTCGTTCCGTACGGTTCTCCTATTGAGTATAGGGCGCCGTGAATTGCTGCTTGGCTCCAAGCTCCTCTAAAAATCTTATTAAAACCCCTACTAGTGAATTGGGCTCCATTGTCAGTTATGACCACCTTTGGCATGCCAAATCGAGCCACAATCCTTTCTCTAACGCTTTTACCAAAGATTCTGATGTCGCCTTTCTCAAGCTCCGTCCATTTCGAGAATCTGTTCAATAGCACCAAGAGCATCGTGTTACCGTGCTTGGATCTTGGCAACGGCCCCACAAAGTCAGCACACACGTTTCCAGTTTCCAGGACACTACATCTTCATTGCCAGATCTAAGGGGAATATGTCGATACAATTTCCTTTCCTCCCTCAAATATCGACGTAGTTCTTCAGCATTAAAAGGCGGTTTTAACTCTGCTTGTTCATAGCTGAACATGTGACCCTCGCTTACAACACCAAAAGACCTCACAAAATATGATCCCACTTGAAAGGGTCGAATTTAGGTAGAGATGAAACGGTGCCTTTCTCACGCCTGCACATGTGGTCAGGAGAGGAAATGCACAAGCAAGGATAAATATAAACACATTTCTATATTAGTTAGTAAGCAAGAGCAATACCTCACAAATTGTAAAATTATAATCTACACATACTGTACGGGCGTTTATTGCTTAAATGTTTGACATGGGTTAAGCAGCCACACGACAAGGGAGAGCTAGTGATACGCTCTCGTTCTCTCTTTGTATTTTGTTATTTAAGATCAGCATCAGAAGCTAGCCTTGCTCCCACACAAAACTGAAGTCAGATTAGTCCACAAGAAGGCAAAGGAGAAGCTTGCATTCTGGTCGCGTTTATAATCGTTTTGCTAATTCTCTAATATTAATCAAATACAACTGCTCACATTGTTACAAGTTATACTAAGTTTATGAATAAATAATTGAAGTTAGAGTCCTTTCTCGTTGTGCGTGTACAAATTGAATTGAAAGTCCCCCGAGCTCTAATGCTCATCTTTGACGTTCGCAAATAATTAGCGGAATTCACAACATTTTTGGTGGCCCATGGGGGGAACCATTCAATCACGACTTCTTCAATATATTCCAAACTCAATCCAATAGCCTATTGGACCTTCTCGTCAAAACTTGTAACTTTGTTGAGTCTTTACAACCAAAATTCAAATTCATACACATACCAGAATTGCAAGCAAAGAGTTCAGCAATCACCAAATTTGCTGACCACTCTTCTACGCAAATATATTTGAGACGGAACAACGGTTAATGTGCAGTTCCAGCCTATCACATTCTCGCAGCTCGCACCTTTTCGTTGGAACATTGCGGTCCAAGAACAGTTGCAGCCTATCTTTCTCTCGCACCTTGCACATCTTCGCTGGAATATTGCTGGAAGATTTCAAGTCTACTGTAATCATCATCTTTGACAAGTCTTCGTGGGACAACAACAACAACGTTTGAGCTAAACGGTAAGTGTTTGTTGTGAGTACGTTAGAGCCGTGTTCAAAGTTTAGAACATATTAAATTCACTCAGACAAAATGGGAAATGAAGATGAGAGAGTACAGGGTGGCTCAAAGAATGCAGAATTACATCATGAGAACAACTCTGCCAATACAGAATATATTTATTCGCTTCAAAGTGATATGCTTGATCGTTTAAAACAAATTCATATCAACTTTAAGAAAGACAGTCCGTCACGAAAGACAAAACAATATTTTCAGTTGCGCTTAAATAAATTGGAAGAGTTATCAAAACAGTTCAACAGTAATCATCAACAATTAATTATAGCCCAATGTTCTCGTTCTCACACATATTTTACAAACAATTTAGCAGATAAGTTTGAGGAAGATTACATCACAGTTTACTGCGCGGTTCTAGAGGCACATGACACCGCCTTTCCTTCGACTCCTAATGAATCTTTTGCACATGGTTTTGGTCAAAGCCATAACTCAACAGCGCTACAGGCAACAGCAGGCTCTACAGTCCAACTACCCAAATTGCCTGTACCTACATTTTCTGGCAAATTCACTGATTGGCCAGCCTTTAATGATGTGTTTGTTCAACTCATCCATGATAATTCTGCTCTTTCTAGTGTTCAAAGATTCCACTTTTTGAAACAAGCTCTGCCGCCTGGTCTCGATCAAGATGTACATCAAATGGATTTAACTGAGATTAACTACAAAACGGCATGGGATCTCATCGTCAAGCGGTATAATAATCCACGTTTACAGTTTATACATCATATGAACGCATTGTACAACTTGCCCACAATTACCAAGGAGAATTCATTGGACATCAAGCGCATGCTAAACGCGGCCAACGTTTGTATTAATGAATTCAAACGTCTTAAGATCGATATCAGTACCTGTGACCACTGGATGGTACATCACCTAGTCACCAAGTTGCCGACTACAACGCTTCAAGCTTGGGAGCACTGCTTGGGCAGCTCTGTGGAAATCCCAACGTTCCCAACTCTGGAAACCTTCCTAAACAATCGCCTGGTTAGCATCGATATCATTGAAAATCGAACAATCAATCAAACCTCATCAACATCGCGGCAATCCGCTCCGCAGAATACTTCACAACGGCACCCTCACCCTGCCAAACATGCAGGCAACCCTATGTACAAGGGCAGCAGCTTCCACACTACCGCTGGATCTTCTGGCCCCATTCGCTGTGCTCACTGCAGCGACGCCCATATCTTGCGGCGTTGTCCCGACTTTCTGTCCAAAGATTGCTTCGCACGAAAACTCATTGTTGATCGCACCAAGGCATGTCTTAACTGTCTCAGCCCGTCACATTCGCAGTCTCAGTGTAATAGCAGTAGGAATTGCTCGCAATGTGGGCAACGTCATCATACCCTCTTGCACTTTCCTGCTCAGCAAGCATCCCCAAGTTCTAATTCTTCTTTTAGTTCACCCATTGCGACTTCATCGTCTGCAGCGAACGACTCGTCGATTGGAGCCAACACAACGCAACTCGTCACAGCAGTTGCATCTCATCTCATCCCTCGGAACATGATCCTCGCAACGGCATTGGTTACATTGCACAATCATACAACTGGTCAATCCGCAGTGGTGCGAGCACTAATTGATCATGGATCCGAAGGTACTCTCGTCACCGAACACGTTGTCCAAACGCTTGGACTCAAGCGTCATCGAATCGCAGCAGAAATCAAGGGAGTTGGTAATAACTCCAACAATAAATGCAATTATCGTACCGACTTTTCATTAACTTCTTGCATAGATTCAAAATTTAACATTTTTATAGATACAGCGTTTGTCCTTCGATCTTTAACCTCGCATCTACCAAGGACCAATCTCAGTATACAAGAATGTCACCATCTACAAGGACTGCAACTGGCTGATCCCACCTTTGCGCGATCAAACCGTATAGATTTGCTGCTCGGAGTAGATGTGATTCCACAGCTGATGCTACCCGAAATCCGAAAGGGAACTCCACACCAGCCGATTGCTCAACTCACGCAACTGGGATGGATTGTTTTCGGACAACTTGAGGAATCTCATACACATATGGTATCAGTCCGATGTCATCAAACGAACCTGGATACCCTTGTCCAAAAATTCTTTGAGCTTGATCAAATCGGTACAGAACGGCATCTTACAGCAGAGGAGCAGTGGTGCGAAGATCATTTCCAACGCACGCACGTACGCCAACCCAACGGCAAATACATGGTACGCTTACCACTCAAAACCGCCTTTGATCCTACTCAAGTTCTAGGCAAATCACGACAAACGGCTCTAAATCGTTTTCATCTTTTGGAGCGAAGGTTGCAGAAGCAATCCGAGATGAAGACCCAATATGCATCCGTCATCAAGGAGTACTTCCACCTTGGCCAGATTTCCAAAGCCAAGAGCTCAGAAGCGCAGCATCGCTTCACAGATAAAAAGGGACAGATCGCTTTCTCCTCGTGTACCCTACCTCATCACGCAGTGGTAAAGGAGGACAGCGCCACCACCAGAGTGCGCGTGGTGTATGATGCCTCGTGCAAAACCTCCAATGGAAAATCTTTGAATGACATATTATGCATTGGCCCAGCACTTCAAAATGACCTCGGAGGCGTCATTCTTAACTGGCGACTACATCGATATGTATTTGCAGCCGACATCCAGAAAATGTACCGCTGCATCGACATGCATCCTGATGATGCTCAGTATCAACGAATCTTGTGGCGCAACGCTCAAGCTCAAATTGAAGAATATTGCCTAACTACTGTCACCTTCGGCACAGCATCTGCTCCATATACGGCTATCCGCATCATGCATCAATTAGCACAAGACGAACATGCTCGATATCCATTGGCTGGAAACGTGCTTCGCAAGGAGATTTATGTCGACGATGTACAGACTGGGCATGAAACTATAGACGGTGCCCTACAAATTCGAAATCAACTTATTGCAGCACTTCAATCAGCAGGCATGGAGCTTAGGAAATGGGCATCAAATCACCCATCTCTCTTAAGTACCATCCCACCAGAACACATGTCAAATACAAGCATCCTTGAAATCGACAACAAGGATTCGATTAAGACCCTTGGCTTGTACTGGCATCCAAATCGAGACTTTTATGGATTTAAAATAAAGTTCAAAATTAACAATATTTTTACTAAAAGATCTCTTCTCTCTACAGTTGCACGTCTCTACGACCCATTGGGATTTATAGTGCCAGTCATCACCTCAGCAAAGGTGATCCTTAAGGAGGTATGGAGCCTACGTATACAACGACCTGATAACCCTCACTCAGCACTAGAATGGGACGAACTGTTACCAAACAACATCCAAGTTCGATGGCAAGAATTTATCGATCACTTACCATCAATTGAGAACCTTCAAATCCCAAGATGGCTAGGATTTGACCTTACTGATGCGGTTTCTCTTCAATTACACATATTCTGTGACGGATCCTCACTGGCATATGCGGCTTGTGCATATCTTAGAGTTCATTGCAAGGACGGTACCGTTCACACCCACCTACTGACAAGTCGAAGTCGAGTTACACCCTTTAAACCCCTGACGATCCCTAGAGTGGAACTTTCTGGCGCAGTACTTGCCACGAAATTGGCTAAATGGATTTGTCAAGAACTACGAATTCCAAACCAATCGATTCCTGTTCACTACTGGTCTGACGCCATGATAATATTATTCTGGATTGGTGGAGACCCAACACGCTGGAAGACTTTCGTTGCAAACCGTATCGGACAAATTCTGGAACAGTCCACTCCATCTCAATGGCGACACGTGCCAACAGCGGATAACCCTGCAGACTGCGCGACCCGTGGTCTGACCCCACAACAATTATCAACCCACGACCTATGGTGGTTTGGTCCAACTTGGCTGCAACAACCAGAAAGTCAATGGCCAATCAACGATTTGGTCCATCCTAGCATGGAATGCACATTAGACGAGCAAAAATCTACACCAGTAGCTACGCATACCTGTACTACAACAGACCCGTTTATCACTTCCTATTCATCGTTCAATAGATTAGTATTTGTCATGGCCTATGTTCAGCGCTACTTATACAATCTACAACATAAGCCTGGCACTCGCCATACTGGCCCAATTCGCGTTCAAGAATTCCAACATGCGTTGACCAAGATTGTTCAACTGGTTCAACGAGAAGCCTTTACCTTTGAAATTTCTAGATTACAGACCAAGAAATCTTTATCTAAAAATAATTCATTAAGTCAACTCTCTCCTTTCTTAGATGAAAACGAAATTCTTCGAGTTCGAGGCAGACTAAAAAATGCCCTACACATCACATCGAATCAGCGAACTCCCATAATTTTACCCAAAGCTCATCACTTTACAGAGCTCGTCATTCGGAACGCTCATTTGAACACGTTACATGGAGGCACCGAACTTACCCTAGCGACTGTTCGGCAAACATTTTGGATCATCAATGGAAAGCAAGCTGTCAAAAAACTTCTTCGCCAATGTGTCCAGTGTTTTAGACATCGTCCAAAAGCTACCTCTCAACTGATGGGAGACCTTCCAGGTCATCGTGTCAATCCACCAAAACGCGCTTTCGAAGCCACGGGAGTGGATTATACAGGTGCCTTTGAAATCAAGGCATCGAAGTTTCGAGGACATCACACCTACAAGGCTTACATAGCTGTCTTTATCTGCCTGGCAACCAAAGCCATCCACTTGGAAGCCGTCACGGGACTCTCTACCCAACACTTCCTTTGGGCCCTACAGCGCTTTATTGGTCGCCGTGGATTCTGTAAACATATGTATAGCGACTGTGGGACAAATTTCGTGGGCGCAGATAAATCTCTTCAACTTTGGCAACACAATTTTCTGCAAGATTTGTCTGAAACAGTAGTTCCAGAGATGACAACTCGAAATATACAATGGCATTTTAATCCCCCACATAGCCCTAATTTTGGAGGATTATGGGAAGCCAATGTTAAGGCTGTTAAAACACATCTTCACCGAACCTTTAAGGGTGTATGCATGACATATGAACAGCTATCAACCATATTGGTTCAAATCGAGGCATGTCTCAATTCTCGACCGCTATGTCCTTTAACGGCCGATCCGGAGGATCTATCTCCTTTAACACCAGCCCATTTTCTCATAGGCGACTCAATGATGGCTCTTCCCGATCCTACATCTCACGACATCGCTTTGAATGCTCAATTTTTAGAAGGACAAAAATTGACTCGACAATTTTGGCATCGCTGGAGCGCAGACTGGCTTTCACATTTGCAATCTCGCCCTAAATGGCGTACTGAGGAAAACAATCTGCAACTTAATGACATTGTCATTATCAAGGATGATCGCGTCTCACCTAACGAATGGAAACTAGGACGTATCATCGAACTTCATCCTGGCAAAGATAATCTCGTTAGAGTCGTATCGCTCAAAACTGCGTCTGGCATTTATAAACGCTCACTCTCTAAAATTTGTAGATTACCCATACCAACCTATACTGAAGGAACAAACTACAGTGATTAAACCGTATATGTACCTTTGTTCACGCACTTGCATACCATAACAAACATTTATTTCGTTACAGCTGAGTTGTAAGGTGCTTCAAAGGATTCGAATACTGGTCCCAGTATTGGGGGCGGCATGTACGGGCGTTTATTGCTTAAATGTTTGACATGGGTTAAGCAGCCACACGACAAGGGAGAGCTAGTGTTACGCTCTCGTTCTCTCTTTGTATTTTGTAATTTAAGATCAGCATCAGAAGCTAGCCTTGCTCCCACACAAAACTGAAGTCAGATTAGTCCACAAGAAGGCAAAGGAGAAGCTTGCATTCTGGTCGCGTTTATAATCGTTTTGCTAATTCTCTAATATTAATCAAATACAACTGCTCACATTGTTACAAGTTATACTAAGTTTATGAATAAATAATTGAAGTTAGAGTCCTTTCTCGTTGTGCGTGTACAAATTGAATTGAAAGTCCCCCGAGCTCTAATGCTCATCTTTGACGTTCGCAAATAATTAGCGGAATTCACAACACATACAGTTATCTCATGTACCTAATACATAAGTTATCCTTTAAAAGAAGAGAACAAATTGAATAAAGATCAGTTCCTAATAACTACGCGAACATGTTTTTAGTTAGGGATTCGGCAATTGTGCGAATATTTCTGCATAGTTTAAGAGCGGTACAATCTGCTTTTTTACTTGTGCAGAATAAGTTGCACATTTATGGTCCTTCGAGTAATCATTTACTCACGAAGACTGCCAAACCAGTTGGCATACCCGTAAACGGTATCCACGGTACAAAGTCCGCAAGGCGCACCTTACGGTGCACTACGGCAAGATTAGGAATAATTAATCCTGAAGACGGCAGCGCGGGACTTATTGGTGGACTTCGTGAGAGAAAACCAGGGGAACGAAAAGGCAGTTCCCTAAAGAAGAGCGGGAAGAGAAGAAGAAAAGGCGAACATAGGCAAGCGGCAACGGAGGCTTAGGCGACTCACCGCGGCGAATACTGAATAGCGGCAGCGGAGGCTTAGGCGACTCACCGCGGCGACGAATATAAAGAGAAATTCAGTTGAAAAAGAATAAACAAAGTGTTGGAGCAGAAGAGCTATTTAGAGTTGAATCAATTTCAATTTATATTACATTAAGCTTAAGTTATATGTTCACCTTGAATTTACACACCCTGAAGTACTATCGTACACTTTTTGGTATTTGCCCGTCTGGCCACACTAATTAAAAAGGTCCATCGCTAGCTAAGTTGTGCTTGTCATTGCACTTTTCACATTTGGCCAACATTGTCACTTAAACCTTATTACATATATAATACAAAACATTTACTGTTGGGTGGCATGGAGCAGCAGCCAACATATTAAACAAACACATACAAACAAACTTCAGGAGCGGACTCATTGCATTTGGGGGCAAGGGCAGCAACAGCAATTGGCAAACCGGATTAAATTGGGACAACCTTAGGACTGCTGGATTCATTGCGCAAACGCAATCTCCTCCAGAGCAGGGTCTGGAACATTTGGGCGACCGTGACAGGACACATCCTCCAGCAGCTAAGTAGCGTTCCAATTTTCAATCCCGATATCGTCAATTTCATCGGCGTTTATGCGTAGTTGCTGCAGTCGAACTCATCAACCAGGTGATCGTGCGCTGTGGCCAGAGCTTCGTTGGACCAACTCACACAGGCTAGTTGGCAAGGGCTTCGCTGGACATCACTGCAGCCAGGGACTCCGCTGGACATCATATTGCCAGAGACTCCGCTGGACATCACACTGCAAGAGACTCCGCTGGACAGACACATACACGCACATCATACGCATTCAAGTTGGCCAGAGCTTCGCTTGCACCGCGTGCAAGGAACACACACACATCATTTACACACACACATCACTCATACACACACTCATATCAATCGCAAGTACACACACATCAGTCACCCGAGGTCGACTAGTCTCTGTCGCGGTGAACGGACGCTTTCGTTACATGCTTCGTAAAAATCGGCTGAAAATCCTGGAAAAACCTCAGAGAGTAACAGAAATCAGTGAACAGTGCCATCGTAGTCAACCCCTGGCCCAGTGGGCAAACATTCAAGGGCAAAGCGCCCAGTGCCACAAAAAACATCAGTTTCAAAAACAAATTTACTCTGTGCGCGTTAAGTCGACGGTCGTCGAGTGTCTTTTTCACAGCACACTTTGTTGACACAACCACGGCTTGGAAACTACTTCTCACCACAACTCTCTTGCGGTTGTAAGCATACCGCTAATTCGAATTCGATAGTGTTGTGGGGGAGGGGGAAGGGCATAGTCGACAAAGCAGTGCGATCGACGAAGCAGTCCTCAAACTAGCAAGCAGTGGACGAAGGGAGTGCTGCACTTTCAACGGCAGCCAGCCAACGGCCCCGGTGGCTGAGTGGAACTGCGTTGAAACTCCTGCGCCGTCAGTTCGATTTCGAATCCCAGTGAGGGAAAGTGTTTTATTTTTTTTTATTTTAGAAATTGGGACTAGCCGGCTCGAGGTCATGTAAATGTTATGTTTCCATAACATTTGAAAAAACAAGTGTACCAACAACACCAAAGTGAGCATGGTTCCTCGTACAGCTGTTTCGGAAATCACCAGATTTCCTCATCAGCGAGGTTTTGCTGACATCTCCAGAGTTTCAGTGGTCTCTCCATGCAAGTGTTGCTTGAACCAATTGGGAATTTCAAGCAACCCAAGAATGTAAAAACCGCCAAAAGCTGGAGAATGCTTTGAGTGTGTTGGTACCTTGATAACAGCTTCTATCTGTGTGAGTGAGAGTTTAACTCCCCAACTCAACAGCGGCCGTAAGGTTTTACATGCAAGCAAAGCCTGCATGTAGGAGGTAAGATGTTGTTTTTTCATGAAACTTTTTACTAATTCAGTTTCTTTTCAACAAATAACGGCGTGCCTTCCGTTTTATACTTGTTAAAAGTGTTTTTTTATTTTATTTATTTTAGTTCTCTTGTCTGCTCTTATTCCTACTAATTTTATTTAATTCTCTATTTTTTAAATTATTAAATACATCCGTTATTCCTTTGTCTGTCACTTCTGATTCTTATTATCCTCGATTTGAGTGCAACTTCAAGGCTCTATAGAGGAAAGGAGCAGAAATGTCGAGAAATCGACTAAAACGCCAACCCCTCCGCGTTAGCGTCGCCCATTACACTCGGCACTGGTGACCGAGAAAGGGCGGTATAACCCCATCGGCCACTGGCCAAACGCCGAGGGACCCTCTCTTAGAGTCTTGTGGCACGCAGGACAGAAACCCTGGCTGCCCTAAACCCTATCACGGATCCCAATGGCTCTGAAGCTGAGCTCCTGGCCAGTTTTCAAAAACACGGCCAAAAACCGTAAGGTCACCACAGGCAGTTGAGCCAGCCTCGGCACCTCCGACCATGCCGGAGAGTGTATTTCAGTTTTTGGGAACTGGAAATACAGATGATATGGAAACACCCAAAAGAAGCAGAGACTCCCCAAGCCCATGTATTTAGCAAAAGGCCAAATCCAAAAAGTTAAGGGTCCAAAAGAGCACCGTTACTTTGTCCGACGAGCTGGGATTGCTAATAGACGAGCTGATCCAAACTTTTGCGGATAAAAGGCCGAAAGCTGTTCGCCATATCACCCAAGCGAACAGAGATGCTTTCGCCCAAATGAAAGGCTGGTGGAAAAAAGCCAGGAGAACGCCGCCGATAGAAAGAGGAGCGCGGGAAATGGCGACCCAGACATCCCCACAGCCGCCCTCTGTGCTACTACCTTCAGTGGCTGATCTGCAATGTGGTGAGGTCAATCATATTGTATGCATCGACAATATGGGCCCCAGCGATGAGTGTCCCTTCATACAGGGTGTCTACAACCAACGGCAGCTGGACAAGGAGACTGATAGTGGACATTCGGCCGTGGGTGGGTAGAAAACACGGACAAATTGACTTCTATTTGACTCAGTTACTAACGGGACATGCATGCTTTAAATCCTATCTTTATAGGTTTAAGCACGAGACGGATCCGTTTTGCACACACTGTGCGCGGGCCATAGAAGACGCAGAGCATGTATTTTTTGTCTGTCCGAGATTCTCTGCCGAACGGGAAGAGCTAAGCGTAGGCATCGGGAGACCATTCACAGTCATTGACTTGATAGATATCCTACTAAGCTCGCTAAACAACTGGGATGCTATTTGCACCATGTCTGCAGAATTTATCAAGACCTTGCGTCGCGCTGAAAGACAGCGCAATTCAATTCGAAATCGTAGACAGGGATCTAGTTGAGGCTTTCATGCCATCTCCCCCCTGTGAAGTAATACTTAGCGGTGGTACCGCGTGAGGGAATCGGAGAATAGGGGTGGTTTTAGTGGGTGAGGAACACCAAGTCCCACACTCTAAGGCTTTCAATGCTTTTCCCCCATATATATATAAAAAAAAATTTAAAAAAAAACACATCAGTCACCCATTTACACCCACATTTTCACACACACACACACACACACTCCCATTTTCATACATATTTGAGAGTATTGAAGCATACATATATATAAATTCAATTAACGGTGATCATTTGAAAGTGCTCTTTGGGTGGGGGGCAATGCGGTTGTTGCGAATTTACAGATATTTGCTGAGATTCTTGCTGTTGTCCATTTCGTTCGTCAGGGTTTGATACAATTATGTACATACATTGCACAGTGGTACACGTCCTATGGAAACCGACTTTGATTCCTATTCAGATTCTGATCTTAGTTGACATTGGTAGGCTTTGTATTATTATTGACTTGTAAAAATGCCTGGAATTAAGGATTCTAACCCAGACGTCAATGAAGGTGCAAGTACTTCTCGCCCTTCATCAATCGAAGTCAATGACGCGAAATTAGACAAATTACGATTACAACGATCAACGATGGAGCGCAATATAACTTATATTCATACGAGAATTTCTGCGTTAGGCATCAGAGCAGTAGTTACTGTACTGGAATGTAACTTACAGATTTTAGAAAACTACTCTTGCACAGTCTGTCAACTTCAAACACAGATCGAGGATCTTTTCTATGCAGATACGGGACGGTCAAACATTGAAGAAATATTTATTGATGCAAAAGCAGAAATTGTAAATCTCATGAATAAGAAAAGGCGAGTTAGCGTAGCCGATGAGAGTTTTCTAAATTCTAGTGCCTCTGTAAATCATCACAGTCGGCTTCCTAAAATCAAGTTGCCTGACTTTGACGGCAAATACTCTGATTACACTAGTTTACAAAAATAAAAAAAAATAAAAAGACCCATTGAAGCTGTTAGTTTTGTATGATGTACTTTGGAATGCTGGGCTCAAAAATTAAATTCAAAAATTTTTGTATGGATACGTTTCTGAGTTAGAATTTTTTTCAGTTTTTTCGGTAGGTACCCTTACATTTTATGACATATCTCGAGATAGAAACTGTTGATGTCGTCAAGCAAGGTATTAATCTAAAGGGTATGCAATTTTTAATAATCTAGTTGAAGATCATTTTCCAATCGGTTTAGTAGTTAAACTGCTACAAACAAAAATATTTCGAAAAAATCGATTTTGTTCTCAAAAACGTGCAAATTTTGTTTTCCTAAAATCTGTAGAAGGTTGAAACTGATAAAAATAAATTGTTTTTTTCTTTTGTTCTTACGAATAGCACTTCTACGAAGAAAATAAGGCATTGGTTAAGAATATCTATGGATAAATAAAGGAGCTGTGAGCAATTAAGTACAAGTACTAACAGTCAACTTTCATTGTTTTATGTATTTATTAGAAAATATTTTTATTTTGTGTGGTTTGGCTTCTATTAGAACGCGTACATTGAGCAAAAAGCAAAGTAAAACGAGAAGACAAAGCTAACTTCGACTGTGCCGAAGTTTTAATACACTTGAAAAACAATAAATATCAGATATTTAATATTTTTAAATCCTTATTAATAAAAATTTGATACTTTTCTTAGTAAAACACATTTTCCGAACGATCGGCAGCTATATGCAATAGTCATCCGATTCTGATAAATTTTTTCAAAATTATGTAAAAGCTTATAAAACTAATGTATACCAAGATTGGGGACGCTACGATACAAAACAAAAAAGTTTTTCTCACTAGAAGTCGTTTTTTGACCGACCGTTTATATGGCAGCTATATGCTATAGTCATCCGATTTTGATAAATTTTTTCAGAATTACGTGAAAGCATATAAAACTAATATATACCATGATTGGTGAAGCTACGATGGGAAACTAAAAAGTTTTTCTCACTAAGACTAGTTTTTTGACCGACCGTTTATATGGCAGCTATATGCTATAGTCATCCGATTTTGATAAATTTTTTCAGAATTACGTGAAAGCATATAAAACTAATATATACCATGATTGGTGAAGCTACGATGGAAAACAAAAAAGTTTTTCTAACTAGAACTAGTTCTTAGACCGATCGTTCCTATGGCAGCTATATAATATAGTCATCCGATCCGGCCGGTTCCAACATATTAGTTGCGTGCATTAAAAAGAAGACTCTGTGCAAAATTTCAGCTCGATAGCTTTAAAACTGAGAGACTAGTTCGCGTAGAAACAGACAGACGGACAGACGGACGGACGGACAAGCGGAAATAAACTCAGCTCGTCGTCCTGATCAAGAATATATATAGTTTATGGGGTCGGAAATGAATATTTCTATGCGTTACAAACTTCTGGGCAAAATTAATATACACTTTTCAAGTGTATAAAAAGTTTTTTTTAATGTACACGTATAATAGTCAAATTTGAGCCCTAGTTGTTTCACACAATTGCTTACAACTTCGCTATTTATCCACAGATTTTCGTCATCAACGCCTTATTTTCTTTGTAATAAGGCAATTTGTAAGAATAAAAAAAAAAACAATTTTTTGATTTTTATTTTCAACCATTTACAGATTTTTGAAAATCAAATTTTTCACGTTTTTGAGAAAAAATCATTTTTTTCGAAATATTTTTGCTTCTTACTGTTAAACTACTAAACCGATTGGAAAATGTTCATTGACTAAATTATTGGGAATTGCATAACCTTTTGATTAATCCCTTGCTTGATTTCATCTAAAGTTTGTTACTCGAGATATGGCTTAAAAGGTATGGGTACCTACCGAAAAACTGAAAAAAAAATTCAAACTCAAAAACGTATCCATACAAAATTTTTTGAAATTCATTTTTGAGTTCAGCATTCCAAAATATAATAATAAATATATAATAAATATATAAAATATATATATATAAAATTCATTAAAAAATAATGGCTTCAATGGGTCTTTTTCGCTATAAACTAGTGTTATAAAAGATTTATAGGCGCATTTAATAATCTTATAGAGCAGGATCCACCAATATCAGTGATGGATAAATTCAATTATTTGCTCAACTGTCTATCAGGACCTGCGCTGGAAGTTGTTCAAATTTTCCAAGTCACTGAGGAGAATTATTCCAAGGCGCTTGAACAATTAATAAATCGATATATCTCCAGTTTGTTTTCCCTAGCATCAATGCACAAGCCAGATGCCATGGCTCTACAAAAATTACTGGATTCAGTATCGGCAATGAGAGGATCGCTGTTTTCACTTGGTTCTGCGCAAGATGTCATGAAGTCCATTATGATTCACATTTTGCTTTTAAAAGTCGACGCAGATACTAAGCTTCATTATGACGAAAATCAGATATTCGATGCTCTTCCGTCATGAGAAAATTGTTGCAAGGTCTTAACTCACCGATGCCAGTTTTTAGAAAGCCGTACTAAAGGTCTTAGCTTGGGAGAATAGCTAGAAGCCAGGAGTAAAGCTAAATCAGGACAGTCATCAAAAGCATTTGTAACAACAAGCTCCTAATGCGAGAATTGCCAGTCAGAAGATCATAATATCTTAGCATGTTCTACTTTTGCCACTTTACTTCATGGTCAACGTAGAGATTGGGTCAAGAAGCATGCGTTGTGTTTTAACTGTCTCAGAAGGAACCACAATCAGAAACAATGTCAATCGAAATCTCGGTGTTAGGTGTGTCGTGCAGCACATCACTCATTGCTGCACAATTTCGTGCAAGGAATCCAGTCTGGGACGGAATTTCCTCAATCCACTTCAAATCAAGCCCAAGCAAATGTTTCTATAGTAGTACGAGCGGCCAAACGAGGCGTACTACCTACAGCTATCGTTCAAGTCAGGGACAGGTTCGGCGAATATCACTTAGTTTGCGCCATGTTGGATTCTTGTTCGGAAGTAAACCTTATCACAGAGGAAACAGCAAAACGCTTTAAATTAGAAAGATGTCGAGTCTCGCAAACTGTGAGTGGCATATCCGATGTAGTACAATCAATTATCTCAGCTTAGCGATTGTGAATTGAGATGTGATCTGTTTTGTCACAAAAACTTCAGACCACTTGGAATTCGAGTCAACTACAACGAAGAGATACTGGTTTCGAATGGGTCCAGCAAAATCGACGTGTATTCTCTTCCACACGGACAATTCAGGTTCCCAAGGTATAAGTACACTTTTCTGGGGGTCATCATACCCGTTACTCGTAGAGTAAAAAGGGTATACTAAGTTCGTGCAAATGTATGTAACAGGCAGAAGGATGCATCTCCGACCCCATAAAGTATATATATTTTTGATCAGCATCAATAGCCGAGTCGATGTAGACATGTCCATCTGTCCGTCCGTCCGTCTGTATGAACACCTAGATCTCAGAGACTATAAGAGCTAGAGCTACCATTTTTTCAGTGTAGACTTGTTTTGTCTGCACGCAGATCAAGTTTGTTTCAAATTTTTACCACGCACCCTCCCGCCCCCGCAATATGGAAAAAACCTCATATCTCCCACAATTTTGAAAACATATTGTTCGGACCTTCTAGACATATATTTTAATCATCATTACCTATCGATCCGCCATACATCATTTTCCGATCAGATGAACGATAGTAGAGTTGCCGCCCCCGCAATTTGAAAAATACCTCATATTTCCCACAATTTTGAAAATACATTGTTAAAACCTTCTAGACATATATTTTAATCATCATTATCTATCGATGCGCAATACATAATTTCTTGATCAGATAAACGATAGAAAAGTTCCCGCCCCCGCAATTTTAAAAATACCTAATATCTCGCACAGTTTTTAAAATAGATTGTTCGAATCTTCTGGACAAATGTTTTAATCATCATTACTTATCAATCCGCCGTACATCAATTCCCGATCAGATGTACGATAGTAGAGTTGCCACCCCCGCAATTTGAAAAATACCTCATATCTCCCACAATTTTGAAAATAGATTATTCGACTCTTCTAGACACATATTTTAATCATCATTACTTATCGATCCGCTATACATCATTTCCCGATCAGATGAGCTATAGTAGAGTTGCCACCCCGCAATTTGGAAAAGACCTCATATCTCTCAAAATTTTGAAGATAGATTATTCGAACCTTCTAGACATATATTTTAATCACCATTACCTATCGATCCGCCATATATCATATCCTAATCAGATGAACGATAGAAAAGTTCACGCCCCCGCAATTTGAAAAGTAATCATCATTACTTATTGATCCGCTATACATCATTTCCCGATCAGATGAGCTATAGTAGAGTTGCCACCCCCGCAATTTGGACATGTTGTGATCTAATAAAATATTCTTAAATAAACCTTACCCTGAGTAACGGGTATATCGAAGTCGAGCAGGGCCGACTTTAACTTACGCTCTCGTTTTGTAATTCCTGACACGGAATACAATCGCTGATTAATTTTTCGATATCTCTGTCTAAGCCTGGCCACCATATATACGATCTTGCCATGGCTTTAGTTTTTACAATACCTAGATGAGACAAATGTTGGTAGTTAAGAACTTCTTGTTGCCACTTCTTAGGTATAATTGTTCTGTATCCCCATAACACACATCCATATTCAACAGATAGTTCTGCATCTTTGCTTTTGTATGGTTTGAATTCATCTCCTTTTAACTGATTAACTGAGCCATTCTCGATAGCTTGTAGTACCTTTGATAAGATTGGGTCTCTTCTAGTTTGGCAAGCTATGTGCCTGAAATCGAGTCTTAAATGATTTTAATCTTTAATGAGATTAACATAGCTGAATTCTTCAACTATTGAACCTTTTTCTGAGACTTGAGGCATTCTAGATAAATTATCTGCTTCATTATACTTGCCTTTAGCGTACTCAACTTTATAGTCAAACCCTGATAATATCAGCGCCCATCTTTGTACTCTTGCTGAAGCCATTAAGGGTAAACCTTTAGTCTCTCCAAATACACTCAGAAATGGTTTGTGATCAGTTTTGAGAATAAATTTCACTATCACTATCACTCACTATCTTGCAATGCCCCTGAAACAAAGGCGATAGGCCGTAATACATTGTCTTTGCCTTTGTGCGCTAGAATTCCAGCCACTGCATTATTACAAGCATCGGTAGTTAGCACTATCTCTTATCTGGGATTAAAATGAACAAGTACTTTGTAGGAAGCAATATCATTCTTGATGGTATGATATGCTTTCCTGCAAGCATTGCTCCAAGAAAATTTTGCGTCTTTTCTTAGAAGTTGATAAAAGGGGTTCATTTTCTCTGCAAATTTATCATTGAACTTTGAGTAGTAATTGACCATACCCGTAAATGCCCTTACTTCTGAAATATTACTTGGAACGGGTGCATTTAATATACACGAAATTCGCTCATTATTCTTTCTTAGCCCGTTTCTATTTATGGTAAAACCAAGGTATGAAATTTCTTCTTTGAAAAATTCACATTTTCGCTGATTCAGCGTTAGTCCTGCTTCCTGTAATTTTCACAAAACAGACTTAGGTGTGATCAAATGGGATTTCATGTCTGGTCCCGTGATAGTGATGTCATCTTGATACACTACTACGTTAGGAATCCCACGTTATAAGTTTTCAATCGTCTTTTGAAAAATGGCTGCTGCAGTTTTTATGCCAAATGGTAAACTCTTTACCTTTAAAACGCCAATATGTGTGCTCCATGTGCACAATGCTTGTGAACTTTCATCCAGCAAGAGCTGATTATATGCTTAAGACAGCTTGGAAAACAATTTGCCTCCTTCGAGTGACGTGAAAATCTCGTCAATTCTCGGCAATGGATATTTGAAATCCACTAAATATTTGTTAATAGTGACTTTATAGTCTGCACAAACTCGAATGTCATTGTCAGATTTTAAGACAGGTACAAGTGGCGTACCCCACTCTGAATTATCAACGAATTATAATATTCCCTGCTTTACATATTACCTAAGCTTTTCTTCGACTTTTGGCTTCCATGCCAATGGTAATGGTCGTGGCTTACAAAAGATCGGTTTTGCATCTTCGCACAATTTTAACGATATTTTTTTTACCAGTATATGCTCCTAATTCGTCTGTAAATACTGATGTTGTTCAACGATAGAATGATTTGTGTCTTCAGTAATACTGTTTACTTGACGTAACTCGAATCCAAATGCTCGTAAAAACGAAAAAATGACATTTTTCCGCGTTTATCCGCTGGTTAGCCGTTTGAAGTCGCCTAAACACCTCTTTCACACCTCTTTTTTTCGTTCGTCCTATTATGACTATGTCGTCCTGATAGGCGAACGCAAGCGGCATAATTTTCGGTCCTATCACCTCATCCAATGCTCTTTGAAAAGTTGCGGACGTAGAGTGTAATCCGAACGGCATCACTGTCCATTGAAATAATCCTCTCCCGGTACCGTAAAAGCATTTGCCTGCCGACTATTTTCCTCTAACTGTATTTGCTAATAACCGTCCTTTAAGCTGAGGCTACTTATATATTAAGCTTATCGTAGCTGATCCTATATATAATTTATTCTTGGCATCGGGTATGTATCTTTTACAGACTTGGCGTTGATTGTGCAAAAGTCTACACAAAACCTCCATGTTCCCGTCTTCTTTTTCACCATCACGTCAGGAGAACTATAAGGACTATAAAAAGGCTCTTTATATCCCCGCTTTAACAGTTCATCTACCTTTTTGTCGATTTCTTCCTGCATCTTCGGGTTCTTAGGAAAATATCGTTGCTTGATCGGTCGATCATCCTTCATCACGATTCTGTGTTCCGCCACTGACGAAAGGCCTTGTTTCTTGGCCAGCTCAGCCAATTCTCGATCCAGAAATTCTTGAATCTCTGACTCCAGTTTATCCTTTTTTACCTCTAAGGCCACTGACATTTTCTCTACGAGCCATCCATTTCGACGCCCTCGTGCTGGAATAGGGACTCTATGTCCAGCACATGTCATTTCGGCCGCTATTCTTTGTATAAAGTTCCACCCCAACACCAGAGCATCGATTACTCCACGCAAGACCATTAGCCTTAACGTTATCCTTCGATTACCAAAATGGATTTTCACCTCCAACTGGGACAATATGATACTACAATGGCCATCTGCCAAACGTACCTCCATTTGGTGGCCTTCATCACCCCTGCTTTCCGGCGCTTCTCGCCCAGTTCCTGACTAATAAAACTACCAGTCGCCCCTGTATCGATTGTGGCCCTTATTTTCGGTCCTCCAATCACGACTCAAGCTGAAAACTGGTTCTCTTCTTCCACCAAGTCTCTCGCTAATTCTGAGAGGCAGATTCGTTCGACCCCGACGGCTGGAATCGCTGAGCGTTTCCCGAATCCGGGCAGCATTCCCAGGTCCTTTTTCCTATCATTCCGCAGCGCCAAAATATTATTCGTTATTATTCTTTGATGAAGGAAGCGGTATGGTGCGGCTGCGTTCCACATGGCTTTAATGTCGAAGTCTTTCTCTATCTACTTCTATGGCCTCAAATTCATCCGCTAATTCCATATGAGCGTCTAATCGATCGCAAAAACGGTGTACTGTTTTCACCTATAATTTTCAAGTGTTCAGAATCGCTATATTACAATGGATGCATTAAAATTTGCATTTCGAGCATATAATCCCTAATGGCCTCATTCCAGCCTTGCCTTTTCTGCTGTTAAAAGGTCAAGCCAGCGCACTGAAATAACCCCGTGGCAAAAAATACTCCTTACAACTTTCAACGAACCCCGCCCATTCCTTCCAATGTTTGTTGTTAGCCACATACCACTTCAATGCCTTATCTTTAAATAATTCTGGCATAGCCCGCGGAATCATGTCCAAATCCAGCCCGTACATTTTAGCGAACCATTCTACCTGTTCCAGAAACTCTAGGGGTTTGGAACTCCCGTCGAATCGAAAAGTCCACTCCCGCACTAGCTCGGCCACCTTTGGATATGCGGCCAGTCCAAATCACCACTTTTCGACATCAAACGGCCCGGAAACAATTTCTTCAGAAAATCGATTGTTATGCGACTTGTGTGCGGTGGAGCGCCGTCTTGTTGAAACCAGAACTGCCTCATACGCTTTCGACGAATAATTGGCATCACAAAATTGGTCATCATGTCGCGATAACGCTCCTGGTTGATGGTAACAGCATGGCCATTTTCATTTTGGAAGAAAAACGGCCCAATGACCGTTTTCGCACTAACGCCGCACCAAACTGTGACTTTTTCGTCATGAAGAGGCACTTCTTGAATCTCCTGAGGATTTTCAGTGGCGTAAATACGGCAATTTTGCTTATTTACGGTCCCATTCAATGTGAAATGGGCTTCATCGGACATGATAATTTTGTTCCAAAATTGCTCGTCATCTTCGGCCATTTCGATGACTCTTTTCAGAGCGCTCGCGTGGCGTGTATTGTTCCATGGTAAAAATCTGCTTGGACTGACGCTTCAAACGCGTTATGTCATTAAGCGATCTGACATCTCTGTCAAATGTTATGGAGTTGCCAGATGGGTCCGTCGAATATGGGCAACCCTGTACGTTGGACTTCTCATTTACCGCCTGCTTTAGTTGGCCTTTATCATCCGCTACATGGTTCACTCCGTAGTTCCAGGATTTGGCGCGGGTGATTGTCGGGATTGACAATTCCGCTTAATTCAGCTCTTTAACCCCAGTGTTTAGTCCCCTAACTGACTTTGGTAGAGGTGACTTACCATACATAGCCGCTAGAGCTTCGATGTTAAATCCAATATCCGGGTCCTTCTCGTGATCCTGAGCCCAATCTCCAAATTGCTTGCGCATATTATCCATATTCCCTAATAGTTCGATCCCAAACTCTTCAGCATGTTTCACCAACTCCTCTTTCTTTAATTGGTACACCCGGGATCGCACCATACTTAATATTATTTCAACCAAATATCCTTTATTTTATTATCACCAGGCCCTGAAAATTTAAACTTGCTTAGGCTAAGCTCAGGGCCGTCGACGATTCGTTCCAACAAATTTATTTAATGGAAGCATTGGTGACAATAATAACACTTGGATGCTTTGGTATTTTCACAACATTATAGTATATTCTCGGGTATATTTTCTTGATATTTAAAAACAAGTTTCTTAACACTACCGACCCACTAGTGCTGCTCGGACCTTTGCCAGCTCTTGCTCTCGATCGCAATCTCCTCATTCCACAGCTCTTCAACCAGGTTTTCTCTGACTCGCCGGTTCTCCCTTATCTCCTACTCTTCGCTGATCCCACTGACCAGAGTCTATTCCACGTAAGGATTATGTTGGCTCGGGTATACGCCTTGGCAAGTAGAACTAATCGTTCTTACTTGTCTGCTCACCGTTCTCGTACAACTCCTTACTACTTTCTATCAGATTTGCTGAAGATCACGTCGGCAAGGCACGCTGAGAATCTCTCTAGCTCGCCAACTCACCGTTTTCGCACGACTCTTCACTTAATCCTTTTCTGCTTTTATTCTCTAATCTCTCAGTCCTTGAGAGATTATTTCGTGTTTCCTTCCACTGGTCCGTTAATCTCGCCAACACTACGTAACTCCGTTTTACACTCAACATGTTCGCGCTCTTGACACGCTCACGCTCCAGATCTTCGCAGAATTCAGACCTCTTGCTCGTAGTACATTTGCCTTCTTATAGCCTTTCCGCTCGCTTCCAGCTGCTTTCGTGTTGCCTAGCAAACCACACTGCATTTGCGTCTACATTCGACGCCGTCTCGAAAATTCGAAACCGTTTGAATTGGTCTAACGCACTGTATACCAAGTAACAGTGCAATATGGGCGCTCAGAACTGTTTATCGTCGCTGCTCCATACTCAGTTACCGCGTCGCCGGTGCTGCACTCACGCCGCCTAGCACCCAGCAGCCAACTCGCCTTCACTCTCATTCTTCTGAATTCGACAACCAAGTTGCGTTTTCGAAATCGTACATAACGGTTCTTTCAGCTCGGCTCACCCGCCTATGCGGGTAGTAGTAGTCATGTTATTTACAATTGGGGGCTTTTTCTAGGAGATCAGTGGAAAGCGGCTTGATCTTCATTGTAGGTCAGCTTAAGCTACCATTGCGCCAAGCACGCCAAGAGTGGGTGCGACTGTGGCGTACCCATCGCATCCCAAGGACTCGCCGATTTTGAGTGGGAGTAAGCTCCATGTCTTTTCTACCAGCTCTGTCGACATAAGGAAGATGAGTGCATAATGTACATATATGGTAATATCACCCCAATTAACGTAGTAAAGTTATTGGTGTTGTTTTGTCTTTTACAGAACCTATAGCTCCTAGTACGAGATGGGTGATGATGCTGAACCTGGCCCTGCACCAACAAATTTAATCCAATTGTGAATGAGCCTATGTAGAGTTAGTATGAAAAAACACTCCTACCAGGAAGCACGCTGAAAATAAAGCAGTATCAAATTGAAGTCATAAAAGTGTTTTTTCTGCGAATACCTCAATCAGGATATCTCTGGAACAAACCATCGCCTACATTTTCATGGTCCAACGAGCCGGATAAAAATCACTTGCCCCAGTACGCTGTTTGGTGAAACCAGAGAAAAACCAGATACGTAATTATACCCATTTTTATCCACATACATACCGCCATATTGGGCCTCCGCCATTAAAAAAAAAAAAACGAGAAGGCAAAGCTAACTTCGACTGTGCCGAAGTTTTAATACACTTGAAAAACTTTACTCCAACTGATTTAACCATTAATATAAATATTATATAGGATATAGATATAAGATATTTAACATTTTTAAATCATTAATTATAAAAATTTAATACCATAAAAAAAAATTTTCTTAGAAAAACACATTTTCCGACCGATCGTTCCTTTGGCAGCTATATGCTATAGTCATCCGATTTTGATCAAATTTTCCAGAATTATGTGAAAGCATATAAAAGTAATATATACCAAGATTGGGGATGCTACGATAAAAAGCAAAAAAGTTTTCTCACTAGAAGTAGTTTTTCGACCGACTGTTTCTATGGGAGCTATATAATATAGTCATCCGATTTTAATAAATTTTTTCTGTATTATATCAAAGCATATAAAACTAATATATACCAAGATTAGTGACGCTACGATGGAAAACAAAAAAGTTTTTCTTACTAGAACTAGTTTTTTGACCGAACGTTTCTATGGCAGCTATATGCTATAGTGATCCGATTTTGATACATTTTTCCAGAATTATGTGAAATCATCTAAAACTAATATATACCAAGATTGGTGACGCTACAATGGAAAATAAAAAAGTTTTTCTCACTAAGACTTATTTTCCGACCGATCGTTCCTATGGGAGCTATAAGATATAGTCGTCCGATCCGGCCGGTTCCGATATATTAGTTGCGTGCAGTAAAAAGAAGACTCTGTGCAAACTTTCAGCTCGATAGCTTTAAAACTGAGAGACTAGTTCGCGTAGAAACAGACAGACAGACAGACGGACAGACAGACGGACGGACGGACAAGCGGAAATAAACTCGGCTCGTCGTCCTGATCAAGAATATATATAGTTTATGGGGTTGGAAATGAATATTTCTATGCGTTACAAACTTCTGGGCAAAATTAATATACACTTTTCAAGTGTATAAAAAATTTATACCAGGGACCGTAACTGTTATAACTTTTTGGATAAAAATTTTGAAATAACAATTATTTTCTAATTTTTACATAAAAGTTTTAAAATAATCGTTATTCTATGATTTTAAAATACAAATTTTATTTTAACAGTTAAATGGTAATTTTTATATAAAATTTTTTGAATAACAAGTAAAACTAATTTTTATTATAAAAATTTAAATTAATTTTTATTTTGTAATTTTTATAATAAAAATTACTTTTTTAATTGTTATGAAAAATTTTTATTATAAAAATTTTTATAAGAATTACTTATCTAGTAAGCGTTTGTAAATTATAGAATATCTTTGATAGAAGGATACAAGATTTACTTAAACCTACTAGATTAGTAATTTTATAAAAATTTGTATAATAAAAAAATTTTCATAAAAATTAAAAATTAATTTTTATTATAAAAATTACAAAATAAAAATTAAATTAAATTTTTATAATAAAAATTAGTTTTAACTGTTATTCAAAATTTTTTATTTAAAAATTACCATTTAACGGTTAAAACAAAATTTTTATTTAAAATTTATAATATAACAATTTCAAAATTTTTTGGTGATAAAAATTGCAAATAAAAATGTATAACATTAAAGGACTCGCCATTCAAAATTATGAAGATTCATGTACTCCATTTTATCAGGGGATCCATATTTTGTAGTAATTTTTATACACTTGAATAGTGTATATTAATTTTGCCCAGAAGTTTGTAACGCATAGAAATATTCATTTCCGACCCCAAAAACTATATATATTCTTGATCAGGATGACGAGCCGAGTTCATTTCCGCTTGTCCGTCCGTCCGTCTGTCTGTCCGTCTGTCTGTCTGTTTCTACGCGAACTAGTCTCTCAGTTTTAAAGCTATTGAGCTGAAATTTTGCACAGAGTCTTCTTTTTACTGCACGCAACTAATATGTCGGAACCGGCTGGATCGGATGACTATATCTTATATCTATATCTTATAGCTGCCATAGGAACGATCGGTCGAAAAATAAGTCTTAGTGAGAAAAACTTTTTTATTTTCCATCGTAGCGTCACCAATCTTGGTATATATTAGTTTTAGATGATTTTATATATTTGTGGAAAAATTGATCAAAATCGGATGACTATATCATATAGCTGCCATGGAAACGGCCGGTTAAAAAACTAGTTCTAGTGGGAAAAACTTTTTTATTTTCCATCGTAGCGTCACCAATCTTGTTATATATTAGTTTTATATGCGTTAACAGAATTCTGGAAGATTTTATCAAAATCGGATGACTATAGCATATAGCTGCTATAGGACCGATCGGTCGAAAAATGTGTTTTACTAAGAAAAGTTTTTTTATGGTAGCAAATTCTTATTATCAATGATTTATAAATTTTAAATATCTGATATCTATATCCTATATATATTTTATCTGTTAAATCAGTTGGAGTAAACTTTTTCAAGTGTATTAAAACTTCGGCACAGTCGAAGTTAGCTTTGCCTTCTCGTTTTCACTTCCATAACTGTTATTTTCGGTCCCTGATATATACCCACTTGCATGTATGTACAACAAAAAATTTATAATAATTAATTGGTGGCCAATCCTTTATGGTGGCATGGGCCAGAGTGGTTACAGCTACCAAAGGACCAGTGGCCGACTCCTGATGAAGAAGTTCATGAAACAGAGTTGGAGCAGCGTGCTGTAAAATGCAATGTTTCCCAGTTGCCTTCCTCTCCTGACATCCTTAATCGATTTTCCAAATTTGACAAAGCTTTGCGAGTGATAGCTTATGTCTCACGCTTCATCAAGCGATGTCGAAAGACAGTGATCTATGATACAGTCGAATTAAGCAGCAAGGAACTTTCTGAAGCTCAAGAGTTACTTATTGTATCCACTCAACGTAGGGAGTATGCAGAGGAATACCGGTATCTGCTTATACAGAAACAACTCCCAAAATCCAGCAGCATCCTTAACTTAAACCCTTTTTTGGACCAACAAGGAGTCCTTAGATCCAGCGGAAGGGTGCGAGCCTCAGAACCATTAACTTATGATGAAAAGCATCCCATTATACTTCCGAATGCGTGTCCTTTCTCGCGCCTCTTGGTTCGTTTTACACATGGCATATCCTTGCATGGAGGAAACCAATTAATAATGCGACTTATTCGATCGAAATTCTGGATCCCCAAATTAAAAGTTCCAGTCAAGTCCACTATTATTTCCTGTAAGCCCTGCTTAATCCATCGCAAGCGACTACAAACACAACTCATGGGTGATCTTCCCATTCAGAGAGTCACTTTTTCGCGACCGTTTACCAACACAGGGGTAGATTTTGCAGGACCCTTTGACATAAAGAACTATACGGGGCGCGAGTTACCGCTTCGCTCCACCCTACACCCACAGACCCAGCACCACCAAAGCCTCCACGTGCATAGCACATTAACCCGATGACAACAACAACAACTGTTGGCCCAATTATGGTACAACAATCCCGGATGTGTTTATACACAAGACACCTAGCCAACAACAACAACAGCAGTTGACCAAACTGCAACGCAGCGATCCGCTGACAACAGCAGTCCAGCGGCCACCATGGGCTGACGCAGCGTGTCGGGTTCCACCGAGCCGCCGCATTCAGCGGATGCAAGCCAGCTGCTGTGTCAGCACTTTTGGCAATACTTTAAGCTTTGTATCTGTATTTATAATTCTTAGAATTTTAATTGCTTCGCTGTGACGAAGCTTAGGGCTATATATATTAACAAAAGAGACATAATAAATCAGTTTCTTATGAGAATTCCAAATTGACGGTCTCGTTATTCGGGGCGGTACATAACTGGCGCAGTCGGCAGTCCTCGCGAAAGTCCGGGTGTCAAAATCCTTTAAATGTAGTGCAAGTAAAAAAAAAAAGAAAGAGAAGGAAAATAAAAACATAAAGTGAAATAAAAAAAAAAAAAAAAAAAAAAAAGTGGAAAAATAATATTTATTTTTCACAAACAAAAGTGCCAAAATACAAAAATACATAAATAAATAAGGAAGAAAATCTACACGAAGGTGAATGAATATCACTGTAGATCTTCCTCGGCATATAAGTTTAATGAATATAAACTTCCGCCACTAACAAGCAATAAGAATAAAAATAAGAATTCTTGAGCAGCACGACCATTAAAACCGGTTGGCTCTTGACATATTTGTGTACGCCTAGTGCCTGAATATCACTAGTAGCTACAAAGTCAACAAGATTATTTGTTCTAAATTGCATAAAAATAAAATTTAATAAAAAAAAAAAAAAAAAAAAAAAACATTATCAACACAACTACGAAGTATAAGGCAGCGGACAGCGAGGGAACCATGATATACATTCTGTTCTTGGTACAAGCGTGAGTAAGACTTATAAAAAAAAAAAAAAAAAAAAAAATGTATACAAAATTATAAATAAATAAAAAAAAAAAAAAATAAAATAAAATAAAAAAAAAAAAAAAAAAAGGAAGCAAAAATGGTATTCAGGAATTAGTTCTAAGTATCCAATATTCGCAACATATATATGGTAACGTGCATAACAAACAAAATTTTATTGTTTAATAATTAACATAATCAAATAAAATTTACCCTTTTGATGCAAAAAGAGAAGAATTCAAAAATCCTTAGGTTCCTCCCGTATAGAAAAGGAACTTCTAGAAGCAGGAGTTTACCTTGCATTACAGAAGAAATAATAATAGAAAACATTGCTCGAAGTAAAATGAATACTAATAACACAGCAAGCACCTCTCAGCCTAACCAACCTTTTGTTAATAACCCAATAACAGGGCAACCAGTAAACATGACACCCACACCAACCGACATTTTTTTCACAAATGAGAATCCCCGACCCCATTAATCAGCTACCAAATTTTAGTGGAGGTAGTCACCTACTCCACGAATTTATCAATAACGTCGAAGAAATTCTTTTGTTCATAAGAGGAACAGATCAGACACCATACGGTCAAATTCTTTTAAGAGCCATTCGAAATAAGGTAATAGGAGAAGCTAATGAGGTTTTGAATATGTATGGCACTCCGCTCGGTTGGGATGAAATAAAGAACAACCTTAGACTACACTATTCAGACAAAAGAACAGAAACATCTTTAATCAGGGATCTACATAACCTTAGCCAAGCAGGCCAACAAGTGGAAAAATTCCACAACCAAATAATAGAAATCCAATCGGCATTAAACAACAACGTTCTTCTTCAGGAAACTGATCCAAATGCAGTGTCTTCCAAAAAACTACTCTACGCAACTATGTGCCTAGACTGTTTTTTGACGGGCTTAGATAACCCGCTAGGACAGGCTGTTAGGGCGTCAAAACCAAACTCTTTGGCTGAAGCTATGAATTATTGCATCAAAGAGCAAAATATATACTATCAAAGAAAAGCAAAGTTACCTCATTCCTCTTATACACCATATCAAAAACCAAACTTTCAGCCAAGATACCAACCAAACTACCAACAAAATTACCAACAGAACTACCAACAAAATTACCAACCCAACTACAACAAGCCCAATCCCCAATTCAGACCAAGAAACCAAAACTCCGGACCGATAACCCGATATAACAACCCATTTCATGACGGCAGGAAGATCTACCAAAATCAGAACAACTTTAGGCAGGGGGGCTTCCACCCACCACAAAACGCACAAACTAACTATGGTCAAGGGTATGCTCAAAGAGACAACGTACCACAAACTTCCAATTACAACCAACCCCAACAACTTGCTATTAAGTCTACCCCTAGCTCAAGGTCTAGAATGCAGAGAGTTGAAATGCACTATTCCGAGCCACACTCTGTAATCACAGAAGAAACCGACCATAGTCACGAAGACATGGTGGAGCTAACTAACATCGAAGATTTCGAAGCCAATAACGAAAGTGAAAATTTTCAACGGCTTGCCTACCAAAACCCACCGGATATTTAAATTCCGCCAGGTTTGGTCGCACACTGCCCTACATACTTATTGCTTCTAACTTTGGCAGACCCCTTAGATTCCTCATAGATACAGGGGCCACAGCATCTTTTCTCAACCCTGAATTTATCTCCCCAAACCATAAGAAAGTCTGTCCGATGATCGAAATAAAAACCGTTCTTAGTCGGCACTTAATTTCAGAAAAAGGAGTGTTTGCAATCTTCGAAGAATTTAAAGAAAAAGGAAGTTCCTCGCATTTAAATTTCACCATTTCTTTGATGGTCTAATCGGATGGGACCTTATAAGACAATTAAAAGGCCATATTGAGTCCGATACACTAAGACTAACCACACCAAACGCTTCTCTACCCATATATCTGAAAGACAATGTTAACCAAAAGCTTTACCATATCCAAGCTAAGTCAAAGATCGTGATACCTGTACCGGTAACATTAGAAAACGACGAGTTCATTCAAGACAGAGTCCAAGTGCTAGATAATGTTTTTATCTCACCAGGCCTGTATAAAGCAGAAAATTTCGTCAGTTATATGGAAATCTGTAACGATTCCGAGACAGACAAATCAATTCTATTCGAGGAACAGCTAGAGGTACATAAATATGAAAGTTCCGATTTTATCGAGTTTCATAATATAGGCGTAGAACAACCAAACACAAACGATGACGCAGAAATAAGAAACCTTATCCCTTTGGAAGGGCTTAACACAGAAGAAAAGAAGAAACTTCTAAAACTTTGCAAAGAGTATAAGGAAATTTTTTACAGGGAAGACCAAAACCTAACCTTCACTAACAAGGTAAAACATAAAGTTAGAACAACCAACGATGAACCCATCTATACAAAGACTTATAGATACCCTTACATCCACAAAGAGGAAGTTTGTAAGCAAATAGATAAAATGCTCAAGCAGGGCATAATAAGACCAAGCTATTCTCCTTGGAGTGCACCAGTGTGGATAGTTCCCAAAAAACTAGACTCAAGTGGCATCCGCAAATGGAGATTGGTCATTGATTATAGAAAGCTCAACGAAAAGTCTATATCAGACCGCTACCCTATTCCAAACATCAACGATATATTCGACAAATTAGGGCGTTGCATCTACTTTTCCACTCTCGATCTTGCCAGCGGATTCCATCAAATAGAAATGGATCCAAATGATATCCCCAAAACAGCATTTTCTGTAGAAGGCGGACACTTCGAATACGTTAGAATGCCATTCGGGTTGAAAAATGCCCCAGCCACTTTTCAGAGAGTCATGGACAATGTGCTCCGAGATCTTATAGGCAATACCTGCCTTGTTTACATGGATGACATTATTGTCTTCTCAACATCGCTCGAAGAACACATACTAAAATTGGGCAAAGTTTTCGAAAAATTGAAACAAGCCAATTTTAAGGTCCAGCTGGACAAATCTCACTTTTTGAAAAAAGAAATTGGATTTCTCGGTCACATCGTCACAAAAGACGGTATAAAACCTAATCCAGAAAAAATCAATGCTGTCAAAAATTTCCCAATCCCAAAAACCCAGAAAGACATAAAATCCTTTCTTGGACTTGTTGGATACTACAGGAAGTTTATCAAAGATTTTGCTAAACTTACAAAACCATTAACAATTTGTTTGAAAAAAGGTCACAAAGTTAACCATACGACCGAATTCGTCAAATCATTTGAACAGTGCAAAAACTTACTGTGCAATGATCCTATTTTACAACATCCAGACTTAACAAAACCTTTTGTTCTAACAACCGACGCAAGTAATTTTGCAATGGGAGCAATTCTCTCTCAAGGAACAATTGGTAGCGACAAACCAATCTGCTTCGCAAGTCGAACCTTATCCGAAACAGAAACACACTACTCAACAATCGAAAAAGAACTTTTCGCAATCGTCTGGGCGACCAAATACTTTCGTCCATACCTCTTTGGACGAAAATTCACTATAGTCACAGATCATAAGCCCTTGATGTGGCTAATGAATGTCAAAGAAACAAATTCCAAACTTGTCCGATGGAGGCTCAAGCTTGAAGAATTCGACTACGACATAGTCTTTAAGAAAGGCAAAAATAATACAAATGCGGACGCCTTAAGTCGAATACGAATGGAAGCTAATTTCAGCGATATCCATTCGACACTTGGTATTTCAGGTAGTACGGTACACTCAGCGGACGAAAACTTAAATGATGGCATTCCTATCTCGGAAAAACCATTTAACGAATTCAACATTCAGCTCCTTTTCGAACATGACGACCGCCCACAATTTATAAACCTTACCACACACAAAGGCAAACTCAGAAGAATCTTTAGAGAAAAGAATTTTACTGAGAATAGCATAACCGAACTGTTGAAAAAATACCTTAAACCAAATAAAACAACAGCTATATTTGCCCAAGACAACATATTCAAACTAATACAGTCCTCCTACTCGAAGTATTTTGCAAATACAAAAATATACAAAATAACTAGATGTACCCAGATGGTGGACGATTTAACTGACAACGACGAACAGGACAAGATTATACAACAATACCACAAAAACAGCAACCACAGAGGAATAGAGGAAACTTATAAACACCTTCAACGATCGTATTATTTTCCACAAATGCGATTAAAAATATCCAAGATCATAAACAGTTGCGACGTCTGTCAAACCCTCAAATATGACAGGCAACCGCAATTTATTATTTTCAAAAAACCAGAAATTCCGGAAAAACCCTTACATATTTTACACATTGACATCTACTCGATTAACCACAAACAAATCCTCACTATTATTGACAAATTTTCGCGCTTCGCAGCGGGCTACACTCTTGACACAAGAAGTAGTATTAGTGTACTCAAAGCACTTAAAACATTCATTTCTACCCATGGACCTCCACGAAAATTAGTTTGCGACCAAGGCGCAGAATTTTCGTCTCAAATTTTCAAAGACTTCTGTAAACAATATAACATCGAGTTACATATCACGTCTTTCCAACAATCTTCGAGCAACGCTCCAGTAGAAAGGCTCCACTCCACCCTTACCGAAATATATAGAATCATTCTGGCGGAAAGAAAAACTTCAAAACTTTCACATGACCACGATGATGTACTTACGGAAACATTTATTACATACAACAATTCCATTCACTCAGCCACAGAGAATACGCCATTTGAGATTTTTTCAGGCAGAACTATTGAATTCGAAGAATCAGCCGAATTTAATAACGTTCATGAATATCTTAAAAAGCTCAACGAATACAAAGAAACACTCTACCCAAAAATCAAAGAGAAAATAGATAAAGTGACAAGTCGCAGAATAGAAAGGCTAAACGCCGACAGACAAGAACCCATTAAACTTAACCAAAATGAAGAAGTATACAGGAAAGAAAACAGACGTAACAAAATAACGCCAAGATTTTCAAAGCATAAAGTAAAAGAGGATTCTAAGCTGACTTTTATATCACATAAAAATCAAAAAATCCATAAATCAAAAATAAAGAAACGCACAAAAAAAAGAACCATAAAAAAAAAAAAAAAAAAAAAAAAAAAAATATATATATATTAATAATAAATACACACATATATATATTTTACTATAAGAAAAGAAACAAAATCATATTTTATTATACTAGTATAAGCACTTTTTATTATATTCGTGGTCAGAATATCTAACGAAAATTATATTTTTAACATTTTAGCATTTGGCTAACACTGGGACAAAACATAGACGTCCAGACCATACACAATGACACGACAGCAATAGAAGTAAAACTTGGAAAAGGCAGAATCATAAATTCTTATAAAAACTTGATTCATATAATCAACACTACAGCAATTGAAAAGAATATCGACGACATTTCACAAGTGCTAGAAACATTTGAACAAGACGATGACCCTAACATCCAACAAATAGTAACAACAATACGATTAAAACAAAAAGGACTCTTTACGAAATTTCAAAACATTCTCCCCATACAAAGGAAGAAAAGAGGCCTTATTAACGGACTAGGCTCAGTAATAAAAATTATAACAGGCAATATGGACGCGACGGACGCTTTAGAAATTAACAATAATCTGAAGAAAATTCAAGATTCTCAGACAAACTCAAATAAACAATTTGACTTACAGAATGAACTAAATATATTCGTCTCTAAACAACTTTACAACATAACAGAACATATTAACAGGGAACAACAAATCATTTCAACCTACATTAACGGAAATTATAACAACAACGATAATAGAATAAGAAAGACTGAAGAAGACATACAAAAAATCCAATACTTATACAGACTGGGGTACAACATAGACATCCTCCATGGTCATATTAACGACATTGCAGAAAGTATCATTTTAGCTCGACTTAACATAATATCCAAATTTATTCTAAACGAGGACGAGATACAGACAATATACAATGCACTTATCAGGGAAAATATATCAATAAAATCCACCGACCACATATATGAATTACTCGAGTTACAAGCATTCTATAACAGCTCAAATATAATATTTAACATAAAAATACCAGTAGTCTTAAGCGAAGAATATACATTTGCCCATCTGATACCAATGCCTTTAAACAAAACGAAATTTATAATATCACCAAATTATATTGCTTATAACAAACAAAAAATAAAGTCTTACAAGCGGCCATGTCCAAGAATAGAAAACGTATATTATTGTTTGGAGACTTACGAGACAACATCAGCAGAAGAATCCAAATGCATCGGCAACATCATAAACAACAAACAACCAACATGCGACATTATTGACAAGGACATCATCCCATCAGTCACCCAACCCGAGAAAAACATCGTCCTCCTCTATAATTTACCAAAAACACTAATTCAGCCTTCTTGCAGAAACCCATTCTACATAGAAGGGACAGCAATCATCCACCAATCAAACTGCTCCATCGAAATCAACAAGATCATCTATGAAGGAACTCCAATGGTCTTCTTTGAAGCCTCAGACGTCAAGCTGCCAACCCATCCAGCTTTACAAGTAAACACCACAACACAAAAACTTTCACTCGACAAACTCCACATCTCGATCGGCAAGAACAACCTGGCAATGCAGTACTTCCGACAGACATCGGCGGTTCACCACTCAACCGCTTACGCACTAGCTTCTTTGTTAATCATCGGAGTAGCTATAATAGCTGTCATACGATTCCGTGGAACTACTACCTTCATTCCTACCTTTACGGCAGAAACCATCGCTCCGGCCTCATCCTTCTGGCCCTCGCTTTACTCTAGGGGGAGGAGTTACCGCTTCGCTCCACCCTACACCCACAGACCCAGCACCACCAAAGCCTCCACGTGCATAGCACATTAACCCGATGACAACAACAACAACTGTTGGCCCAATTATGGTACAACAATCCCGGATGTGTTTATACACAAGACACCTAGCCAACAACAACAACAGCAGTTGACCAAACTGCAACGCAGCGATCCGCTGACAACAGCAGTCCAGCGGCCACCATGGGCTGACGCAGCGTGTCGGGTTCCACCGAGCCGCCGCATTCAGCGGATGCAAGCCAGCTGCTGTGTCAGCACTTTTGGCAATACTTTAAGCTTTGTATCTGTATTTATAATTCTTAGAATTTTAATTGCTTCGCTGTGACGAAGCTTTAAAAGAAATAATAAATCAGTTTCTTATGAGAATTCCAAATTGACGGTCTCGTTATTCGGGGCGGTACATAACTCGCGCGTGTTTGATCACAAAGGGATATGTCTGTGTCTTTGTTTGCTTCAGCACAAAGGCAATCCATTTGGAAGCCACGTCAGATCTGACAACTGAAAAGTTCTTGGCGGCTTTCTCTCGGTTTGCGTCAAGACGTGGCTGTCCACAACAAATGTTCTCCGACAACGGTAAAACATTTGTTGGAGCGTCGAAGGCACTATCCCGCGATTTCCTAGCAGCGGCAAAGGCAATAGTACTGTCAAAACATAACAATCAGAATTTATCGTGGCACTTTAATCCTCCTAGCGCTCCGCATATGGGCGGACTATGGGAGGCAGGTATGAAGAGTTTTAAAACTCTGTTTTACAGATCCACCTCATCATTAAAATACGCCTTTGAAGAACTTTCCACCCTCCTATCAAAGATTGAAGCTTGTTTGAATTCAAGGCCAATCTCTCCTATGTCTGAGGATCCCTCCGATTTACTAGCCTTGACCCCCGGACATTTTTTAGTAGGCGGGCCCCTTCTTGCAGTGTCCGAGCCAGAAATCAAAGAGAGCGCCATGTCTATCCTTAACCGATGGCAGCGTCTTAAAGCTCTAAATCAGCAATTTTGCTTTCGGTGGAAAAACGAGTATCTTAAAGAATTGCATAAGCGGAACAAATGGCAGTGTCCAACAAGAAATCTTCAAATAGACGACATGGTCATCATAAAGGAGGACAATGTCCCGACTAATGAATGGCGTCTTGGCCGAATTCAAGCCACATGTCCAGGGACTGATGATAAGGTCCGAGTTGTAGATGTGTTGACTACGCGTGGGGTTATTCGGAGGCCTGTTGCTAAGTTGATTTTACTGTCAGCTGAAACTAACATCCAAAATTCTTCCATTTAACTTCACATCGCACAACATTCATCCACATATGTTTCATTTGTTTTTTTTTGTTTTGTCATTTATATATTTCCCTCATTTAGTGTCATGCCATCTCACAACACCGTTCGAAAGGCCTTTCCTAATCAGGCTCACAACACTCTTCGTTCCATCGCTCGCAATGGTGTTCCAGGGACAAACTCGTTTCGATGCCGGGTGTGTAGAAGGATCCACGCACTGCGCAATTGCCAGCGTTTTCTGCGGCTTACGGCCGAGAAACGCCTCCGAGCCGTGCTTAATAAGCACTGCTTATCAACCGGTATTGCACCAATTGCCTGGCTCACCAACACTCTGGGAGGACTTGTCGGAGTGGTGCCACCTGCTAAGTATGCCACATGGACCACCATACATTGCTCCACTTACGCGACGACGGTTCCGAAACGAGTCGTTCCTACACAGCTAAGGAGCGCATCGCCTCCACTCCACATCCTTCTCCATCAAGAACTGATCTATCGCCATCGCCGTCAGAGCGCTCCTTTGTCTCGCATGCGATTCCTACGTCGTTGACATCGCTGCTGCAGCACAAGGGCGTTAGCATCCTGCCAACCGCTATAGTGGTGCTTGATAACGGCATCAGGACTATTGAAATCCGGGCACTTATCGACGCGTGCTGTCCTACGAGTCTCATCGACGCATCCATGGCAACGACCTTAAGGCTTTCTGTTACCCGCGTCGGAGCAGAGGCGGCTTGTACAGCAGTGCTCCTTTCCAGGACGACGGCGTTGAGGAGAGAGATCGTCTTCCAGATTTCACCACATCTCAAACAATGCGTACCTTTAAGAGCTATCAGCCAAGAGGTGTATGAGAAGTTCAGCAATGTGATCCTTGCCGACGAGCGCTGGCAAAGTCCATCCAATATTTCCATCCTCCTTGGAGCAGATGTGTATCCGCACATCATTTTACCAGGAATTCTACCGAGCCAAAGCTGCTTGCCGGTAGCTCAAAACACAGAGTTCGGTTGGATCTTAACCGGAACCTGCAGCCAATGAGATGTCTAAGCCATTTATTGCAATTTTTATACACTTGAAAAGTGTATATTAATTTTGCCCAGAAGTTTGTAACGCATAGAAATATTCATTTCCAACACCATAAACTATATATATTTTTGATCAGGACGACGAGCCGAGTTTATTTCTGCTTGTCCGTCCGTCCGTCTGTCTGTCCGTCTGTCTGTCTGTCCGTCTGTCTGTCCGTCTGTCTGTCTGTCTGTTTCTACGCGAACTAGTCTCTCAGTTTTTAAGCTATCGAGCTGAAAGTTTGCACAGAGTCTTCTTTTTACTGCACGCAACTAATATGTCGGAACCGGCCGGATCGGACGACTATATCTTATAGCTCCCATAGGAACGATCGGTCGGAAAATAAGTCTTAGTGAGAAAAACTTTTTTATTTTCCATTGTAGCGTCACCAATCTTGGTAAATATTAGTTTTAGATGATTTCACATAATTCTGGAAAAATGTATCAAAATCGGATCACTATAGCATATAGCTGCCATAGAAACGTTCGGTCAAAAAACTAGTTCTAGTGAGAAAAACTTTTTTGTTTTCCATCGTAGCGTCACTAATCTTGGTATATATTAGTTTTATATGCTTTGATATAATACAGAAAAAATTTATTAAAATCGGATGACTATATTATATAGCTCCCATAGAAACAGTCGGTCGAAAAACTACTTCTAGTGAGAAAAACTTTTTTGCTTTTTATCGTAGCATCCCCAATCTTGGTATATATTACTTTTATATGCTTTCACATAATTCTGGAAAATTTGATCAAAATCGGATGACTATAGCATATAGCTGCCAAAGGAACGATCGGTCGGAAAATGTGTTTTTCTAAGAAAATTTTTTTTTATGGTATTAAATTTTTATAATCAATGATTTAACGAGAAGGCAAAGCTAACTTCGACTGTGCCGAAGTTTTAATACACTTGAAAAACTTTTCTCCAACTGATTTAAATGGTAAAATAAATATAGGATATAGATATCAGATATTTAAAATTATTAAATCATTGATAATAACAATTTGACACCACAAAAAAAAACTTTTCTTAGTAAAACACATTTTCCGACCGATCGGTCCTATGGCAGCTATATGCTATAGTCATCCGATTTTGATCAATTTTTTCAAAATTATGTGAAAGCATATAAAACTAATATATACGAAGATTGAGGACGCTACGATAAAAAACAAAAAAGTTTTTCTCACTAGAAGTAGTTTTTTGACCGTCCGTTTATATGGCAGCTATATGCTATAGTCATCCGATTTTGATAAATTTTTTCAGAATTATGTGGAAACATATAAAACAAATACATACTACGATTGGAGACGCTACGATGGAAATCAAAAAAGTTTTTCTCACAAAGACTTATTTTTCGACCGATCGTTCCTATGGCAGCTATATGCTATAGTGATCCGATTTTGATGCATTTTTCCAGAATTATGTGAAATCATATAAAACTAACATGTACCAAGATTAGTGACGCTACGATGGAAAACAAAAAAGTTTTTCTAACTAGAACTTGTTCTTAGACCGATCGTTCCTATGGCAGCTATATGATATAGTCATCCGATCCGGCCGGTTCCGACATATTAGTTGCGTGCAGTAAAAAGAAGACTCTGTGCAAAATTTCAGCTCGATAGCTTTAAAACTGAGAGACTAGTTCGCGTAGAAACAGACAGAAGGACAGACAGACGGACGGACGGACAAGCGGAAATGAACTCAGCTCGTCGTCCTGATCAAGAATATATATAGTTTATGGGGTCGGAAATGAATATTTCTATGCGTTACAAACTTCTGGGTAAAATTAATATACACTTTTCAAGTGTATAAAAATGTTAAATATCTTATATCTATATCCTATATAATATTTATATTAATGGTTAAATCAGCTGGAGTAAAGTTTTTCAAGTGTATTAAAACTTCGGCACAGTCGAAGTTTTTCTGCCAATACCTCAATCAGGATATCTCTGGAACAAACCATCGCCTACATTTTCAACCGGAATTTTGGTTTTGAAAAATGAAGTTTCTGATGAAGTGTACTATGTTTTCCTTCTTTTGCATTGTGCATGTAGACTCCTGTTATGCCCGAAAACTTACCTTAACACAATAGGAACTGCGAGGGACATGAAACAACTTTTTGTTTTAAATTTTCCCGTTGTTTTCGGTAGCAATAGTGTGACATATAATGTTCACAATCTCTTACACCTAACAGATATTGTGCTAAAATTGGGGATTATGTCAGGTACATCAGCATACGATTTTGAAAATTATTTGCAGATTATGAAAGGCTATTTCAGAAAGCCTTCTAAAATTCTTCAACAAATTGCCAAAAAAGTTCAGTTCTCTGACTTTCTAGTAAAAATGAATGAGAGTCGAATAAAAAAAATAAAGGGAAAAGGGAATTGTTTTTTTCTGACAACTGTATTTTTACAGCACAGAGACTTGATAATTTCTGCTGCATTAAACCCTTTATTCCGCTTAAAATTTGCTCTTTTGTTGAAGAAGATGGCAATCTTTATGTATTGGGGCAATAATTAAAAAACATTCAAACCCAGGACCCAGGCAACCGTCAATTAGAGGCCAACCGCCCGCTGACGTGTAAAATGGTACCAGTTTTAAGAAGCCAAGTCTCGGACGAGCGTCGGTATGATCGGGTACGACGCGGGAATATACAGCCCGATCATGATGCCAACCAAATAAATAATACCCAAACGGCTCAAAATGTTTTAACGGAAATACCATTAACCACAAGAGCTGGTCTACCCCTACAACGCATTAAGTGGACAACCGAAATGAACACCAACCTCATGCGATATTACTACAAAGCCACCAAACTAGACACTACACACAAAAAAAAAAAAAAAATTGTAAAAATCACATTTTTCAACTTTGGCTAAAAAGTATTGTAATTAATCATTTTTCTTTTTGATTTTACCAATCTACACGTAAAAACGACATTTCAATCAACTGCGTAATTGTTTGATTTTAAAGAGCAAACACTTTTGCCATCAAATTACAAGTTCACCTTTGATTTCCATATAGAATAGTAGTAAAAACGAGAAGGCAAAGCTAACTTCGACTGTGCCGAAGTTTTAATAAACTTGAAAAACTTTTCTCCAACTGAATTAAATGGTAAAATAAATATAGGATATAGATATCAGATATTTAAAATTATTAAATCATTGATAATAACAATTTGATACCATAAAAAAAACTTTTCTTAGTAAAACACATTTTCCGACCGATCGGTCCTATGGCAGCTATATGCTATAGTCATCCGATTTTGATCAATTTTTTCAAAATTATGTGAAAGCATATAAAACTAATATATACCAAGATTGAGGACGCTACGATAAAAAACAAAAAAATTTTTCTCACTAGAAGTAGTTTTTTGACCGTCCGTTTATATGGCAGCTATATGCTATAGTCATCCGATTTTGATCAATTTTTTCAGAATTATGTGGAAACATATAAAACAAATATATACTACGATTGGAGACGCTACGATGGAAATCAAAAAAGTTTTTCTCACAAAGACTTATTTTTCGACCGATCGTTCCTATGGCAGCTATATGCTATAGTGATCCGATTTTGATGCATTTTTCCAGAATTGTGTGAAATCATATAAAACTAACATGTACCAAGATTAGTGACGCTACGATGGAAAACAAAAAAGTTTTTCTAACTAGAACTTGTTCTTAGACCGATCGTTCCTATGGCAGCTATATGATATAGTCATCCGATCCGGCCGGTTCCGACATATTAGTTGCGTGCAGTAAAAAGAAGACTCTGTGCAAAATTTCAGCTCGATAGCTTTAAAACTGAGAGACTAGTTCGCGTAGAAACAGACAGACAGACGGACAGACAGACAGACGGACGGACGGACAAGCGGAAATGAACTCAGCTCGTCGTCCTGATCAAGAATATATATAGTTTATGGGGTCGGAAATGAATATTTCTATGCGTTACAAACTTCTGGGCAAAATTAATTTACACTTTTCAAGTGTATAAAAATAAAACTATGCTGTTATATAAAAAAAATGGAAAAACTACGCTAACATATAATCTACCCTATACTGCCGTTCTTCAGAGGGGAGGAGGGGGCGAACTCTGCTTCACACTTGTATTTGGTTCACTTTTTTCCTTTTTATACACTTGAAAAGTGTATATTAATTTTGCCCAGAAGTTTGTAACGCATAGAAATATTCATTTCCGACCCCATAAATTATATATATTCTTGATCAGGACGACGAGCTGAGTTCATTTCCGCTTGTCCGTCCGTCCGTCTGTCTGTCTGTCCGTCTGTCTGTCTGTTTCTACGCGAACTAGTCTCTCAGTTTTAAAGCTATCGAGCTGAAATTTTGCACAGAGTCTTCTTTTTACTGCACGCAACTAATATGTCGGAACCGGCCGGATCGGATAACTATATCATATAGCTGCCATAGGAACGATCGGACTAAGAACAAGTTCTAGTTAGAAAAACTTGTTTGTTTTTTATCGTAGCGTCACTAATCTTGGTATATGTTAGTTTTATATGCTTTCACTTAATCCTGGAAAAATTTATCAAAATTGGATCACTATAGCATATAGCTGCCATAGGAACGATCGGCCGAAAAATAAGTCTTTGTGAGAAAAACTTTTTTGATTTCCATCGTAGCGTCTCCAATCGTAATACATATTTGTTTTATATGTTTCCACACAATTCTGAAAAAATTTATCAAAATCGGATGACTATAGCATATAGCTGCCATAGGAACGATCGGTCAGAAAATGTGTTTTACTAAGAAAAGTTTTTTTTTTATGGTATCAAATTTTTATTATCAATGATTTAAAATTTTAAAATATCTGAAATCTATATCCTATATATATTTTTTCAGTTAAATCAGCTGGAGTAAAGTTTTTCAAGTGTATTAAAACTTAGGCACAGTCGAAGTTAGCTTTGCCTTCTCGTTTTGTTTTGTTTTTGCTTCTCTTCAATACAAGAAAACTCAAATGGGAGGGAAAACATCCAAAGTGTCCGATAGTACGGCTAACGTCGTAAATAGTATAGAGATAGTCGACCATACTGGTCATATTGAAGACTTAACCTTTTGGATAGTCGTGTTGGTAATTATTGCTGCGGCTCAATTGGCGCTCAAGTTATATTTGCTTAACAAGCACTCGTTAAAAAGGAGGTATATCAATACCTCAGACTTGGAACGCGCGTTCACTATTTCCGGGCTTCCAGTCCGCACTTAAAAATTTATTCAAAAAAAATATATATATGGAAGAAAAGAGAAAAGTAATAATAATAATATATATACCAACATATTAAATTCAAAGTTTTTCTTAATATTTTTCTAATATTAGCCTAGTTTGTTTTCTCCTTTTTTTTTGGTGTTTTGTGTCACCCTAAAGTGCCCCTGCTTCCATTTTTAATGCCTATAATATTTTTTTTCTATTTTTTTTCTTTGTGTCAATGTGTGAATAAAAAAAATATATTTTTTTTTAAGTTTCTTTAAAAACAAACCCCCAGAAAGCGCTTTCTTCAAATTGGGTAAGTGACCGGCCAGTCCGGATATAAAAGTAAATTATATATATACATATTGACATAAATTTTTATACACTTGAAAAGTGTATATTAATTTTGCCCAGAAGTTTGTAACGCATAGAAATATTCATTTCCGACCCCATAAACTATATATATTCTTGATCAGGACGACGAGCTGAGTTCATTTCCGCTTGTCCGTCCGTCCGTCTGTCCGTCTGTCCGTCTGTCTGTCTGTCCGTCTGTCCGTCTGTCTGTTTCTACGCGAACTAGTCTCTCAGTTTTAAAGCTATCGAGCTGAAATTTTGCACAGAGTCTTCTTTTTACTGCACGCAACTAATATGTCGGAACCGGCCGGATCGGATGACTATATCATATAGCTGCCATAGGAACGATCGGTCTAAGAACTAGTTCTAGTTAGAAAAACTTTTTTATTTTCCATCGTAGCGTCACTAATCTTGGTATATGTTAGTTTTATATGCTTCCACATAATTCTGGAAAAATGTATCAACATCGGATTACTATAGCATATAGCTCCCATAGGAACGATCGGTCGAAAAATAAGTCTTTGTGAGAAAAACTTTTTTGATTTCCATCGTAGCGTCTCCAATCGTAGTATATATTTGTTGTATATGTTTCCACGCAATTTTGGAAAAATTAATCAAAATCGGATGACTATAGCATATAGCTGCCATAGGAACGATCGGTCGGAAAATGTGTTTTACTAAGAAAAGTTTTTTTTATGGTATCAAATTTTTATTATCAATAATTTAAAAATTTTAAATATCTGATATCTATATCCTATATATATTTTTCCAGTTAAATCAGTTGGAGGAAAGTTTTTCAAGTGTATTAAAACTTCGGCGCAGTCGAAGTTAGCTTTGCTTTCTCGTTTTTATTATTTTTGCTTATTATTTTTTTTTTTTATTTCTCTTTTCTTGCTACATTTTTTTTTTTTCGTTTATCTTTAAAGTTATGTCTTTCTGAATTCTCTTTCCATATTTTCCAACAGTTGTCTTATTATTTTTCCGGTTTCCACAGTAATGCCAAGAACAAAATTTTTTTTTACCTTTCATTTGAGTTTTTTTTAATATTAATAAATTTAATTATTATGCTCATCTTATATTTTTGAATTTTTCTAACAATTGAATTTTTATTAAATTTCTTCCGATTCAATATTACTGGTTAACGTAAAAATTTGTATTCCTTTTCTGATTATGTTTAAGTCCGTCTGTGTTTTTGTAAGTCCATGTTTACGCATGGGCCAACAGAGCGTGTCCTCACTTCGAGACTCGTGAGTCGTAGTTCGGGCTATGACGAGTACACTATTTCCCTTCTGGAACTGGTGTGAAAATCTGTTATGATCTTTCTCAATAAACTTCTAATATGAATGTGAGCAGTAAAACAAAAATGTGTCGTTAATTAGAAAAGTTGGAGGGTGCTGGGGTATGCGGGTGGGGAATACATAGCCAGGGATGACGACGTAAGCTAGACGGACGCAACTTTGTACATTAGGGGATCAACAGAAATATGGCCAATAGTTGATCCATAGGTCACACAGCTTTGTGTGTAGGGGTGGGTAGTGCCAGGCCATGGACTCTTTGACGATGGGCTGGAAAGCCAAAGACCGATCTTATTTTTTTTTACTCATCAGTGACGGACTAGAGAATTCTTATTTCTTTTTTTCACTGTTTTTTTTTTCACGGCACGAAAAATTTTTTATTGTCATGTTTCCCGCAGCGTCCCCACTCCAAAAACCCACCCCAAATACGGCGAGCCAAGCCGGGCTACCACCGTGCCGGAACGGGAAGTGGATGGACGTAGGTTTTTAGAAAAGTGCAATCGGGATTTCATAACAATGCTCAATAAATTCAAACACATCTTCCAATAATTGGATTTCCCTGTTTTTTGTTCTGATGTGCTGCTCGTAAAGTTGAAGGGCCTCCGTTGAGAACCGCCGCAGAAGAAGGTGAGCAAAAATGGAATCTGCGGTGTCGCCAAGATGCGCTTTCTCCCTTGCGGCAAAAATTGAGTCTTTTGCCGTATCCAGAAATGTACGTATGTCGTCTTGAGATTTTAGACGTAGGAAATCCAGCTCCAAAATATTTTCCAATTGTTCATTGAAAATTTTTCTTTTATTCTCGTACCGTTTAAAAATTAAGTCCCATGCTATTGGGTAATTTGCGGCTTCACCCTGAAGTAGGTGGCTGACTACCTTTGTTGCATCACCCTTTAGGTACGATTTCAGATAATTCAGTTTTTGACCATCGCTGATATCTGTTCTATCGTGTATGTTCTGCTTATACAAGCTGCAGAATGTGTTCCACTCCTTAGAGTCCCCTCCAAATTGAGGTATTTGTACCACTGGTATAGCTGGTACTATTTGCTGAGCTGATGGAGCTGATACGCTTGGCATTGCTACCTCTGCTGCTTCTAACTTTCGCATTCTGTAGTCAAGAAGTTTTATCATCGCATTGGCATCCATCTTAATTTCCGTGATTTTATCATTCTCGAATGCAAAAAGATGATACGTATCCCTTAGCATTTTATGATCATTTTCAAACAATGCAATCAAGTATTCAATCCTTCCTTTTAATAGGATTATTTTCTCAGCGTCTTTGCATTTACCGGCTTCCTCTATTAATTGCCTTAGCCGGTCTCCGTTGATATCCAATAGATTGACCAGTTCGTCTACTGGGCTTGTTGCTCGAATGCTGTCCGTCTCAATATTATGCGTGGGTGTCATTTTCTCTTTCCGCTGCACATCAATTTTCCCTGATGGCCCGGCAACTTCAACTATGGCTTGGTTACTTACTTCGACTTTAACTTTTGTCTCCTTGTAAGACCTAACTAGCCCCATAGTTTTATCGAACACTTTATTGTTAAAATATTCGTGATCGACCACTCCGCATTTCATTAAAAATGAATTATTAGCAGTAAATTCTGCTACTTTTTCATCAATAGCTCGCACACTCGCTTTTTCCTTGATGAGTTGATGAATTTCGCTTTGGATCTTCACCTGCACCTTCATCATTTCAATAACTTTCTCGGCCAGCATGTTGATTTTGTTCTGTTCCGCGTTTTTTTAAAAAATGTTTTTAATAAGGTCACCAAGTTGACCCTGTCGTTATAATACACAGTTTTATTAAAAACCACAAAGTCCGTTGTCCTAAGCCACGGAAAACGCTTCACACTAATTTGAATTTACAAGCCTCTCTTGTCGATTCGAAGGATCAAAAAATGTATAGAATATACACTTTTAAGTGAGCACGGTTGTAGGTTTTGATTTGTACTGGATAGCTCTGGCGAGCGATCCTTCTTTTATTCATAATATTTCTTCATCCCTTAAATATAACTTAACTAACGCTGTCTGTGTAATGGACAGGCGGTTGTGTATATTTGATGTACGCGTTGGTCTAGTGGTAAAACATTCCCACAAAATGCATATCAAGTGGGTGCCACCGGATGCACCTTTTCAAGTGTGGTGTCATGTACATTCTAATCCTCGTCACACGCGCTGTTTATCTTGAGTTTAATTACTTCACTAGACATATTTATGATCAACGTAGGATTTAGGATGTGTACTTATTTATATTCTCTAACGCTACATCAGTGGTTGAGGCGTCTCATGTTCAAGTTTGAACAAATATAATTAGTGGAATATAATGTGTATATAATATATGTAGATAAGTTGTGTGTGTAGATAATAATTAAATTGGTATGTAAAATAAAAGGAATAATATTAATTATGTATGTGATATGGAAGTTTAGTGTATAGTTTTAAATGAATTTTAATTAGTTTTCTTTAATCATAATTTTTGTTTCTTCAATATTTTTTTCTTTAATATTTTTATTTCTTTTATCATTGTGCAAAGCAAAATTTAGAAAAGAGACAGAAGTGCCCAATTAAACAACACGATCATGCCACCAAGACAAACGCATTTCTTTCGTTTAATTATTTGCCCAAAACTCATAGATAGATCAGATGTGGCTTGAGGCGTAAGTTATGCGTTTGCTTATCAGTTATATGACATACGAATAGGCGAGGCAAAAAGAATCAAAACCAAAATATAACTGCTTGGACCATAACGGCTTGTGTCACTTAAGCCTGTATGACACGATATTAATCTTTTCATTAATTAAATGCGAGTGAACGGTACAGCTATATACGTTTTTGGTTCTGGATTTCTATCGCAAGTACGAACGGTCACACTTGCCGGCATTTTAATAAATTTATATTTATGATTAGCATCAGCAATAGCTATACAAATTTAATAGTCGTCATCTTTTAAATTAAAATAGTAAGAACCGATTTTTGGCACCGCTCGTATCTTGCAATGTTTGCTTGTACAAATTTTCAATATAAATAGTTTTTTTTTAACAAAATATATATTTTAACACAATATGTTGTACAATAAATTTTGGAAATTCATAAAATTTTTGGCATTCTTTTTCCATTCCATGTTCGAAGATGGAAATACCAGGTACTTCTTGACATTCAACACATTGTCTCCTTTAAAATTTTGGAAATGGTTGACTAGTGAATTCGAATGTGCGATTGCAACGAGTTCCAACTTTCCCTTCAATATAGATTTCGAATTATGACAATCTCTATATATATAAAAGAGTTTGTCCTGACTGACTGATTGGCAATCAACGTAGAGCCTGAACGGTAAGAGATAGAAAGCTGAAATTTTCACAGAAGTTTCTTTATGAGTTGAAAGTGAGCACTAAGGCGGGGTTTTGGAAAATTCCACCCCTAAGGGGTGGAAAACTCCCGGAAAAGCTACTATGGGGAAAATTTTGATTTTCATCCGATTGACTTGAAATTTGGTTTGTAAGTAAAGTAAGCGAAATAATTGGACACCTGTTTCCCAGATTTTGGAAAATCCGCTCACAAGGAAAATGGCCGGAAAATTCTTCATGAAAGAAACTATTTTTCATCCGACTGACTTCAAACTCGGTTTGTGAGGATGTTAAGCAGAATAATTAGACTTGAGATTTTCCGGTGATGGAAAATCCGCCCGAAAAGTCGGGAAATTCCCGGAAAATTCCAAAGGGAAAAAACTATTTTTCATCCGATTGGCTTCAAACTCGGTTTGTAAGGATAGTATGCTAAGTAATTGGACATGAGATTTTCAAATGTTGGAAAATCCGCCCACAAAGAAAATACCCGGAAAATTCTATATGAAAAACTATTTTTGATCCGATTGGCTTCAAACTCGGTTTGCAGCGATAGTATACAAAATAAATTGACATGAGATTTTCCAATGTTGGAAAATTCGCCCCAAGAGTGGGGAAATGCCTGGAAAATTCTATATGGAAAACACTATTTTTCATTCGATTGATTTTAAACTCGGTTTGTTAGGATAGTATGCAAAATAAGTGGACATGAGATTTTCAAATGTTGGAAAATCCGCCCACAAAGAAAATACCCGGAAAATTCTATATGAAAAACTATTTTTGATCCGATTGACTTCAAACTCGATTTGCAGCGATAGTATACAAAATAAGTTAACATGAGATTTTTCGATTGTGGAAAATGCGCCCGAAAAGTCGGGAAATTCCCGGAAAATTCCATATGGAAAAAACTGTTTTTCATCCGATTGGCTTCAAATTCGGTTTGTAAGGATAATATGCTAAATAATTAGACATGTGATTTTTCGATTGTGGAAAATCCACCCACAAGGAAAATAGCCGGAAAATTCTTCATGGAAAAAACTATTTTTCATCCGATTGACTTCAAACTCGGTTTGTGGGGATGGTAAGCAAAATAATTAGACATAAGATTTTCCGATGTTGGAAAATGCGCCCGAAAAGTCGGGAAATTCCCGGAAAATTCCATATGGAAAAAACTATTTTTCATCCGTTTGGCTTCAAACTCGGTTTGTAAGGGTAGTTTGCTAAATAATTAGGCATGTGATTTTTTGTTGGTGGAAAATCCACCCACAAGGAAAATGGCCGGAAAATTCTATATGGAAAACAATATTTTTCATCCGATTGACTTCAAACTCGGTTTGTAAGGATAGTATGCAAAATAATTAGACTTGAGATTTTCCAATGTTGGAAAATCCGCACGAAAAGTCAAAAAATTCTATATGGTAAAACCTATTTTTAATCCGATTGGCTACAAAATCGGTTTGTGAACACATTATAGAAAATAATTATACTTTTGATTTCTCGGTGGTAGAATTTCTGCCCACAGGCAAGAATAATGGTGGGCGTATTTCGGTTCAGTGACAATGGCTATTTGTGAGCCGATCTGAATAAAATTCGTTTTGTAAGATCTAGGGTCAGAATAAATGGAAACACGTGTTTTTTTATTTCGGGAAGTTCACTGCAAAGGTCAGATTATGGGTGCGGGGGTGAGTTTTTAGCCGATATGTATTAAATTTGGTTTGAAAGCTCTATGGGCCAATTAAATAGGATAAAGTTTTTAGCTTTGCGCTTACTCACCCTCAAGGTCGGATAATGGGTGACGGGGGGTGGTTTTAGCGTTTGTACGCTTAACGGGCCAAGTAGGTGGAAAATAATTTTCTCATTTCTGATGGTCGGAAAATGGGGGCGGGGGTGGTATCATTACCAACGTTTTTTTCATTATTTTGGCGGCTATACTGATGGTGGCGAAGCGAAGCGCGCCGGGTTACATGCTAGTATTTGTATAAAAGAATGTTGTCATTTACTGTAGCCAAATAAAGCAATGCGATTAGTGGTCTATCTGACCAATGCAACTACGTATCACTGTGTTCTGCTTCTGAATATGCGACTTTATCATATTTTAAGTCAATTAAAATAAATCTGCGGTCATACGAAGAATAGTTTTTTTTAATTTTTGTGTCCTCGCCCATGACCCCGGCAACAATTTATGAGTGAAACCTGCAGTTAGTTTTCTTATTGTTATTCCACATTTTATTTATCATTAAAAAGCAAAATACCTTCTTCCTCGCGTCGCAACAGCCAAGTAGCAAAAAATTTTGTTATATTTATACACTTGAAAAGTGTATATTAATTTTGCCCAGAAGTTTGTAACGCATAGAAATATTCATTTCCGACCCCATAAACTATATATATTCTTGATCAGGACGACGAGCTGAGTTCATTTCCGCTTGTCCGTCCGTCCGTCTGTCTGTCTGTCCGTCTGTCCGTCTGTCTGTCTGTTTCTACGCTAACTAGTCCCTCAGTTTTAAAGCTATCGAGCTGAAATTTTGCACAGAGTCTTCTTTTTACTGCACGCAACTAATATGTCGGAACCGGCCGGATCGGATGACTATATCTTATAGCTGCCATAGGAACGATCGGTCGAAAAATAAGTCTTAGTGAGTTAAACTTTTTTATTTTCCATCGTAGCGACACCAATCGTAGTATATATTAGTTTTATATGTTTCCACACAATTCGGAAAAAATTTATCAAAATCGGATGACTATAGCATATAGCTGCCATATAAACGGTCGGACAAAAAACTACTTCTAGTGAGAAAAACTTTTTTGTTTTCTATCGTAGCGTCTCCAATCTTGGTATATATCAGTTTTATATTTTTTTACATAAGTTCGAAAAAATTTATCAAAATCGGATGACTATAGCATATAGCTGCCATTAAACGGATCGGTCGGAAAATGTGTTTTACTAAGAAAAGTTTTTTTTATGGTATCAAATTTTTATTATTAAATATTAAAAAGTTTAAAATATTTGATATCTATATTCTATATATTTTTTACCGGTTAAATCAGTTGGAGTAAACTTTTTCAAGTGTATTTAAACTTCGGCACAGTCGAAGTTAGCTTTGCCTTCTCGTTTTTTTTTTTATTTAATAATATGTTTGTCGCATACAACTTCAATACCGCTCAATATAGAAGCAAATTGGTCCCTGTCTTATCTATTTTGAGGGCTTTTCTACAAATTAATGACAAAATAATGAGTTTGAAAGTACGATTTAATGCAGCGGTGGGCGCGATATTTCAGTTTGGGAGCATTCCAACAACAAGATAAATAAAAAACGAGCCTCGACTCCAGAAGCCGTCTGCTGCCCAAGTCTCGATCGCACACACACTGCGTATATTTTGTTCTTGTTTCCGTCTGTTTTCGAGTCTTGGCGCCATGAATTCCATGCATTTTGTGTTTTTTTTATTCTTTTGCGAACGTCGCAATAGCAACCCCGCCAAGTTGGCGGCAATTGCCAAAAAATAAGTCGGAGCAATGGGAGCAGTTGGGAGCAAGGGCTTGCCCATCGCTGATTTAATGCATTAATCTATCGGCCAATGGCAATCGAAATTGGTATATTTTTTTTTTGAGATTTTGTTCAAGCTAGTATTTTTCCGATGACCGATAGTAACGCGTTAATGCGACATTAAGAACTTCATTAATTTCCTCATATATTTGTCTCTCTCTCACTCACGCAAAACCAATATCAACTGAAATTAATGCATTATTAATACGTTCAATTAATGTCGTGTCATAAGGCCATAACTAAATAGCTCAATTTTGAGAACGTGTTCAGCAATGCACGGTATTCTACAATACAATAAAATTTGTGAATTCAAAAAATATTTGGCATTCTTTTCCCATTCCATGCTCGTAGATAGAAATGACAGGTTCTTTTTGCCGATACAACTTCAATACCGCTGAATATAGAAGCAAATTGGTCCCTGTCTTATCCAATTTAAGGGCTTTTCTACAAATTAATGACAAATTAATTAGTTTTGAAATTCAATTTAATGCATTAATCTATCGGCCGATGCCAATCGAAATCGGTATATTTTTTTTGGAGTTGGTATTTTCTTTGTAAATGTATTGAAAATCGATTATAACGCGTTAATGCGACATTAAAAGCACATTAATTTCCACATATATTGGTCTCTCTCTCACTCATGCAAAACCAATTTCAACTGAAATTAAAGCTTGGTATTGAGAAACTGCGAAATACTCGCGAAATCAGAAACTTCATATAAAAAAAACGATTTCGCTCGATTTTCGCTAGAAGCTGTTTCGCGAGTTGGTCCACAGAAATGTTGCGAAAAGTCATATCGATGTTTGCAGCGTTGCCACCCGATGCATACCGTGTCACGCAATAGTTAATCGATAGGTCACTATTTCGATAGTGCGAAATATATGAAAACCATATTTTTCGCAATCAGCTGTGTCGAAATATAAATTATACCAGTTCCGTGGCTGAAGGGAATCCAGTGATACTCGACCAGCCTCGCTTAAGGTAGTTGGTAACTTCTATCCAGTTAAGGCAGCTAGTTGCGGCCTTCTAGTTCTCGGTAATATCCAAGATGGGCGTTCCAGATGTCCCAAGGGGATGATAGCTGGAACTGTGATTAGGTTGGGAAAGCTACTGCTTCCAATTACTGGCCTTGTGGCTCAGCAATAAAACAATATTATTTACGGCAAGTGCCGGAGTACATGAATCTTTATTGTTGCGTTGGCAACCGAAAGCAATACAAAACTAAATCTAAACTTGGAGACAACCAAACGCTGAAGGCAAAAGCTACAAAAGGCAAACTACAAATACTTAAGCTACATGGATAAATGCAGGCTCAGCATAAGTGATAACGCTGCTCTTGCAGCTAAGCAAGGGATCAGGTTACCGCGCTGGCCAGGGCACTGAACGTTGGTATTTGATGCGTCAGCGCTATGGGTGCGGGGGTCGCTCGAGTAGTATAGTGCGCGAGGGTTACTTGTTAACTTATACAAGTGTGTGACGCAAGGAAAAACAAGTGCATATCAAAATGTTTGTTCAAAATTGTTCAAAAAAATAAAAAAGAGTGAACAACTTTCCATTCGACGTGAAGGTGGCCCTGATGAATTTAATCAAAGAATAACCTGTGCCGTGGGAGCTCACCCATAAGTAGCATTCTGATACAGGATTGGTCAAAAGCGTATGGGCAAATATAGGTGCTGCCCTTGACAAGGAAGGTTAATGAAGCGATTCCGTGTTTGTAATGGATGAGCCACATAACTCCAAAATGGTCAGATTTGGGACTGCTTTGTCGCCGCAAGTAGTGGTTTCCTGGTTGCATTCTCTGCCGTTTGGTGGAACTCACACATCGCTATTGTAGAAACAATTGCGGCAAATGCATTTGAAATTATTTTGTAAACAAAACACCTAGTGGTGGGTAGATTTGAAAGTAGAGATGGGGGAAACTTTACGCACTTGCTATCGACGAAATAATGTGCAGAGATTTCGCACGATTTTTGCAGTTACTCAATACCAAGCTTAATGCATTAATACGTTTAGTTAATGTCATGTTAGAAGGCCATTATTACTTTTACTTCATCTATAGCTCTGTTGTTCTTTTTTGTTAAAGTGCTACTAACACTGTTGTTATATGGTGCAATTTCGCATGTGTCCAAATAGTCGCTTATGTCTACATCAATAATAATATTGTGAAGTAGGCACATGGTTTTGACAAGCAAAATGACCGTCTTAGGTGCTACATCGATTTCTCGCTTCATTAACCGCCACTTTTCTGTTAATAGGCCAAAAGCTGATGAAAATCTTTCATTAAATATAGATTTCGTTTCATTTAAAGTTCTCCTTGGGAATGGTCAGGCTTCATCGCCAAGGAAAACAAAAGGAGTCTTAATGTTTGTATTTGGCAAAATTCTTTTCTGTGGAAGTTGTAGCTCATCATTCACCAAAGCTTGCTGCATCCTTGATGTTGCGAAAATTCCTCCATCGCTCTGACTTCCTTTATATTCAAGTTCAATGTAAATAAGCTTGCAATTGGCATCTGCCACGCTTTGTAGGGCAATTGAAAGAAAATTTATGTTATTATTCTAATCCAGATTTTGGTGGACACAGTTGAGAAATTTGCACTTGTCACAACAGCCCTGTGCAATTTAAAGAAATTTTGCGCAATCTGGTGGTGTCATATGTGTGTTGTGAAGGGTTTCCCATATTGCTGCACAGATTTTCGAAATTATTATTAGCACAGTGCTTTCAGCAACTCTAAAACTAAATGCCAGGGATCTTATTGCTATCCCAGTTTATAAATACCTGCAATATTTGTAGTGGTCGCTGCAGAAAAGTTTTGTTTTTTCCAAATTTTGAATTTTTTGCGCGCTGCTTAGGGTTAAGCACAGTTTTAGAGGCACCACAAGGTTGCCTCCGAACGATTAAAGTTTTTGCGACTGCGCACCATGCTTAGGTTCTGACATTAAGCGCAGCTAACTTTAGGGACCATCCATTGCATCCGCCAACCTGAAAAGCTATAAGAGGCTTGCCTTTCCCTATATCCGCCTCTTTGCTTCTGATCGTGTCACAGCGTAAACAACTGCCTTAAATAATTTTGTTCGCGGTGCAAAAGTGAAATTAATCCGCAGTATCTAACCTAAAACGGGCCCAAACTTGGTGCCAATTTAGTTGAATCGCCGCAACCCCGTTTGACCGATCAGAGCAGCAAAATTTAATTCTAAATTCTCGCTGCAAGAAAATCAGGTATGTTTGAGGTTAAAGATTTGTGAGGTGATATTATTAAATTCCCCCCAATGTCGTTATTATTTTTCTACAGCGCAGGCAGAAGTGCTACTTCTGGCCTATAAGCCTCCCCCACCCACACCCACTGGCAGCAAAACTGGCGCTAAAGGCTAAACGCGCTTTTGCAGTTCTAATGTGGGTGAAATTTTGTTCTTGGAGAGACATATAATTTATTTGAATTGCCTATATACCTGGCCCAGGCTACAGCAGCCTCAGTTTAAATTTTCACCGTTGGAGTCCATCATCTCATCAAATTCGCCCGAAGCAGCCCAACGCTCTCAAGCTACTCTGTTTCGCGACCTCGTCTCGTTGCCATCGGCAGCGACCTCAGTGCCATCATCGTCGTGATCAGTGCAAGACGCTCAAGAAGCTCAGAATAGTGATAGTGACAAAGAGTAGAACTCTAGTGCCAGAATTAATAAAATCAGTAAATGTGCCCAAAAGGTCCAAACCAATCCCCCAAAGTCCATAATCAATCAACCCCTCAAAAGTGCAGTGCCAATAATTCATTATACTCTGTACCGAAGGTACACAGAGTATATTGGGTTTGTGCAAATGTATGTAACAGCCAGAAGGAAGCATCTCCGACCCTATAAAGTATATATATTCTTGATCAGCATCAACAGCCGAGTCGATATAGCCATGTCCGTCTGTCCGTCTGTCTGTCCGTCTGTCTGTCCGTCTGTCCGTATGAACGAAGAGATCTCAGAGATGGTAAGAGATAGAGGTTTGAGGTGTATGGAACATATATTTCTTATACTTGCAGGCAGATCAAGTTTAGTTTTGATTTTTGCCACGCCCCCTGCCTCCCCCGCAAATTGAAAAAACCTTAATATCTTCCACAATTTTGGAGTTAGGTTGTTCAAACCTTCTAGACATATATTCTACTCATCATTTCTTATCAAGCCCCCATACATCGTTTTTTGATCAGATGAACAATAGTGGCGCTATATGTAAAAGAAAATTTAATGCAACGACAACAACAACACGCAGCCACTTACGAGAAAGAGAGAGGCGAGAGGGCAATAGCTTACTGGTAATTTCCCAATTGGAATTAGCTTGACGGCATTAGCGCCGCTTTCAGTTTCCCCTCCCTTCTTTCCAATAGATATTTGTGTAAGGAGGCAAAGACCAAGTATGATAGGAGCGATGCAATTGAGATGGCCTGCGGTCAGAAATCACGCGTGATTCCCGCGTGACTAATATAAATATGTTTATGTTAATAGGAAATTATATACAAATTTTATAATTTGACGAGTTATGTACTAGGGTAATTCTACTCATCATTACTTATCGAGCCCGTACATTGTTTTTCAACCAGATGAACGATAGTCGAAAGAGTGGACACCCCCAGATTTTGAAAAACACTCACACTTTAAAGTTATCAGTTACATACAAACAGGTACAGAGTATATTACAGTCGGGCTTGATCGACTTTCTTACTTGTTTTTTATTTTGTTTGTTCAATCCAGCTCGATCGAACGGCCGTAGTCGGCAAGCAAATTGTCACCTTGTTTGCAACATTAGCAACAATTTAAAATACCTTTTTGGCTGATGATTACAGGCCAATCGAAAGTGAATTGAAAAAAATATATCTTAAATCAATAAAATTAAAAGAAAAGAAAATATAAAAGTGCTTGTTTAAAAAAAAAAAAAAAAAAATGGGTCAAACATACAAATTATCATGTGTGCTGAAATGATAGAATTCATTCAATTTCAAAAAAGAACACATGGTAAAGTGTAAGTAAGAAAAAAAACGAGAAGGCAAAGCTAACTTCGACTGTGCCGAAGTTTAAATACACTTGAAAAAGTTTACTCCAACTGATTTAACCGGTAAAAAATATATAGAATATAGATATCAAATATTTTAAGCTTTTTAATATTTAATAATAAAAATGTAATACCATAAAAAAAACTTTTCTTAGTAAAACACATTTTCCGACCGATCGGTTCTATGGCAGCTATATGCTATAGTCATCCGATTTTGATAAATTTTTTCGAACTTATGTAAAAAAATATAAAACTGATAAATACCACGATTGGTGACGCTACAATGAAAAACAAACAAGTTTTTCTCACTAAAGCTAGTTTTTTGACCAATCGTTCCTATGGCAGCTATATGATATAGTCATCCGATTTCGATAAATTTGTTTAGTATTATGTGGAAGCATGTAAAACTAATATATACTAAGATTGGTGACGCTACGATGGAAAATAAAAAAGTTTTTCTCACTAAGACTTATTTTTCGACCGATCGTTCCTATGGCAGCAATAAGATATAGTCATCCGATCCGGCCGGTTCCGACATATTAGTTGCGTGCAGTAAAAAGAAGACTCTGTGCAAAATTTCAGCTCAATAGCTTTAAAACTGAGAGACTAGTTCGCGTAGAAACAGACAGACAGACAGACGGACAGACAGACGGACAGACAGACGGACAGACAGACGGACAGACAGACGGACGGACGGACAAGCGGAAATGAACTCGGCTCGTCATCCTGATCAAGAATATATATAGTTTATGGGGTCGGAAATGAATATTTCTATGCGTTACAAACTTATGGGCAAAATTAATATACACTTTTCAAGTGTATAAAAAAAACAACCCATTAAAACCCACGTGCGAAAGTGTTACTGAAAACAACAAACATTTATACCTACAACAAACACAACAATCACCCACCACCAACAACAACAACAATAACAACGCTGGAGAGCTCTTCATCGCTGAATACTGTATGTGAGTGTAAAACAAGCCTTATCTATCGCTTTTCTCTTTGAGCTTAAGATCAATAGACGATCATCTGGTCGTGTATTGATACATGCTCTTCTTAATTTTCTCTTAACACTAACATGCACCTATCATTTTAAACTGAATATACTGTTATCGCCCTCGCATATGCAAGAGTGATAAGACCGCTCTCTTAGCCGCTTTAGGGCGCGCCAGCCAGCTAATCAGCTGATTTGCTTTAATTTCAATTTGCTTTTGATTACAACGTAATGAATAATTTCAAAAGTGCACTTATGATACCCTAACTTTTGATGGTTGATTGAAATAACTTAATACATTTCCCTTGTATACCATTAACTCATTATTGCCCCGATATTATAACTTTTGGTTTGGATGCTTTAACTATATAATATAATTACAGTTAAATGAAGTCAAGGAGAATTTTGTTAAAATTAAATTAAAGCTATTCAGTTAACGTAAATGGACAAAACAAATGAATTGAAATTTTCTTAGAAATTAATTTTAAAAAAAAAAATAAATTTTTAGAATTAAGTTTAAAGAAAGTTAAAGAAAAAGTTAATGGAAAATCAGAACTCAATTAGAGAAAAGAAAAATATTTAAATTTAAGGAAAATTGAAAAGAATTCATTGAAATGAAAATTAAATTCAGAAACAGTAACTTATCTTCGGTTTTCCCCTATTTTAATTGTTGTTAATTTTCTCGTTCTCGATTTACTTCGAATCAAAATGTTGCCGATAAACATAATTCATAAATAAAAGCTTTGTGGGGTTCCTGATGACAGGGTGACGTAGCCATGTAGAATGGTTAGTTGTTTTTGGGATTCGCAGAAACTGCCCGATTGCGAATCAATGGTTGGGAGGGTAAAGACCGCGAGTGTCTAACAACTCCACAGACCTCGCCAATATGGAGAAGATTTCGTTAGTTTAGGAAGTCCGCTATGAATTTGTTTTTTTTTAAATTTTGTGATCTGCCAAAGGTTACTTTGGCCTTGAATGGTTTTTGGAGTATAGCTCCATCATGTTTTTCAGTAGGGACTCTATAAAAATTAAATTATTGTACTAGGAGACCCCACTACCGTCATGAGCTATGGTTCAACGGGTCTCGCTCCGCTGTGTTCGAGCCTTCGTCGCGTTCTCTAGACGTTCGCAAAAGGTTACATATTAAATGTACACTATTTTTATTTTTAGCGGAAGATTGCAAAAAAAGTTTAAAAGACGAGTTTCGGAAGTCACTGCGAAAAGTGCCGTAATCGGCTTCGGGTGCAGAACCTTCTAAACCGCACGTATTAAAATTCAAATATTTTGAATTAATTCGGTTTTCCAATTAGTTGTTCCCAAGCGATGGACAGATTCAAATTTTATATCATTTATTCATCATTTTATGAGTTGACAGAAATGTGCTTTTCAGGTGAGACTGACACAACAGAAAACGTCAACAGAAAGGGACCGACGTGCAGCAAATTTCAATCTTCAACTGAAGAAATTTCAAGTTTCCATTACCCAAAACTCCATAGTCCAAGAACCCATAACCCAAGACTCCATAGCCCATGACATTGAACGGACAACGACTACCAGAAAACGGAATAAAAGACGACAAAATGACAAACGACGTCTACTTGGACATTGAACAAAAAAAACTGAGACTTTTGAAATTGGACATAGAAAACAGTAAGACCGAGGTCTCGGACGAGTTTGGTGCCTTTCATCAAAGATTTGTTCCCAATTAGAAAGTTGCAAATTAGGAATGATTTCCAATAGACGGCATTAAAGTATTTGGAAGAACACGAAAAATCAAAACATTAATTGTAAAAAACCACTAGGTTGCAATGTCGAGATTTTCAATATGGCTGTAGTGATTCTAGATGATTTTGATCCGATAAACAGAAATATGTTTTTTAAAAAGATTGATAAAAATGTTAAAATGCATATCAATAAGAATAAATAGAAGGCTAACATCGGCTCCACCGATGTTTAAATTCCTTTGGAGTTTTTTTTTTATCTTATATAAGAATTTTTGTTACCTTATTGCTTAAGAAAAATTTAACTTGGCTTGGAACCTATTCCGAACTGACCAACAGATGGGGCCAATTTCCGTAATCATTTGGCTGACCAAGCCAGAAGCCGATTGTGATACGGGAGCTATACTATATATTTATCCGATTTTGATCAAACCAATCAAATTTGTGTTGAAGCAAATATAGATGGATTCCAGAAAGTGATTTGCTTTTGATTTTGATTTCGTGAAAGCAAATCAAAATCAGTTTACGGAACGACCTTTTTTGCGCCCTGATTTGATTTTGATTTCGTGAACAGCTGATTGACAATTGGCGCTGAAGAAAACAAAGGATCAATAATAGTTTGATAGCAGAGCATGTAGTTTCAGAATGTTCGCAGCTTTACAAAACAGAATGTAAACAAACACCACAATTGGCCGCATAATTTTCTTCGGAGAATACGGCCACACTAGAAAGCAAAACGAAATCAGCTCCGGGGCTGATTTCGTTAAATCTTTTAGTATGACCTTAGAATCCTTATGTTTTCTGGGCACACTGCACATTTTGTATGGAGCAGCTGTGAACAGCTGTTCACTTTCAGGAATCCCTGTAATATTTACGATTATCAAGTATTAACACGCTACCTTTGATAACAAAAAAGTTTTCACACTAAAACTCGATTTTCATACGATCGTTCTTATGGCAGCCTTATGCTATTGTCATCCGATTTTGATCAAAACTAATGAATACCAAGTTTGGTGACGCTACGACAGTAAACAAAAATGTTTTTCTCACTAGAACTAGTTTTTTGACTGATCTTTTCTGTGGCAGCTATACGATATACTGATTCGATCCGGCCGGTTCCGACAAATGTGCAGCCTATATATATTAAAAGACATTTTCCAAAGTTTGGTCAAGATAGCTACAAAACTGAGGGAGGCGATAGCATAGACCGACAGACGGACAGGGCTAAATCGACTTTTCGGCTATTGATGCTGATCAAGAATATATATAGTTTGTGGGGTCGGAGATATAAAAATCCCGACGTAATGGAGTTAAACTTAATTTTCTGTGTTGGTAAACACTTCAAACAGTGTTTACCATTGGTAGCCGGAATTTCAATATTTTGCTGATAAAGCGCCACTGTTTTATGAAGCACACTAAGCTGGCACTTCCACCTTGGTGGCACTGGTGTAGAGGTTATGGTGTGAGACTGAAACTCAACAAGACCTGAGTTCAAATTACGGTAATGTCGGTCTATAATTAATTTCTTTTATTTTGTGTTCTAAAAGAATCTTTTGATGATTGCATTTTATGTAAATGGAATCACATATTATTTTAGCCCATTTTCTTTATTTATATTTCTAAAATACCTTTTTGAAAATTTTTCAATATGGTTGGCTCTGATTTACTGAGTTTTAATAACCAAGATATTCACAAGCAAGTGTGTTCACGACAGATGAAGATTAAGTTAAATTTTTCAACAGGTTATCAAATAAGCAAGTTGTCGTAAACACCATAATTATTAAATCACATTACATGCTTCATATATACATACATATCTTCGCATAAACTAAATACATAAAAACACACTACGCATAAACAATTCATGTAGACGTACGATCAATTTTGTTTGTGTGCGGCATGTGGCTTGTTGGGTCTGTGTTTTAACACAAATTTTTAAATTTAATTTACCGCAATGTCACAAAGAACCTTTCAGTTCCTGATATTGGTTTTCGCCAGCCTTGCTTCTGAATGCGAACTTTAATTTTCTTAAATATGTAGTCAAAGTGCCTATTTCCAATCTCGCATATTCAAAAAACTTTATTGGTTACTTTTGTAATTGAGGGTATATATAGTGGAATTCGCCCAATAACTAAGAATAATCTCATGTACTCATATTCTTTTTTTCTTTTGTTTTAATTTTCTTTGCATTTCCATATTTTCCAAAAGTTAAAGTTTTCGCAAACGAAACGACACCATGATGCTGGCAGAAAGAAAATTATATTCCTATAAGCTCAGCTTAGCAACCTGTGTGCGCACTCTGTTGCATTCCACAGTTATCGATAGGAAAAGCTGAGGGTGCCAAACTCAAACGAGTCAAGATTGCGGCGAGTTGGCAGCTCGTTGTTATTGATCGTAGAAAGGTAAGATAGGTTCCACTGGCCAACGGTGAGAAGGAGAGGGGGATCGATCTGGTGTATCTTAAGCAGTCCCTTTCGCACCCATATTCCATGTAAAGTAGGTCGTGGGCTTCAATAAGGGCATTGCCTTTAAAACGATGGGATGCGGCACAACAGCCGGTGGGCGAGCTTATGAAAGGGGGAATGAGGCGTGCAGAGCGAGGAAAGTTCCACTCGAACCAGCGTCAGGCGGACGAAACAAAGTCCACTTAAATTTGAATATGTCAAAAACAGTTCTTTGTTTGATTTTCGGCAGTAAATTCTCTTGGTGGTATTTAAATAAAATATACGAATAAATATAAATAATTAAAGGAAGAGGAAGTAAGCGGACTCAGGAGCAGTACAGCGAGATTTTCTCAGGATAGAGATATTCTTTCCAACGCTCCGGAAGCTTGCGAAATCTACAGAAAAAAGATTGCCTCATTTTTTTATTCCTGCCTTACACGCCAGTTAACGGTGTTGTAAACTTATTTATTGTTTTTTTGTGTTGTTTTCTAGTGGCCTTTTGGGCACTATAGTGGCATTCACTTGTTACACTTGTTTTTTTATAGTATTTAGGTTTTTAAGTTTAAAAATCCTTGCTGATCTCCATCGTTGTAAAGGCACTGCTGTGCGAGCTCAGATGAGCTAAAAAAGGGTGATGTAAAAGGAGAACATTATTGAAAATTGTTGAAAGAAATTTACAAACACCAATTTACTTACTTGATAGAATAATTGGACAACGCGATAGGTAAATCATACCTGATCCCTGCCGGTTGCAATTAAATACGAATCGAGACTGAGAGCAGCAGCTAAAGTGGCTGGCGCTGCTTGTTGTGCAAACATCGAGCAGGAAGCGACAAAAAAGAACGACAAATGAGAACAAGAAGTTAATGTAAGAAGCAAAGTTACAATTCTCTTTAGTTAGAACGATCTCTGCATTTAAACTATGGGAACTTTGGGAAGGCGCTTAGCCGAACATTCTACATCCTTCTTGGGCAGTAAACATAGCTTGATGACAGCCTTTGTTGTAGGCAACGCCATCTCCACCGACGATCAGTTTGGTCACCCAAGCCAGTGGCCACTTGAGTTTAGGTAGGTTCTCGATTTTGACGAGAACAAAATCGCCAACACTGGTCCCAGGATGATCAGTTCGCTATTTCAACCTCTGCTGAAGAAGCGTGAGGTACTCTTTCCGCCAGAGCGACCAGAACGTCTGTTCAACAATATAGGCGATTGAAGTTCAATCCAGTGACGTCTGGCGCAGAGAACACAGTGAGGTTTGCAGGACCGAAAAAATGCGCTGGGGTCAAGACATCAAAGTCATCGGGATGCTCAGTAGTTGGAAGTAATGAACGTTATTTAATGATCGCGGTGATATGACAAACAAGAGTACGCAAATAATTAAAATTAAGCAAAGAATTGGCAACAGAAAGATAAAAATGATGCTTGATTGAGTGCGCTGTGAGAAGGCGTTACTTCCACCTCCCACATTATAGTATAGTTAACTAAGCTCATTCGCCTTATTTATAATTTATTCTCATTATTATATAAGATAGACACGAAGTCGAAATAGACATATTTTTTTCTGCCCAACAGCCTCAGAAAATACCCGTTTTATTTGTTAGCACGCGTGATAGTTTGCCATCACTTGCAGCCACCTCTCACGCACATTTCATTTTTTTTTTCAAAAAAACCTTGCTGGAGTGCGGACGCGTCTTTAATCGTATTTTTTTTTTTTGGCTGTGGTGGGAGTGGAGGACGATGACATCAGTGGACATTTTTTGGCTTGGTTTTTGTTGCTGTTTTTATTGAATTTATTTTTCGCGTTGGTTTGGCTGCTTTGGCTTGGCTGATTTGGCTTGGTTTTTGTTGCTGTTTTTATTGAATTTGTTTTTCGCTTTGGTTTGGCTGCTTTGGCTTGGCTGATTTGGCTTGGTTTTTGTTGCTGTTTTTATTGAATTTGTTTTTCGCTATGGTTTGGCTGCTTTGGCTTGGCTGCTTTGGCTTGGCTGCTTTGGCTTGGCTGCTTTGGTTTAATTTTTGTTGCTGTTTCGTTAAAATTTGCATTTTGACAAATTACACAGTGTTACAAATCAAAAAATTTTGAATATACTTTTCACGAGACCCAGTGCAGATTGTGGGGCTGGTCGAGTATAGCATTTCCTCATACTTAGTTTGTTCAATACACCCCCAAAATCTGAAGTTATGGCCCAAAAACCGCTTTTTCCCTTTTTTACACCATTAAGTTGAAATAATTCGCGCAATGACCGTCCGAATGTTTCAAACCTTGAAAATTCTGATAGCAACGGAATGAATCTAATATATTGTAATCAGTGGTTATATAGATTCAACGCAATGGCTGAGAAATGCGGGTTACAGATATGGAAATTTCACCCTTTTTTATTAAATTTCAACTTTACCCACCATTGGTTTAACTATTTTGTTCTAAGCGATTTTTTCTTAAATTTTATGGTAAAAGTCCATTCAATTCTACGTTAAACACAAGTGGTCCCAATAATTTTGGTTACCATTTGACGACGCTATTCGCAGATTTCAGAGCACACCTTGTCTGTTTTACATTTTTTAACATAGTTGAGTGTCAGTATAAGTAAACTTTGATTTATTTTTAGTGTGCTTACTTTTTAGTGTGTATAAGTAAAAGTATACTATGTTTATGCCTGACGGGAAATTTAAATTATATTTCTTAAATACAAAAAAAAATATATACATTCACGTTTATGCTTTACAAATTCTGTACCAATAATGCCATTCTCCATTTACTGTTACCCCATAAGGGTAGATAGGACAAAAATATTGGTAAATCGGGAAGAAGAAGAACAGCTCAGATAAGCAAAATAAAATCTGGCCACAGAACCGCAAGAGGCGACGACGAACATAATACCGCTTCTAGAAAAGAACACGAGGCCACCAATCGTAGATATAGAAGATAGACTCACAGGATCAGGATAATATCGTTTACTCAAAAAATTCTCAAAATCTATAAGGCATCTGGTGGTGATGAGCTGCCTGCTGATTAAATTAGGTGCATGCATCCTGGCGAAAAAATTATGTGCATGCACCAAATTTTTGCCACATATGGTCCGACGAGAGCAAGACCGACGAATAGAATCTAACTGTACTTTATTTAATAGCTGGTGCTCTTTCGTTTTACTTCGGTTTACTTGGTATTTTATTTAAAGAACTTTGCTTTATAGTCGTTGCTAGCGATGAATCATCCGTATCTGTTTTCTATTGTACATTCTGTGTATCGCGGACTTGTCTATACCAGAAATCTCCAAAACATAAATAAAACCTAACTCTTTCAGGATAAACTTTAAAGGCATGCTATGGGTATTGGATAGGCGATGTGGGATGGTCACAAAGATTATGCTAATAAGATCATTCAATAAAAATGTAGGCTGCATCGAACAAACATATGTTCGTCCCCACAGCTTTTGGTTGAAGCCCGTTTAAACAGGACAAAATATCCACAGTTACAATATTTTAAAATCATGTCCATGAAACAATAAGCGAGTAATTGGCAAATCAACAGTCAAAAAGTGCTTAACGCGAATCCCCTTAAACTTAACTTAGCTCCTTATCAGCAGCTGTCCAGCAGTTGTCAGGCCAAGACTGAAACACCTTTACACCCCTTGGAACGCGACCAAGAGTCCCCTCAAAAATATAATGCCATTCGCCAAAACGTCAAAGATCCTGTTAGACATCTTAGGCGAAACATATCTCCAAATGGTCTTTGTGTGGCCCCCACCCGGGACCAGCTGGAACTACTTACCTATCTACCCTTATGGGGTAACGGTATATGGAGAATGGCAATATTGGTCCAGAATTCGTAAAGCATAAACGTGAATATATATTTTTTTTGTATTTAAGAAACATAATTTAAATTTCCGGCCAGGCATAAACATAGTATACTTTTACTTGCACACACTAAAATGTAAGCACACTAAAAATAAATCAAAGTTTACTTATACTGACACTCAACTATGTTAAAAAATGTTAAACAGACAAGGTGTGCTCTGAAATCTGCGAATAGCGTCGTCAAATGGTAACCAAAATTATTGGGACCACTTGTGTTTAACGTAGAATTGAATGGACTTTTACCATAAAATTTAAGAAAAAATCGCTTAGAACAAAATAGTTAAACCAATGGTGGGTAAAGTTGAAATTTTATAAAAAAGGGTGAAATTTCCATATCTGTAACCCGCATTTCTCAGCCATCGCGTTAAATCTATATAACCACTGATAACAATATATTAGATTCATTCCCGTTGCTATCAGAATTTTCAAGATTTGAAACATTCGGACGGTCATTGCGCGAATTATTTCAACTTAATGGAGTAAAAAAGGCAAAAAGCGGTTTTTGGGCCATAACTTCAGATTTTGGGGGTGTATTGAACAAACTAAGTATGAGGAAATGCTATACTCGACCTCCTCTACAGCGTACGATAGGTCATTTCAAAAGTATATTTTCACTGTCACACGGTGTTATTGTTGGAGCTTGTCAACTCCAAATTTCAATTTGAAATTTGAAATAAACGACACAAATAAGGGAAATCCTGTAAAATTCCAAGCACCATCAAGAGGATAATTCCGAAGATTCAGCGCTAGCCTCTCCTGTAAGCTTTTGCTCGGAGCAACATCAAGAGGATGAATCCGAAGATTCAGCGCCAGCCTCTCCTGTAAGCTTGTGTTCGGAGAAACATCTAGAGGATGAATCCGAAGATTCAGCGCCAGCCTCTCCTGTAAGCTTGTGTTCGGAGCAACATCAAGAGGATGAATCCAAAGATTCAGCGCCAGCCTCTCCTGTAAGCTTGTGTTCGGAGCACCATCAAGAGGATGAATCCGAACCAGATTCAGCCCCAGCCTCTCCTGCAGCTACAGGTTTGGGTTCGGAGCACGATCAAGAGGATGACATATTAGAGTTGCCAGCAGAAGTAGACACCAAGAAAGCCGCAAAGGAATGAGCAGCGCACAGACAGAGAGCAAACCCCCTTCCGCCCCCCCCTCGTTGTAACAGATCTGCAAAAGAGAGAGAGTGTGGCGCAGCAGAGCTTGGCACGCGCCAAAGCCATTGCACACACCCACACAGATGCTTGCACACGGAGCATTAATTACGACGCGCAGACAAAGAAATAAAATTTTCAATGTGTTTGTGTGGGCCAGTGTATAAATATTTTTCCGGCCAAGCCCCAAATGTCCGTTCCAACTAAGTGTGGAAACAAGCATCCCCGAGCCCGTTTCGAGCGTCTCTGCGGGTCGGAGGTGCCTGATTCCACTCAGAAGGGGCAGGTTATAGTGGTTGTCGTCCCGGGTTTTCCGCGGCAACCTATCATCTCTGTTTCCACGTTGCTCGTGTTTTGAAAATCTGCCTCGTGGTGTGGATGGCCAGGTTAGCGAAGATCTCTAGTCGTGTTCCGAGCGTTCCTCTGCACGTGCTGGATGTCTCCACTGACTTCGAAATCTACATCCATTGGCGGCGATTTGGCCCGTGGTGTACATTTTTCTCCAGTTTTTCCACTAAAACCTCTCTAGAGTCCTTGCATTTTATAAATTTTATTGTAAGTGGCCCTGGGCGTGACTAAGTTATAACCCAGCCGTAGAAAAGCTTCCTTACAGCGCATAGAAACGTTTAAAGCAACCAACCTATAATTGGTGCCTTTGCAGCCCTGCCGGTGTGACCGTACCTCAATACCTAAAGCCATAATCCATCTTCATGAGAAAAGCAATTGAGCGAAATCCAACAACATGCAAAATGTAGATGGATTTCGAAATCCACCTGGTTTTTTCAAAAACGGCAACATGAGAAGACGACCCTTAGTTAATTTATTTTATTAGTGTCTATTTTCAGTTTTATTTTGGCTGTTTGTTTGGCGGGATTTTGTGTATGTGTATGTTTGAGTGTGAAAGTTTATGTTGTGTTTGTTTGCTTAACGTTTGTGTGTGTGGGTGAAATTAAAGTTTGGCAGTAAATTGCATTAGCTGCGTAAATAATTGTCCAATTCAATGTTTCACTGTGTAAAAATTATGGTTGCAGATTCTATTAACTTTTTCGGATATTTAATCACTAATAATATTTAAAAATATTAATTATCAGAGAGCAAGCGAAAATTTAGGTCCACTTAATACGATAACGATGTAAATGGGATGCCGATTTTTGTTCTAATTATCGCAAAAATGAAAACTAAATGTAACTGTCCATGGAGGAAATGATACTTATGCCGCTCGGTTGAAACGGCCAAAACTTTGAGGCGTCACACTCCCTTCGCCGAGCGAAGCGAAATTCTCACATGTGGAGATCGATTGCGCCGGGTGTGGCGACAAACTTGGAAAAGGTTATCCCCGTAAGTCTTGGTAATACGGACCCTCTTCGATGGGCCTTGTGATAGTCCACGTTCTACATCATCGAGTAAATCCAGAGGAATGCGACGTCCTTGTGTTTCGACCTCCCATCCGTCTGGTGCTTCAATCCAATTTGACTCATCTGCGATGACCCTTTGTAGGTCTGTGAGTATCGCGGCTAAATCGGGTTCTACACCTTTCCAGTCGTTCTCCAGTAACACGGGAGAGACAAATAGAGCCGCAGCTGACTCGACTGGGGGCGTAGTAGGTGCCAAGTCCGGGGGCTCATTAGAAAAGATCGGGTTGTGCGGTGACACGCGGCGAAGGCTAATGGACGGGAATTGGCTGTCCGGTACTACCTCCCATTGCTCTGACGGCTCAAATAACTGTGGGTATTGGCGCCTAAATAGCGGCTTCTCTTCTTCGTCGTCCGAGGTCTCCGACTCCCATGCTGGGTAACCGAACACACGGCGATGGGTGGTTTCCAAGATCACAGGTCCTGACGCAGCTAACCCTGTGCCTTCTGCGTCTTATCGGAGAGCGATTTTGACTCCTCTCTTGAATAGTTTCTGGGTGACTGGTCGCTCCCAGCTTCTGTCAGAAGTGCGAGTCCTTCTTCGTCCTTTCGAATGGTCGGTGTACCTTCCTTTAACGAAGCGTCCTCTCCCGGAACTTCCAGTTGCAGTGTTTTTTCATTCGTAACGACTTCGGGCTGCTCCATTTCGGGTGGGCTGTCTTCTCCTAATACTAGAACCCTTCGGCTTGTTTTCGCATTGCGCGCGTCGGCTCTGTAGGAAACGGAAAGTCTCAAGGTGGGTCAGGGGCTTGTCCTGGTGGTGCTAGGACATCGACTATCATCGTCCGGACTCGAGTCACCCTATACCCAAGCGGGACAATGGTGTAGTGGAAGTTTTCACTCGACCGCACGAAATGAGCATGCCAATATTCGTCTTCGCTATCGCTGTCCTCGGCTTCTGGTACATGTTGTATTATGGCAGCTGTGTCTTCAGGTTCTTGACGTTGGTGTGAGTATATTCCGAACCCGCGTCACGGGTCTCTAACTTTGGGCGTCAAGTCTGGGTCGCGAATGCACGAGCAAAACCTCGATTCGTCAAGTCTGGGTCGTAGATCCACGAGCAAAACCTCGATTCGGTGGCCATTCTCTGCGAGGCCACAACGCGAAACTTGAAATGCTGGGGCCGGGGCTGTCGATATAGTGATTTGGGGACCCGGAACTATAAGACCATATTGGGGAACAAACGGGTTCGTAGGGAAAATCAGGGAGGAATTCTCCGGAGTCGTACGCTTGTTCACAGGGGTCGTTTGAGTTTTGCTGGTATTCGTAACCGTATGTGGACCCGAATGAGTCACGCGAATCTGGCGCCTGGTAATCACGGCTTGCATACCTCGAAGTGCCCATGGGAGAACCACTTCTTGTTTCGGTTCGGTAGCCTCAGGATTTCTCGTTTATGTAAATCGACTGAACGGGCTCAGTGTGGTCGACGACGTTCTCGTTTTCTGGCGATCAGTGTCTGTCATAATTTTTCTCCTTTGCGTTGCTGCTCGTTGCACTCATCCATATATGTACCTATGGATTAAACTTCCCTGCCATACGACTCTACCTAATGACCTGCCTACTGGTGCAGCTTAAGAACTTTTGGTCTTCTTAAACTAACGTTATAGAGATACTAAAGTTAAGAGTTAAGTACTACATGGTATGTTGTCAATTCCGATTAACCATGTTTCCCTTGTACTTTTCTTCAGTGTTCCCGTTTCGTGCTCATTTCCTCCTGTGTCGTCTTCGCTTTCCGAGGTCTTATCGAAGAATTCTCGAAGTTCCCTAATGTTATTCGTCCTGCGTTGTCGAGCATCCAACCGTTGGATGCGCACGATGTTAGGGGAGATGAATTTTAAGACTTTATACGGCCCGTCATAATTTGGTGCAAGTTTGGCAGCAAATCCCTCGACTGCCTTGGAAAGGTGATGTTGCTTGACTAACAATAACATACGTAGTGTCGGCCGCTATTCCCTCCTTCTCAAGTTGTACTGCCGACTCTGTTCACTGCTTGCCCGTTGCGCGTTGGACTGGACTATGTCAAATATTTCCTTCATGCGCTTAGCCTTTTCAACGAGAGACGACGGTACACAACCCGATCCGGGGGTTAGCTCTTCGTAAAGCATACTAGGGAGACGGGGTTCTCTCCCTTGGACAAGAAAAACGGGGGAGAAACATGTTGTGTCAGAAACGCTTGAGTTTACCGCCAAGGTCATCTCCGGTAGCAACTCATCCCATATGTCCTGTCGGCCTCAACGAATTGGGCGATCATCGTCTTCACGGTGCGATTTGCACGCTCGGTGGTGTTTTCGTGGGGGGCTGTAAACTGAATCTCTGCACCCATCTCTTGCATAAGAGACTTGAAAATACGGCTGGTAAACTGCGTACCATTATCGCAGACTAAGAGCTTGGGGACCCCGAATGTACTCTGTATTCGTTCTCGGAAGGATTTAACGAGGTTCGACGCAGTAGCTTTTCGAAGAGGTATAATTTCGACCCACTTCGAAAATAAATCAAAAAATACGAGCAGAATAGTATTACCTTTTTTTCAACGAGGCAGAGGTTCCACAAAGTCGGCACATAACGTGGTGAAGGGTTCAGCTGTGCGTCTCGTATCCATGTATGTATCCCGCTGACTTCTGTTGGCTGACCTTGTATTTTTGGCAATTCTCACAGTTCCGATCTTACCGCTTTACGTCTCGGAACATGCCAGGCCAATACTACCGCTGAGCTATCCGAATAATCGTTTTGCGAACACTTAAATGGCCTGCAGTAGGAGCGTCGTGGCTTTCTGTGAGAACACGTTTGCGATGACCGGTGGGAACGCACAACTTCCATGGCACGCAATCATCGTCATCGGGGCGGTGGCCTAAGTGACGATAAAGTTGGCCGTTATCGAAAGTAAAGTCCAGAAATTCCTGGGGTTTTTCGCGGACCTGCTGCAACTTCCGTGCAAGCCACTTTCAGTCTTCTTCTCCTTCTTCAGCCCACTGCAAGGTGGCTAACGGTTGGCGTGACAGAGCGTCGGCCACCACGTTTTGGTTGCCTTTTCGGTAGCGTATCTCTAAACGAAATTGTTGAAGCTCGAGTGCCCAGAGGGACTTTCGATCGAATTCAGCCACTTTAAGGCTAAATGGTCAGTTACCACGTCGAACAAGTATCCTTCGAGGTAGCAACGCCATTTTTGTATGGCCCAAACGATGGCCAGACACTCCTTCTCAGTCGCCGTATAGTTTTGTGCGGCCTTGCTAACCGACGGCTGATATACGCCACTACCCTTTCGCCCCCATCAATAGTTTGGGTCAGAACGGCTTCAAATCCGAGATCACTGGCATCTGTTTGGACGACGAATCTTGTAGAAAAATAGGGGCACGCGAGTACAGTGGCCACCGTCAAACGCCTCTTAAGCTCTTGTAAAGATTCTTCTTGCTCGGTGCCCCAGGCCCATTTTTTCCCTTACGCAGTAGGATAGACATTGGACGTACGACCATAGCAAAATTCGTAACAAACCTTCGGTACCATGAGGCCATGCCGAGGCATCTGCGCAACTCTCTTAATGATGTGGGGGACTTAATACCGTGGACTGCGGCTACCTTATTTGGGTCAGTATGTATCCCCTTCTCTCTTACGACATGACCGAGATATAAAAGACTTCGTTTAAAGAAAGAACATTTTTTTTTCATTTATTCGACAACGATGTCATCTAGATAGGCGAAGGCGTAAGGTTCCAAATCGGGACCAATCACACTGTCCATTGCGCGTTGGAACGTTGCGTTGGCCGAGTGAAGTCCGAAAAACACAACGCGCCACTGGAATAATCCACGACCCGTAACGGTAAAAGCCGTGTATTAACGACTCTTTGCGGTCATGGGTATTTGCCAGTACCCACTTTTCAAATCTAGCGTGGATATAAACCGGGCATCTTGTAGTCGTTCCAATATATAATTGATTCTGGGGGTCCATACACATCCGCGCTTCGTCGTTATTTTACTAACAACATCAATCGGTGAACTATAAGGGCTACGTGAGGGCTCAATTTGACCTTGCTCCAACAGCTCGTCGACTTGTGCGTCAATGATTTTCTGCATGGCGGGATTCTTGGGATAATAACGTTGTTTCACTGGGCAGTCGTATTTCATCGTGATCACGTGCTCCGCCTGCGAGGTTCTTTAACTTTGGAAACTCCCTCTCCAAGAATTCCCTGATATGACTCACTATCTCTGGTGGCCAATCACTTTTTAATGTGTCTCCGACAAACGAATGGACTTTGGTCGAGTTAGTACCTTCGACTGCCATTGTCGCATCGGACTAACACCGGTCTGTCGGCAAAATGGGTAAAACAGAAGATAAAACAAGGGCAGGCGGTTCCTCAATCGCCTGTGACGGTCCAGACCCCTATCGATCCAATTCGGTGTCCTTGATACGCAGATCTCTTTTAGCGGATGTCGTTCCACCATCTTCGGCATAGCCCATTAGCACGGGGGACGATTTAAGTTCTGGAACCGCTTGTTCCACCGACGGTTCTTGTATGTTAACGTCTGATCTGGGGCTCATTGGAAGGTTCCATAAACACCCCATTAAGGTGTAAACGGGCGTTACCACATTGTATGGTTTTACCTATGGCGCACAAGAAATCGATGCCCAATATTACGTTGTCTAGCATCGAATACATTACTAGTAAAGCTATTCGAACTGACTTGCAGTTGAGCTGGATGTCTCGTATAGTCCCATCTGCCAACCCGGTGCAGACCTCCCTCAACTCACAAGAACGTATTAAACGCTGCATAAAACCCTTACTTACAAAGCTCCGCGTGGCTCCGGTGTCTATGGTTGCGGCTACCTTGACCCCTTCTAGCGTAATCATGGCTATGACACGCCCATCTTCGGCCCGCAAGGGTTCTCTTGCGATCGGGCTTGAGCGGTTTGAGTCCCCTCTTGCTCCCACGACTGCCGAGGACGCTGCTCGTTTCCCGCGTCTGGACGTCGGCAACATTCGTTCGTCCGAATGCCTTCTCGTCCAAAATCCCAACAAACCAGAGATGTGACCGACCTCACCACAGTTGAAACACGCACGACTTTACCGTTCGACATCACCTCTTTCTTGCGAAATCGTGTGATTGGCCGGTTCCACGCTTATGATCTTTGGCATTTCGATGGTTGGGGTCTTAAAATGATTGTCCGGTTTCCCGGTCACCACTGCTACAGATTGGGGAGAGCTCTGATCAGACGAGATTGTAGGGTAAAATCTTTGCTGGGATGGTCGGATGGTCTCCTGTTGACGACTTCGCTGTTGAATACTCTCAAACTCAACAGCCATTTGCATGAGTTCTACTAACGAAGCGAAATGAGCGCCTTATATATAACTGACATTCGGGCAATATGTTTTCGTATATGCGTTCTAGCTCTTGGTCGACTCCACAACCGGCGTGTCGCATGAGAACCCTTAATTCGAGTGCATAGTCCTTGAAGCTTTCTCCTCTTCTCTAATAATGGCAACGTATTTCGTCTTCGAGTCGTCTAAAATACCGTGGGGGCAAGAAGAACTCTAAGAACTCTAACCGAAACCGTGTCCTGGACACTGCGTGCAGTCCGCTGCACACTGGGCCCAATTGCCCATTTTTTGGCATAAAGTCTAATATTGATGCTGCAGTGCTGATACTTGGTATATATGATAGTTTTAGAATGCATAATACATGAAAAAAAATTTGGATTATTCTGGACACGCCCACTCTTACCGCCCATATAAGAATGCATTGCGTATACGTACCGTTATGTTGATTTTTTGATTTCCCGGTTATACATTAGTTAAAATAAATGGTAATTTAATTTATTTAATATAAGTGAGGTGCAAACATATTTATTAAGGCTTGAAGCTTCAGCTTTTTCAAAGCACATTGAGAATTGTAACTTAATATTAAAAATAGTTCTAACAAAAAAAAACAAGAAAGAAAGTCGGTCAAGCCCGACTGTAATATACTCTGTACCTGTTTGTACGAAACTAATAACTTTAAAGTGTGAGGTTTTTTCAAAAATCTGGGGGTGGCAACTCTTTCGACTATCGTTCATCTGGTTGAAAAACGATGTATGGGGGCTCGATTTCTGACCGCAGGCCATCTCAATTACATCGCTCCTCTCATAGCAAGGTCCAATTGGGAAATTACCAGTTAGCTATTGCCTTCTCGCTCTCTCTTTATCGTAAGTTCTACCAATCGCTAGGGTGTTGTTGTTGTCGTTGGTTTTTATTTTCTTTTACGTATAGCTCTAATATCATTCATCTGATCGAAAAACGATGTATGGCGGGTGGATTCAAAATAAGTAGTAGAATCTATCTATCTATCTTGAAAATTGTGGGAGTTATTTCGTTTTTTTAATTTGCGAGGGAGGCAGGGGGCGTGGCAAAAATTAAAACTAAACTTGATCTGCCTGCAAGTATAAGAAATATATGTTCCATACACCTCAAACCTCTATCTCTTACCATCTCTGAGATCTCTTCGTTCATACGGACAGATGGACAGACAGACGGACAGACGGACATGGCTATATCGACTCGGCTGTTGATGCTGATCAAGAATATATATACTTTATAGGGTCGGAGATGCTTCCTTCTGGCTGTTACATACATTTGCACAAACCCAATATACCCTGTGTACCTTCGGTACAGAGTATAAAAAAATTACAATTATCTTCTACTTCTAATTCGTCTATTTCATCCAATTTCTCATTGCTGAGCTTGTAGCCGCTTAGTTGCTCCAAAACCCAGCTTTTAATTGCGGTACCATCTCAATCGTTATTTAGCCATATATCGAGCAGCGTTGCATGAGAGAACTCAAGCTTACCTACAAGTTGAGAATACCGCAAGGGCCGCAAATGGCCGCAAAAAGCATAAATAACATAATTTAATATACATATTGAAGTTAATTTTAACATACATTACAATTGATTCCGGTTAATTCCAAAAAAGTTCTACTCTATATAAGACGAGCACTTTGTTTAAGTTTTCTCTGAATATGGACAACACAAAATAGCATACATTAATACACACATATTAAACATTATAACAAAATGCTTCCATTTATAAATTCTACATACCCTGGCCATCAATATCCATAATTTGCAATAAATTATTGTGCAAATTTATACGACGTGCAAGTCCACAAAGTTAACATGAATTTGACGCCAATTTTTTCGAAACAATCACTTAACTCAACAGTTGACTTCGATAATCAATAACAATTTCAGGGATGCCAATCAATCCAAAATATTATTCAATTCTTTGTATATAGATTATGTAGTTTAAAGGTGTATTATTAAAAATGAGTTTTGTTTCCATGAAATTTTCGACTTTATGCCAAAAAATCGGCCATTGGGCCCAATGTGCGCTGGTTAAAAACGAATTGGGTGCTCTCTCTGTTAGCAGTTCGGTCATTGTCCTCGACAAAAGATATAATGGGATTCCCTATAACTTAGCCCTTTCTTCGATTTGCTCAACGAAAACCAAAGGATCCAAGTGTCGGTCGTAACGAACACCCCATTTGCGTACCCATTCCGCAACAGAAGCGTACATAGTTAGCGACCCAAAATCTTTATTCGATGTTTTAGGTGCCGATACCAACAGGGAATGTGCCGGCTTTACGTTTGTTACATACCGGGGTATAATGACTTGGTGTGTGTCAGCTTCTTCCACCACTAAACCAGTCTGTGAAGCAGTAAGTGACGGTGTGTGTGACCGAACTATATTTTCGTGTCCCGGAGCGGTGAGTGATCCAGCGGCATCCTTTAGTTCACCTCTTATGGGTGATTTCTGCGATTTCCTGACCCACGCCGCATACCGGCACTCAAGATCAGCTAACCGAGTCCATTCCTCTTGTTCAAACTCTCCGTGTTTGATAACGTCAGCAAACTCGCGCCGCATCTCTTGGACTTTTCTCTCAGGATGGAACCCAAATTCCTCGGCATTACTTTGCAATTTAGATGCGACACTTATTTTCGACTCTACGCGGCACATGATTCTCGTTATTTTTCGTTTTGTCGGGCGACAACTGAACTTAATCTTCTTATGCAGACTTCTGATTTACTTTTCTTCGCTTGCACTGCTGGCAAAACTTTCTTAAGGCTATGCGCAACATATATCATATATAACGGGTCACGAGGTTTATACCCAACATGTCCAACGACTGGTCTAATGACTACTGTGGGTGGAACGAATCACGTGGTTAGTACCCAACGTGTCCAAAACTGACCTAAAGACCACTGCGGGTGGGGCAGATCACGTGGTTAATACCCAACGTGTCCAAAACTGACCTAAAGACTACTGCGGGTGGGACAGATCACGTGGTTAATACCCAACACGTCCAGCAAATGACCTAAAAACTACTACGGTGGGGTCAGATCACGTGGTTAATGCCTAACGTGTCCAAAACTGACCTAAAGACTACTGCGGATGGGACAGATCACGTGGTTAATACCCAACACGTCCAGCAAATGACCTAAAAACTACTACGGTGGGGTCAGATCACGTGGTTAATGCCTAACGTGTCCAAAACTGACCCAAAGACTACTGCGGATGGGACAGATCACGTGGATAATGCCCAACGTGTCCAAAAACTGACCTAAAGAATACTACAGTTGGGTCGGATCACGTGGTTAATACCCAACGTGTCTAACTGATAGCCTAAAGCCTGTTCAGATTTGAGTAGTATACGTGGTTACAGGGTAGGATATAACTTTCTTATTTGCCACCGATGTAATTCCCCCAATATTATACTCACTTTAAATATCCTTTAGATTAAAAATTCACTTTCTATTAATTATAACTTTTACCTAATTCCTAACTGCACCATTTCTTTACTTAATAAACTTTACTTCTCGTCTTGTCCGTCTGCTTGCCGAAAACTCACTACTCCAGAATTTTTGCAGCCTATGCCCTTGACCTAGTCAAAGCTAGTCTCTCGTCGTTCGGCACTGATGCTGGATTTTAAGACTTGATGACACGGACGGGCTTTCGAGGGGGGATGACACTATCTATTTATCCTATTAGGTATACAGAAATAAAACTAAGAGCAGTTTTATACTGATCGTGGCTCCAATGCCGATTTCGTTTTAATTATCTCAAAAATGAAAACTAAATGTAACTGTCCATGGAGTAAATGATACTTATGCCGCTCGGTTGTGACGGCCAAAACTTTGAGACGTCACACATGAAAGATATTGGAACTTCGTTTCCATCGCTATCCGTTTGCATTAGCGCGCCCCCAACGCCAGTATGGCTATCATCGCAATGAATTGCAAAGGGTTCTTGTAAATTGGGACTGTGCAATACCGGTGCTGCACACAACCGATCTTCGAGATCTAAAAATGCTTTTTGTGCCTCTTCGGACCACTCAAATTTCCGCTTTTGCTTGAGAGTGTCAGTCAGCGGGGCTGCAATACCGGCATAATTGTGAATGAACTTGTGGTACCATTCGGTAACACCTAGAAATTGGCGAACTTTATCGGAATTAGTCTTAATGATGCCATTTCCAATGACATGGCCAAGATATTTAACCTCCTTTAGAGAAAACTTGGATTTTTCAACATTTATGGAAAATCCTGCTTGAATTTACCTAGCTGCCAATTCAGATAATACATTCACATGTTTCTCGAAGGATTCAGAGGTAACAAACAAATATGTCGTTACGCAAGTTGGCTGGAATGACTTTGTCCATTAACTTAGACATCATCCGAGGTGCATTTGAAAGCCCGAACGGCATCACTGTATATTGATAAAGCGGCCTTCCTGGTACCGTGAACGCCTTTTTTTCACGTGCTGAGGGCTCGAGCGGAATTGGCAATATGCTTCTTTTAAATCAATGCTAGAAATGACCTGCGCTTTTGGAAGACGACTTAGGATACCATCTATCAATGGCATTGGATACGCGCATTTTATAGTCACTTCGTTGACCTTTCTACTGTCATGGCAGAGATGAATATTTCCAGGTTTACGAACTAGTACTACCGGAGAGGACCACGGGTTATTAGATTCTTCGATTACCCATAATGACAACATTTGATCTAGTTTCTCATACATTAAATTCTTCAATGCTGAAGGCACAGCATAGTGACGCTGCTTTATAGGCTTGGCGTCGCCCGTTTCGATCTCATACATGACCCAGCTTGTTTTCCGTAAACTCTTTTTACCAAATGATGGACATTTTTGAATGGTTTCTGACAACTGGTTTTTTTCCAACTCGGACAAAGGTAGGTGGGGTTCACTGTTGCAATGTAACCCTGCGATTGCCTTAACGGTTTGTTGATTTACTAGTAAAGATGGCAGAAGTTTAAAAAATTACCAAAAATCATTTCCAAGATAGAGATCTTGTAACGAACACGCTTTCAATCGCTTCGGCTGTACACTATGTCTACTGTCGGATCGACTGTGCTCAGGGAAAGTGGCGTGGGTTTTTGTGCAGCTTCATCGAAGGCGTTACGATAATAATATCGTAGACAGAGAAAAAGGTAATAAAAACGGAAAAACAAACCAAAAGGAAGGGAAAGGGACTATCAGTAATTATATCTATCCAATATTGGAGGAATCAAGGTGTTAAAGACCTCCTTCTATACCCACCCAACCTGAAGAATCGTGAATATATTATGATTCTACCCTTTACATTGCCTCTGTGCTAAGTGCTTAAGATGCCCTTAATTAAAGAAAATAGTTAATTCATGTTTACTACAAAATATAATTCATTAAATGTTTCGGATGATGGTCGTCTTCAATTCTACACATCATCTTGACTTAAATTTAGTTTACTGTCTAATAAGGATAATAATATGAGTAATTAATATGGATAATATATTTGGATATTTGAAATGGGTAATTGATATGGATATTTAATATGAATATTTATAGATATTTATTGTTCAAAGATAATTGAACAGTGCATTTGAGTCCAGGTACCTGCAATGCGGGAGGGGCTCATGTGCGCTGGGCGACTAAAAATAACTACAACCCTAAAAAAAGGGACACATATGTTTAGCATTAAGTAAACCCATGCAACGCACAGCTATGTGAGGCGTTGCATGGGACCAACAAAAAATGTATAAAAAGAGACCTATTTTCAAATAAAAATCATTCAGCTTCGTCATTTGGAGCGGGTCACTCACAAAAAGTTACTTGTGTTTTACTCATTGGTCCTTCGTCCCTGAAAAGGCAAACTTGCTAAATTGAACGGCATTTGCTCAGGTCGGAAAAAAAGGCATTCCATATCAACGGCAGCGTATTGCCTGCGAGGAAAGCCTAAGGAAGTGACTCGGGGAGAAAATCTCCAGTCGCATTGGCCTGCCGAGCGTTAGGGTTGCCCTGCTGCGTGAGGAGGTATTAAGCGAGAAAAAAATCGCTAAAACTAGCCAATCGATAGGGAATGCCCTACGTGCGGAAAAAATAAATAAAGAGGAAGCTGCAAATCGGGACAGAGGCTTACAACCGCCCGAAAAAAAGTGCAGGAAGGAAGCTACAACTACCGGGGCTAAACCGACACACAGACGCCAGCCGAAAGTGTAGTAGAGAAGGAAGAGTCCAAAGGCGATGCAACCGCCAGAAACTGAGTATCAAAAAAATATTAAAGAGGAGATTCGGAAGAATCCGACGGCGGGTCCGAAACCGCTGTCTATAGAGGACTACCGGAGACGTCAACGAAGCTTTCAAGCCGAGAGCAGAAGGAGGGAAAAAAAGGAGGAGCAACGTACGCAGGTTCCTGTTACGAAAATACCAAAAAGACGAGGTGGAGTGAAATCTCGTCTAAAGCGGGAAAGAGCTGGCCTTCTGGAGCAGATCAATTCGACACCACCACCAGCATACCAAGTGGCATTCCGGATGTGGGATCGAATAATCAAAATAGAGGAGAAACTAAGTAAGAGTATAAATAATAAACAATATAAAATAATAAAAGTAGAGTGCCCACGTGGCACCGCTGCAACAATGGGCGGTTTTGCGCCGTTGCAATAACATAAAAAAAAAAAGAGAATTTAAATAAAAATTTGTTAAGAAAAATTAACAAATACTTTTGTACCAACTTCCATATATATGAAAAGAAAAAAAATTTTTTTGTTGAAAAAAAAAAAATTATTTAAAGTCAAAATAACTTCATTTGAAAATATAAAAAAACAAATTTTTTTGTTAAAAAGGAAAGAAAATTAAAAAAAAAAAAAAAGTCTGAATTAAATTTTAAAACTCAAGTAAAAACAAGTAAGAAAGTCGGTCAAGCCCGACTGTAATATACTCTGTACCTGTTTGTATGTAACTGATAACTTTAAAGTGTGAGGTTTTTTCAAAATCTGGGGGTGGCAACTCTTTCGACTATCGTTCATCTGGTTGAAAAACAATGTACGGGCTCGATAAGTAATGATGGGTAGAATTACCCTAGTACTTAACTCGTAAAATTATAAAATTTGTATATAATTTCCTCTTAACATAAACATATCTATATTAGTCACGCGGGAATCTCGCGTGATTTCTGACCGCAGGCCATCTCAATTGCATCGCTCCTCCCATACTCGGTCTTTGCCTACTTACACAAATATCTATTGGAAAGAAGGGAGGGGGGCAACTGAAAGCGGCGCAGTCCAGTAAGCTATTGCCCTCTCGCTCTCTCTTTCTTCGTAAGTGGCTGCGGGTGTTGTTGTTGCCGTTGCATTAAATTTTCTTTTACACATAGCGCCACTATTGTTCATCTGATCGGAAAACGATGTATGGGGGCTTGATAAGAAATGATGAGTAGAATATATGTCTAAAAGGTTCGAACAACCTAACTCCAAAATTGTGGAAGATATTCAGTTTTTTTTAATTTGCGGGGGAGGCAGGGGGCGTGGCAAAAATCAAAACTAAACTTGATCTGCCTGCAAGTAGAAGAAATATATGTTCCATACACTTCAAACCTCTATCTCTTACCATCTCTGAGATCTCTTCGTTCATACGGACAGACGGACAGACGGACAGACAGACAGACGGACAGACGGACATGGCTATATCGACTCGGCTGTTGATGCTGATCAAGAATATATATACTTTATGGGGTCGGAGATGCTTCCTTCTGGCTGTTACATACATTTGCACAAACCCAATATACTCTGTGTACCTTCGGTACAGAGTATAAAAAAAAATTTTTAAATTGTATTTCAAAAAATATTTTTTAATTAATACTTTAGTAAACAGGGAAAACTTTTGCAAAAATATTTAAAAAATCCATAAAAAAGAATTTTGTTGAGTAAACAATAAAAAGAAAAAATTTTTTTTTTAATAAACATTTAAAAAGAACATAATAATTTTTTAAAAATGACGTTAACTAGGGATCAGTTAACTATGGTTTTGCAGCAACAATGCTCCTTTGATAAATTATTAACAAACCTTCATAGAGAATGGGAGACAGAGGTGATAGATGATGATAGTTACAATGGCCAAATAAACCAAATATGGCCAAAGTTTGAGGAACAGCATACAATTCTGGTAGAAAACCAATCAAGAATTAAGGAAACAAATTATTTTACAGCAGACACATTTAATTGTCATTTTAATACAAAAAATAAAAATCTGCAGCTAATAAATAGCAAAAAATTTAAACAACCATCATTGTCGATATGGGAAGACAACAAAAATAGATTTTTGAGAGCAACAGCTAGGTTTCACAATAATATAGGAAACGACGAGTGGAGAGAAGTGGAAAATTCAGTAAAAAGAATTTGCTGGATTTAGAGTTCAAATCGTTGCATAAAATGTTTGAAAGGTTAACAACATTACAAAGCAGTCTTGAGGAACAAATAATAATAGAAGATGAGTGGGAAACGGTGAGTCTGAGTTACCGAAGAGAACTAACTCGGATCATAGAAGTAAAGCCAAGCGAAAGTCGGTTGAAACTAAAAGAAGTTAATATACCGCCATTTTACGGGGATCTTTCGGCCTGGTCCGCATTCATCGATATGTTTTCAAATCTTATCGATGAAGATGTGGTACTTAGTAAGAAAGAGAAATTAATAAGATTAAAGGAATTAGTAAAAGGCGAAGCAGGCAAACTGATTCAACACTTGTTGATATCAGATACCAATTATGATACAGCCTTACAAATTTTGAAAGCCAGGTATGAAAACAGAAGACAACTGTTTTCAAATATTTTTGATAGGTTATTGGATCAACCAGTAATCAATAGTGAGATAGAAACAAGTGTTCAGCAATTGCTCGATACAACTAGAGAGTGCATGCATGCAATAAAAGGTATGGGGATCGCAACAGAAGATGCCGAGATTTTTATAGCACGAATAATATTAAGAAAATTCGACAGGAAAGGATTACAGCTTTATGAGCAGACCATTAGAAAGTTGAAAGAAATTCAGACATTGGACGATGTATTTGAATTTCTGGAACAACATTTGCAAGCAATCAAAACCTTGCAAAAACCAACAACTGAGAAACGCGCTAACAAAAACAGCTTTGATAGTTGTGCGGTGTGCAATAAAGATGGTCATGTGATTACTAAATGTTTTAAATTTGCTGCTTTGTCGTGCCAAGACAGGTTAGAAGTAGTCCGAAAGCTTGGATATTGTTATCGGTGCTTAGGGCATAAATTTTCCGAACCATGTTCAGGTCCTAGAAAACCTTGCAATCATTGTATGTTAAAGCATCATACGCTATTGCACCAACAGGAAGAACAAAAAACATCGTTGATTGCCAAAAATTCGTCAATTACGACATTACTTGCTACGGCACAAATAGAAGTGATGTCGAATACAGGGGAATGGAAAATTTTACGAGCTCTTGTTGATCAAGGATCTCAAATTACAGCGGTTTCAGAAGAGGCAGCCCAAATTTTACAGTTGCCCCGACAAAAAAGAATACTAAAATATTTGGTATAGGAGATAGTTTGGTAGGAGTTTCAAAAGCGACTCTTGAAATAAAAATTCGACCTAGATTCCCAAGCAATGCCCGATTTGATATTGAAGCATTAGTCATGCCAAAGGTAGTGAATCCGCAACCTCAAAACTCATTCGACTACAACAAAGAAATTTGGAAGAATGAAATGTTAGCGGATCCACTATTTAACGAACGAAGTCGAATAGACATTCTAATTGGATCTGACTTAATGCCTAAAATAGTTAGACAAGGGTTAAAGCAGGAAGGAACGATGTTGGGGCAATGTACAGAATTGGGTTGGATATTGTCAGGTCCTATAACAATTAATAGTGACCAGAGAATAAAAACAGCAGCAACAATGAATTTGGAAAAATTCTGGGAAATTGAAGAGATGCCAGCTGAAAAAGAACTCAGTGAGGACGATAAATGCATGAAATTTTTTAAAGAAACGACGACAAGAGACGATGACGGAAAATTTATTGTTAGAATGCCATTGAAAGAAGACAGAAGTTTGGGTGATTCTAGAAAAAGAGCAATGGCCAGAATGATAAATTTAGAAAAAAGGTTTAAAAATGACCCAAATCTTAAAGAACAGTACGTAAAATTTATGGAGGAGTACTTGGAAATGGGTCACATGAAAGAATCGGATGTGATAGGGGCAGGTAAATACTATATGCCACATCAACCGGTTATTCGAGAAGAAAGTCTGACCACAAAACTAAGAGCAGTATTTGACGCATCTTCTAAAACATCTAATAACAAGAGTTTAAACGATATTCAACTAACAGGGCCTCACATACAAAATAATATACTAGAAATAGTAATGAAATGGCGGGACTGGAAATATGTAATAACTGCAGATATAGAAAAAATGTACAGGCAAATAAAAATTGCAGAAGAAGATCAGGACTATTTGAGAATTCTTTGGCGACAGGATCACAAAGATACAATGAAAGAATTTCAAATGACAACTGTTACTTATGGTACTGCTTCAGCACCTTTTTTAGCCACAAGATCGTTGCAGGAAATAGCAGAGCGATGCATAAATGAATCCATTAAAAACAGAATAAAAATGGATTTTTATATGGATGATTTAATGACAGGAGCTGATAGCATTTCTGAATGTATAAAGATTCAAACAGAGATAGCAAAAGAGCTAGAAAGTTACGGGCTTCATCTCCGGAAATGGGCAACGAATAACAAAGAAATAAAGGCAGCTATTCCGAACTCGGCAGATTTGGGAACATTTGAGATAAACGATGAAGAAACTATAAAAACACTGGGACTAAGATGGAATCCCCAAAAAGATGAGTTTACGTTCAATATCAATATAACCAACCCTGAAAAAGTTACAAAAAGAATAGCTTTATCAATCTTGGCACGAATATTCGACCCACTTGGGTGGCTATCACCAATAATAATTGTCGCTAAATTGTTCATCCAAAAGTTATGGTTATCTCAATATAGTTGGGATGAAATTTTGGACAAACAAATAATCAAAGAATGGCTGGAGTTTATACAAAACCTACCAGCTGTCCAGGAAATAAAAATTCCTAGATGGAACAATGCTACTATCAATGAACCTCTGGAAGTTCATGGATTTGCCGACGCATCTGAAAAGGCGTTTGCAGCTGTACTATACGGGAAGTCGAAGTCTGGTATCGTTATCATTGCTAGCAAGACAAAAGTAAATCCGATTAAAAATAGGAAAACACTCCCCAAATTAGAACTTTGCGCAGCATTTTTGTTATCTGAACTCTTATACAAAGCATCCACTGTTATGAATATATCTGAAAATGTATATGCGTGGAGTGACTCCACGATTACACTTGCTTGGATAAGGAATCAAAAAAGTAGAACACATTCACAAAAAGATGCCAAGCTTAATTTGGGGACATGTAGGATCAAAAGATAACCCAGCTGACATTGCATCTAGGGGGATTATACCACACAAGCTAAAAGAACACGAATTGTGGTGGACAGGGCCAAAATGGTTAGAAAAATCACAAGAAAACTGGCCAAAAGAGGAACCAAAAACAAGCAACATAAATTTACTAATACACACCGATACCCACTTCTTAGACAGGCTTGTAAATAAGTACAGCCAGTTTGGAAAGTTGGTTAGGGTAGTTGCATATGTGAACATTTTCATAAAACGTTGCCAAAACAAAAGGAAGTTATGCAAATTAACAATTCAGGACTTAGAAGAAGCTAAGACAATTTTATTTAAACACCACCAGGAGACAGAATTTCCAGACGAAATAAAAAAGTTGCAAGAGAAAAAAGAAATCAACGTAAACAGTAAGATTGCTTCATTATACCCAATGTTAGATGAGAAGGGAGTGATGAGAGTCAATGGGCGCTTAACATTTGCGGATTTGAAGTATAATCAAAAACATCCGATAATTTTAAGCAAGTCGCACCTGGCAAGTTTAATAATAACTAAAATTCATAAAGAAACCTTGCATGGAGGAAACAGACTAATGGAGACAATGATACGTAGAAATTTTTGGATAACAGGACTGAAGAATACAGTGAAAAAAATTGTCAGGCAATGTGTAAGATGTGCACGATATAAACATCAGACTCAAGAACAACTAATGGGACAGCTACCAGAAGCAAGAGTAAAAATTTCAAATCCATTCACCCATACAGGAGTTGATTATGCAGGGCCAATTCAAATAAGGGTATCTAAGGGTAGAGGAAATAAATCATATAAAGGATATATTGCAGTTTTTGTTTGTATGAGTACTAAAGCGGTACATTTAGAAGCAGTCAGTGATCTGACAACAGAAGCATTTCTAGCCGCTTTTCGAAGATTCACAGCAAGAAGGGGAAAATGTGACCACTTATACTCAGACAATGGCACTAATTTCATTGGAGCAGAACGGATACTTCATACTGACTTTGCAAAGGCAATAGAAATAAACAGTATATCACCAGTATGGACATCAGAATTGATTCAGTGGCATTTTATTCCTCCCGCAAGTCCCCATTTTGGAGGAATATGGGAGGCAGGGGTGAAGTCAATTAAATATCATTTGAAAAGAGTAATAGGAGATAGCACATTAACGTATGAAGAAATCAGTACCTTGCTAGCTCAGATTGAAGCAATATTGAACTCCAGACCACTTTACCATAATGATAGTAGCAAGGACTTGGATGATATTTTAACGCCGGGTCATTTTCTAATTGGGAAACCTTTATTGGATATACCAGAACCCATCGATGATAGATCAGTTTCATCAATAGACAGATGGAAAATTTTAAGCAGAATGAAAACTCAATTCTGGCAGAAGTGGAAGGATGAGTATCTTGTAACACTTCAACAACGATTTAAGTGGAAAAAGACACAACCAAATTTCGAAGAAGGACAAATTGTTTTAATTCGAAATGAAAATACCGGAGCATCTAAATGGCCACTTGGTAAAATACAGGAAACATATCCTGGATTGGACGGCAAAACCAGAGTGGTAGCTGTCAAAACTCAAAATGGGGTAATTAAGAGACCAATTAATAAAATAGTACCCCTAAATATAGACGAAACAAATACAATGGACACTTCGAAGAAAGTAAACACTATAGTAATTATGAGTTTGTTAATAATGCTCATGGCAAACGGCGGGTTGGCATCATCGATAGGGTTTGTAAACAACACATCAATGATTAAGCCATTGGATAACAACACGATGATCTATCTCGATCCAATAGGAAAGATAGATATGATATCTTCCAAATGGAATATGATCATATATTATGATTTACATTCATTTATGGCAGAAATGCGATCAATACCAGAATTTGCATATTCACTTAGATGGACTTGTCAAGCTCTAGAAAAATACGACGAGTCTTGTCATACAATGTTGAGAGCAATAGAAATTCAGTGCGAACACTTACAATCCAATTACGAACTTTTGATAGGACCAAGAAGGTTTAAAAGAGCGCCATTGGAATTTATAGGATCATTACATCATACATTATTTGGGACAATGGACGCTGATGACCGAAAGGAAATTGAAGAAAAAATGATCAATTTACATGACAACCAGATTGAATTAATGGGGTTATACAAAAAACAAACTTCATTAATTGATTCGACGGTAAATATTTTAAAGAAAACTACAGATGAGGTAAATGCAGCGCTCAAAAGCATAGAAGGGCATATAAACAAATTAGATCAGTCCCTTGCTCAAATAAGAGATGCAAATAGGGCCGCTTTAACTTATCAGATGATTGTTGCTCAAATAAATATAATAATGGCTGATTGTGAGAAAACATTAACAGCCATTACTAATATTCTTCTTGACTTAAATCACGGGAAAATTAATCCCCAACTTTTAAGGCCAAAACAGCTAAAACAGGAAATTGAAAACATAAAGGGTAATCTACCACCGAAAGTAAAACTACCTGGCAAGAAAGGATCAGAACTTCGTGAAGTATACAATTTAATGGAAGGACATGCTACCTTAATAGGTGACAAGCTTGTTATTAAAACGGAAGTTCCTCTATTCAATCAGGAGACATCAATAATATACAAGTTGATATCAATACCTTTTACAAAAAATGGTAGAACAATTCAAGCTCAAATTAAAAGTGAATACATGGTGTACAATTTTAATTTAGATGCGTACGTACTAGTGACAGAACCAGAGCTTAATAAATGCGCACATCAAGAGAACGATCATCTCATATGTAAGGGCAATTGGGCATGGAATGCAGCAACAGATAACTCCTGTGAGATATCGGCACTAAAACAGTCGGATAACCCGAAATGCGAGTTTCAACAAACTTCGACTGATACCATTTGGACAGAATTGTCATATCCAAATTCTTGGTTATATAAAACATTTGACGAATCAAAGTTAGAAGTTAATTGTGGTACGCACCAGAGTCAAATCATAAAAATTGCACAGCAAGGAGTGTTAACGTTACAAGAAGGTTGCACAGCGCGTCATGGAAGCCACCTGATGTCGGCAGGGCATACAGTATCATCTAAAGATGAAATAAAAAATCCTTCATATCCTATCACTAAAGTAGCAAATTGGGTAAAAATGGATGAGATTAAGCCGTTAACAACAGTTATGATAAACAATACAAAAGAAATACATTTTTTGAAAAACTTAATAGAAGAACAAAAGAATGAAAATATTAGGTTAAAGGGATTAAATGTTCACAATATCAGCGGACATTCTGCATTGTTTTTAGTTTTGTTAATGATAATTATAGCAATTTATATTTATCTTAGGAAAGCATGTAAGAAAGAAAAAGAAATAAGGATACAATTTTCAACTCCGAGCAATGAAATGCAAAACCACTAAAGTTAAAAAAAAAAAAAAAAAAAAAATTTTTCATTTTATATACTAAACATTAAATAAAAAACACAACATTTTTTTGCCGGCGCAAGATGTTTTGATAACATGGCATTATTGTAAGCGAACAAACCAATTGTATAATTATAAAATATAATGAAAATCAAAACTATATAATAAGAAGAAATCATATGTTAAAATAAGAAAACAGACTTGAGCAAAAAGAATACAAATTCAAAAATATACAGTCCACTATCGAAAAGAAAAATAATAAAAAATAAAAGGCAATTTGTCGCCCTGGGCAATATGTTCAAAGATAATTGAACAGTGCATTTGAGTCCAGGTACCTGCAATGCGGGAGGGGCTCATGTGCGCTGGGCGACTAAAAATAACTACAACCCTAAAAAAAAGGGACACGTATGTTTAGCATTAAGTAAACCCATGCAACGCACAGCTATGTGAGGCGTTGCATGGGACCAACAAAAAATGTATAAAAAGAGACCTATTTTCAAATAAAAATCATTCAGCTTCGTCATTTGGAGCGGGTCACTCACAAAAAGTTACTTGTGTTTTACTCATTTATGATGAATATTGAACAATGAAAATAAAAAGGAAATTAAATGTATTTCATACACAGCATAAGGCTGGCAAAAGGATTCTTTCTTTAACAATAAGGAAACGTTAGACTGGGCTATAAAAAAAGCCGAGGTAAACCTTTAAGGTGGTCATATTTGACGTTAGCAACTGCGACTATTGAGGTTCTGTTGCATGTCTTTTGATTTCTTTCGGCTGTGCCGTACTCACACGTTGAAAAGTCCACCGCTGCCAGCAGGCCTGTTGACGTTGAGGTGACTGTGGATTTTTAAAATAATTCGAGGATGCAACAAAATCATAAAGAGGCGCAGTGCTATGAGGAATGTCGAAAAAAACTTATAAGTACAAATATCAAAACGAGGTTAGTTAATAAATTAAACTTTTTCCAACGATACTGGATTGTCCAGGAAATCTGCGAACTTTTCCAAATAAAAGTCTGAATGGCTCCGTTGTAGAGGTTGGTCTCTCGCCAATGAAAATTAAATTCTCTCTGACGTCATAAGTTGCACGTCTATAAGGGTTAGGGTGAACACCACACGCTAGGTTAAAAGCGAAAAGCTATATCAAGGCAGCTTTTGGTGAACGAAGAGTTCCTCCAAGGTAGGTTCTTCCCTTCTTGATCTTCTGGGATTGGTGTGGGCTTTGGTTTGGGTCTAGCGCAACCTCATGGCCAGGCCTCAGCAGGGCCAAAGCCTATGGGCGCTTAAAACGCCGCCCCCTCGAGCACAAGGTTTCTGGCCCAACACCAACAATATGGAATGATAAATACAGCCGAGGTGTGGCAGACACCAGTGATCGCACAGACACCTTGAAAAGATTCACGTTTAGCACTGTTCAAAACATCTTCGCACTAGGCTTACCCTGGGTGAGGTTAAATCCGAACAAAATCGAGTTTTGCCAGAAATGGAACGCAATATCCCGAACACGGCGATAATTGGCCAGATGGAAATAACAACGCCTGTCTATCTCTGTCGATGGTAATCAGGGCTGCAAACCCCTCTTATTTTGACAGGGGTTCGGTTCGGGGTTCGAACCCTTACCCTACTCTGGGGGTTCGGTTCCACAACCGGTTCCCTTCAAATTGAGAACCCGGGTTCCGGTTTGGGTTCGGGTTCCAGATAGCATTTTATATATTTAATTACATAATAAGTCATTTAAATAGAATTTGAAGACGAGATGCCTTATAATCTGCTGCCAGATGGCTTGGAAGTCAAGCACATAAGTGATATGTCTTGATTGATTGATTGTATGTATGCTTTGAAGAGTTAAGCGATTCTGCCAACTTGCACTCACAGCGAAAGTCATTTCTCCTTCACAGTAGTGGGATTGCTGAATCTGATGTGATTTTTGTCGCTTTGAAACCTGCAAAAAACACCGCCACTTTTGGCCTAAAAATAAAAGATGAGCTTTATCTGCGTACCCGTGATTTAGTAACTGTGATTGACCATATCGGCGTAACTGTGATTAAGTCACAGTGACTGGCAGTCATCAAATCACACTGTTACTTCATATATGCAGTCACTGTGTGATTTAATGATTGCCAGTGACCGTGACTTAATCACAGACACGCCGGGTTGTCTCATCCCTGACTTATAGTGTGGCTAAACACGAGAGAATTCCGAGAATTCAGTCAGAATTATTTTTTCTACAAATGCGACCGCCACAGCACGGCTTTGACTGGCATATTGTGAGAGTGAAATGCTAAAATAACTTTATTTGTGATTTGGTTTAAAAAATGAAGAAATTTAAATAAAGTGCAACTTTCCCTTGTATTCACAGTGCCATAGTATCAAAATAATACACAGAAATACGGTTTCAGATGCAAATTGAATTGCCTTGCTTGAGGTTGTGTTATTTTGTCCAGTATTTTGTTACGGATGGGAAAAGTGTCGCCATCCATACATGGGCATATGAATGGATACATATTTCTTCATAATAATGAAATATTTTTTACCATCAACGTGCAAAAAAAAAAATTCTATGCCTGCCAATTTATTTTTAGAACCGAACCTTATCAATAAGAAGACAGGGTTAGGTTCGGGTTCGGGTTCTAGTGGTTATTTCTAATGGGGTTCGGTTACCGGTTCGGTTCAGGGATCACCAGAACCTGAACCGAACCGGTTCTGAAGGGTTCGGTTCCGGACCGGTTTGCAGCCCTGATGGTAATATTAACTGATGGCGGTGTGATCTCACAATAAAATTTGATCCACGTTGTTTGCCAATAAATTTGCGGTAAGTGCGTCTGCTCTCGATAAAGATAAAACTGAAAGAAAACCTAGGGTGCAACTGAGCTACCATATATCCTTGGCATGAAATTTCCCAAGTTCCCTTCCATTCAAATCCTCTAACAGATAAATGGATTGGCCTAACTTCATCTTAATTCGAGCCTTAGTTCCAATGGGAGCCAATTTGGCATTAAAGCTATTGGCGGCATTACTTAACGCGAAGTTTCTTTTGATCACTTGTTGACCTATTTCAAAGGACCGTGGTCGTGCTCTCAAATCATATGTACGGCGATTCTTTTCGTATGCCTTAGTAAGATGCTTCTCTATAGTCGAACGAATTCGTTGGAAATCATCAGACCTTGTCAGTCTGACTTCCCCTTCGGTAAGCATATCTAGGTTTCTCAATAGCTTATAATCTTGACCATGTAAAAGCATGTGTTGGCCAAAGACCAGAAAAATAGGTGACATACCAATGGACTGATGTATTGAATTTCGGAGAGAACTATTGATACTGCTAAGGAAAACATCACATTCGCGCTGATTAAATCGGACTTTCTGCGGCGTTTGACTGGGGTGAGTAGGCCCCGGTACATATATGTTGAACATCATATTTAGACAGAAAAGCAGAGAAATCACGGCTTTTAAACTGAGTGCCGTTATCACTCACCACTGTTTCTGGCACTCCAAAACACGAAAATATTTCTTCTCTCAAGATGTTAATCACCACATTTGCAGTAAACTTTTTAACAGCCTTGAGAAAAGTAAACTTTGAAAAGTGATCAAGGATGATAAATATACCAACATTGCCTGATTTTGTTCGGGGAAAAGGACCAATGAAATCCAGGTATAACCTTTGGAATGGTCTTTCACTATGTACGCGGGTACCCATTGGTGGTTTTAGAGATCGTGTGGGATGCTTAGTGGTTTGGCATATTTCGCATTTGTTGATGTAATCACGAATGTTTACCACCATTTTCGGCCAATAAAATCTGCGCCGCACATGGTCTAAGCATTTTGCGATTCCACAATGAGCAGAAGATGGCTGATCATGAGCTGCGCTAATTACACTCCTACGCAGAGTATCGGGAACAAACAGTTTCCAACCCTCATCAGCTGTACTAGAATCGTTATTCGGGAAATTTGCACGATGGTATATGTAGCCATCAATTACTTGAAAATCTGGTAGATCCGAACTCAGAAATTTCTCCCTTAACGTACAATATTCGTCAGATTGAAAGGCGTCTGACTGCAAGTTGATTTCTGGGAAAACATCGAACTCTAAGCCGTCAACTTCCTCCACACTCTCAAAACAACGAGACAACGCGTCAGCTACTACGTTTTCACTTCCTTTACGGTGTTCAATTTCAAAACAATAACCTTGAAGCTTGATCGCCCATCGCGCTAATCTACCGCTTAGGTCCGACTGATTCATAAGCCAACGGAGGCTTGCATGGTCAGTTACGACTTTAAAAGGATGTCCCTCGATATACATTCGAAACTTTTTAATCGCCAAAACAACAGCCAAACATTCTCGACATGTACGCTATTGGGCGTTCGCATCCCGACTCGTCGCACTGTGCTAGAACAGCACCGACACCATGAAATGAGGCATCACATTGCACTACAAACGGCTTGTCATAGTTGGGATGGACTAAAAACGGAGCTGAACATAGCTTGCTTTTGATTAATTTAAAGGCGACTTGAGCTTGTTCATTCCATTGGAACGACTTGCCACGCAGCAGTTCTGTGAGAGGAAAAATAACCGAAGAGTAATTGGAAATGAAACGCTGGTACCACCCAGTCATTCCTAAGAATCTTCTAAGCTGTTTTTGAGTTTTCGGAATCGGAAATTCATCAACAGCTAGAATCTTATCAGGGTTTACCTGGAGCGTACCCTCGCCCACTAAATATCCGAGGTAATCAACCTTTTTAAGACAGAACTGGCTCTTTTGGACGTTAATTGTGAGACCCGCTTTGCGTAGTTGCGTTGCCACCTCCGACAGGTGCACTATATGATCTTCAAAACTTTGAGACAATACCAGTAAATCATCTAGATAAACTAGAACATGAGATTTAAGCTGGTAGGGTATAACTAAATCCATTAATCGACTCATTGTTTGTGGAGCATTTGTCAATCCAAAGGGCATCCTTTTAAATTGATAAAGAGGTCGATTAGGAACGGTGAATGCGGTTTTTGAACGGGATTCTTGATCCAAACAAATTTGCCAAAAGGCATCTTTGAGGTCGATCTTTGAAATGCAGTGCACTGGAGGAAGTCGACTCAACAGTCCATCCATTATGGGAATCGGATAAGCATCCCTTATTGTGACTGCATTAAGTTTACGGGCGTCAAGACAAAATCGCACCTTTTCCGGCTTTACATGCAACGTAACAGGAGAAGACCATGGTGAAGATGGAGCTTCCTCAATTACATCTAATCTTATCATGCGATCTATCTCACTACACAAAAGTTGCTCCTTAGCCGGAGATAAAGGGTAAAACCTTTGCTTAATGGGTTTAGCATCAGCTGTGTCAATGGTATGTTCGATTAACGTTGTTAATCCCAGTCCATCTTTGTCGAACGAAGGAAAGAAATCTATTACGGTTCGTAATTTTGACTTTTGAAAATCATACAGACTCAATTTCAAACTATCTTCTATCAGTTCACTCTCTATTTCGTGTACCGAACAGGAAGCTGTAATAGAAATACCAAATTTTCTCCAAAAATCCATGCCGCAAATGACGTTTTGTTTAATTGACGGTACTAGCAAAAACTCAAAGTCGGATTCTACCGAGTTGTAAGTCAGGGAAATTATTATTGTACCGGCCACTGTTTGGGTTTGACCATCAGCAGTACGAACAACGCCTTTCAACTTATTGAATGTCAAGTCTGCTGATATGATTTCTTGGGCCAGCGTTCCACCAATCACACTCTTATTAGCTCCGCTATCTAAAAGAGCTAAATATTCTTGACCATGAATCCCTATGTAAGTGAAAGGTCGAATATCATTATTTTTGTGAACGATTGCTGAAACCGTAAACCTATTTAATCTACGCTTGCGTTCCCAAAATTCTCCCATACGCAATGAGGATCGAGACTTGACTAATTCGATAGCGTTAGCATTAAAAATGGCAGCTCTACGCTTTTGATATTCTAGTAAACGTAAATGGTATGGCTTGAAATGATAAGGGGTTGATGCATCTGGTAATGAATATGCTAAGTCAGGGGATTGTTCAGGGCTATTAGTGGAAGGTAAGGTATTTGCATCCGAGGCTAACGTCGGATATCCTCTTTCGGAATCCAGCGGACATCCTGCGCCGAGTTTTCCGAAGTCGGTTTACATTTTGCACAGTTGGGCTTGTATATTTCTGGGGCTCCACAACCGTAACAGAAAATACGACGAATCTTTAAACAATCTTGATATCTGTGACCCTGTTCGTCACAGTTCCAACATTTTAATTTTTCGATCGCTCTGACCCCACAAACTTCGTCTAAATTTTCGCTTTTTTCATCAGATTGCTCGTCCGAGTCATCTGCATGAAGAACAGTGTTAACAAAGCGCTTGGCTATATTTGATCGGAGAGGTGGAGAGGCTTTCGACCGAAAACTACGAAAAAATTCTTCGTGTCGGTGACACTCTTTACGCAAAGTTGCTAAGTCGGACGTATCCACATGCAGCAGTTCATGCTTCAACTCGGGTTTGAGATTATGTCGAACTTCAGTCGTTATATCCCCATCCGCCATAGGTTCTCGCAACGAATCAGCAATTGACAGCATTGCATCTAAAAATTCATCGAAGCTCTCATTGTTACCTTGCTTACGACGACGCATGGCATTTTTAATATCTCGATCAGACCTCTGATCTTGATATCTCTCCTGCAACCGACTACACAATTCAAACCAATTCAGGTGATCGGCCGTTCTGTGAACTCGCCAATAGAACGAAAGAGCAGGTCCTGAAAACAGAAGGTTGGCAAACTGGGACAGTAATTCGAAATTTCCATGTAAGCATTGCGATGTTAGACAGTTTACCCGATAAATAAAATCTTCGATGGGAATGTCATTAGCAGACCCACTAAATTTTATACGCCAATTAGAAATGACGTTCGATATCCTATCCGGACGATCCAATGACGAACCTCTTACGTTATCACTAACCTGTGGAAGTCTAACCCTGTGACTGTTATTTCTAAGGTCACTACTACGAGGAATAGCTTGAGACATATCATTTTCCCACTCGAGTTGGGGTTCGTCACGTTCATCTCGTGAAAATGAAGATATATTTAACTGTCTAACGGCAGCACTAATTTGCTCAGTCATAGCTGCTGTCATACTAGCTTGAAAACTTTCCAATGAGTTGGAAATAAGTTGCTGAATTCTTTCTTCGGATGCCACATTTGAATCAGATGCGACCCGAATACGTGTATCACGACGAGCATTTGAGGTAGCGTTTTGTCGAGAGTTACCGATATTTGGTGTATTGCGTCCATTTGACCTGGTATTCATACGAGATTTCGGAACAGTTCCTGTCGGATTTTGTGAATTATTCGTTGCGCCTGGGCCACGTTGAGGTCTAGAGGGTGGAATCCTTGTCTCTGAAGATATGCTATCTCTTATTTGTATTAAAACTCGAGAGCAAGGCTGCCTACATAAAGGACAAGTTTCGTTGGTTGCTAACCAATCTAACAGACAAGATCTGTGGAATCTGTGCTTGCACGGGGTTTCTACGATATCTGTGTCAGAACCGATGTCATTGCAAATAGTGCATACCACAGACTCACTCATTGGAAGAGCAAGATTTTCGCTGCTACGCCTAACAGCCATAGTTATGAAATATAATATTAATAGTCGATAATCTCATGAACAAAATGGGACTTATACTAGCACTAACACAAAGGCATGTATGTATGTATTAGAAAGATAAAACATCTGATATATCCCAAAACGGAAACTAATAAGTTAAAACAAATTGAGTGTCTTTTCCAATTAAAAGAGGAACATGCCGAATTTATCCAGCATGAGCAGGTCTCGATTTTAATCGGAAAATGAAATATTTAAACACTTGTTACTTGGTATAGAACCGACTTCTTATCAGAACTATCATTCCTAAGTAACTCCATATTTAGAACAAAGCTTTCGATGAGTTCAGTAACCATATTCGAGTTACGAATTTTTTACTAACCATCAATTTCTGTATTATGTGTCTACTGGTGTGGGTCCAACAACCATCAGAATCCCAGCAGTTCCAAGTTAGCCACAAAATACACTCAGAATCTACTTATAAAAAACAATGGATTAAGGTTGGTTTGTGGAGAAGGATCGGGAAAGGTAATTTGGAAAGCGTGGGAAATCTCAACATTATTTTACTATATTAGGAACGAAGTAAGGCTATTATTTTACTGCAGTCTTTGTATCACCATCTTAAGCATTTGCTAAGTGACCAGGTTATATGGCCATCTCCGGTGATTAAGAATTTCACGAAACCTCTAAGTAATTTTAAGATGGATAAGACTGTTAGACAGTCGCCTTTTCGGGCCCCACGTTGGGCGCCAATTATTATGTAACGAACACGCTTTCAATCGCTTCGGCTGTACACTCTGTCTACTGTCGGATCGACTGTGCTCAGGGAAAGTGGCGTGGGTTTTTGTGCAGCTTCATCGAAGGCGTTACGATAATAATATCGTAGACAGAGAAAAAGGTAATAAAAACGGAAAAACAAACCAAAAGGAAGGGAAAGGGACTATCAGTAATTATATCTGATATATGATTCTACCCTTTACATTGCCTCTGTGCTAAGTGCTTAAGATGCCCTTAATTAAAGAAAATAGTTAATTCATGTTTACTACAAAATATAATTCATTAAATGTTTCGGATGATGGTCGTCTTCAATTCTACACATCATCTTGACTTAAATTTAGTTTACTGTCTAATAAGGATAATAATATGAGTAATTAATATGGATAATATATTTGGATATTTGAAATGGGTAATTGATATGGATATTTAATATGAATATTTATAGATATTTATGATGAATATTGAACAATGAAAATAAAAAGGAAATTAAATGTATTTCATACACAGCATAAGGCTGGCAAAAGGATTCTTTCTTTAACAATAAGGAAACGTTAGACTGGGCTATAAAAAAGTCGAGGTAAACCTTTAAGGTGGTCATATTTGACGTTAGCAACTGCGACTATTGAGGTTCTGTTGCATGTCTTTTGATTTCTTTCGGCTGTGCCGTACTCACACGTTGAAAAGTCCATCGCTGCCAGCAGGCCTGTTGACGTTGAGGTGACTGTGGATTTTTAAAATAATTCGAGGATGCAACAAAATCATAAAGAGGCGCAGTGCTATGAGGAATGTCGAAAAAAACTTATAAGTACAAATATCAAAACGAGGTTAGTTAATAAATTAAACTTTTTCCAACGATACTGGATTGTCCAGGAAATCTGCGAACTTTTCCAAATAAAAGTCTGAATGGCTCCGTTGTAGAGGTTGGTCTCTCGCCAATGAAAATTAAATTCTCTCTGACGTCATAAGTTGCACGTCTATAAGGGTTAGGGTGAACACCACACGCTAGGTTAAAAGCGAAAAGCTATATCAAGGCAGCTTTTGGTGAACGAAGAGTTCCTCCAAGGTAGGTTCTTCCCTTCTTGATCTTCTGGGATTGGTGTGGGCTTTGGTTTGGGTCTAGCGCAACCTCATGGTCAGGCCTCAGCAGGGCCAAAGCCTATGGGCGCTTAAAACGCCGCCCCCTCGATCACAAGGTTTCTGGCCCAACACCAACAATATGGAATGATAAATACAGCCGAGGTGTGGCAGACACCAGTGATCGCACAGACACCTTGAAAAGATTCACGTTTAGCACTGTTCAAAACATCTTCGCACTAGGCTTACCCTGGGTGAGGTTAAATCCGAACAAAATCGAGTTTTGCCAGAAATGGAACGCAATATCCCGAACACGGCGATAATTGGCCAGATGGAAATAACAACGCCTGTCTATCTCTGTCGATGGTAATATTAACTGATGGCGGTGTGATCTCACAATAAAATTTGATCCACGTTGTTTGCCAATAAATTTGCGGTAAGTGCGTCTGCTCTCGATAAATTAGTGCGAAAAAATGGAACGAGGTCAAAGCCAGGAAATGCAACCTGGAAGCTGTCGAGTGTACCAAAGTTGGATACTAAAACGCATATGCCCAGCTTTCTAACCGTCGCGTCTCAAAAAGGTGGACTGATTTGGTTGTTCTTAATTTTTACAGTCAAGGTCAGAAAAGTGTATCCAGTGATCGATTCAACAAGTAGCACCCTTACAATCTTGTGCCAAAGAAGGAACGATATAATCATTTTGGATTCGCCGTAAAATAAAATTAAAGTGGACACTTTGCCTATAATCTTTTGGCCATTGCCATCAGCTGTGCGAAAAGACGAGTGGACCTTTTTATATTCAATATTCTCGTCGACTATATGTTGGGCAAACTTTCCACCTATGAGTCCATGAGTCCATTGATGGTTTTTCCAAGTATTCTTACTTCTGCATAGGGTCGATTGTCGTGAGAATTGTCGATTACCGCAGACAAAAGGGCTTTTCGTTCTTTATGGTAATTTTTCCTGCGCAACATCGCACGAAGCGAACGTTCTCGAATGACGCCTGGTTGAGTGTCATTTGTTCAGATACTAATCGTATCTTGCGCTGGTTAAATTACAGGAATAGTATGGGAATTGGATACGGCAGGGATTATTGTATATAAATTTATATTTGTGACTCCGTGTTTCTGACCTTCAATGCCATCTGTTTGCGTGCACTGATTATTGGTGCACGGCCTGCTTAGTTTTTTGATTGAACGTCTGGGAGGAAGTCGTTCACGTGTTCTCACAATATTACGCAACTCTTACCCCGTTTATATGTGGCGAAATACGCGGTAACTTACCGCGTATTTGTGAATATAAACACTTATACGCGAATAAATTTTATCGTGATAAGTTACCCTGAAAATTTTTTTCTACCAGGATAAAGTAATATGCGTCGATCTGGCAACATAATTTTTTCAAAGGCGAAATATGACAGCTGGCAGTGCCCAGTAAAATATTTAATAAATTTAATATCATTAATAACATGGCTGAATGCAGTGGAAAAAGAACAAGTTGGGCTGATGCTGAAGTCGCCGAGCTGTTGTGCATTACGCTCAAAATGTAATTGGCGGTCAACAAGAGCTGTATAAGCAACTTTAGCCACTTGGCTCATTCATCAAGCCATTTACACATAAATTCCATCATGCGCGAATGCCTCCTCTCCATGCAACGACCCACAAAGTTTGATGCCCGCTCCTGGCTTTGCATCATGAAAATATTTAATTTTTCCTCACTTATTTGACAACTTTGAATGTTTGACATATTTAATTAATCCTTCCCATGTGGCAACTCCCTCGCACAGAGTTGCTTTTGAGCTACACGTATAAACAGCGGTAAGTTTTTTACCACGGTAATATAAATACGCGTACTGTGCGTATAAACGGGGTATCTGACACATTCTGAACGGGCATGTAAAGAATCTCGTTCTGTATTTCTAGGGCGAGATTGGCACGAAGGGCTTCAAATAAACACTGATCAGTCATTGACTGAGTAAGTTTATCAGAAGAGCAACGATCGACTCATTAAATATATCGAACGGTTCATTCAGTTTCTGTTTGCGCTGAGAAATTGCTAGGCGAATGTCCAAATCTGTTCTACCGTCTTTGATGTGTTGCTTAAGAGCTGAACACAACTCAGTCCAAGTTATTGCCGACACACTCTTGTGATACTGCCAGAACCATTCCCTGGCACTACCATCGAACAAGTTGCTCGCGTATCTTGCTAAAAGTTCGAAATTACCATTTAATGTCATGTCAGTGCATTAACGCGATAGATAAAATCATCTGCTATTGACCCATGATCGAAAAATCGCAATTTCCAATTTAACATAATTTTGCTTATCCGATCCGGACGCAGATCTCCATATTGGCTGGAATTGACAAGGGTTTATGAGCAGATGCATCTAAGGGATTTAACCCAAAGAGCTGCTGGAAAGCTTGCTGCTCTACCGAATTAAGTGCCTGACCAGCTTGGGATTGAACTGGCTGCATTGCAAAATTATTCTGGGGCGCATGTTGCTGAATCGCTAACCTTTGGATCCCAGCTTCGATAGTTTGTGCTAGCATTCGGGATTGGGTGTGTAATGCTGCCGCCATAGCAGCTGTAATAGCCTGCTCTAACTAATAGCTACTTGGACTTGGACTAGGGGTTTGTCCTACTGGTGCTGCGGAAATTTCCTGTGAGGATATTAGATTTACTTCCATCTGGATGGCTGCTGAGTTGTACTGGCAGATTCGCTATGTTGACTTTGTTGATTAGAGTTCATGTTGGCTGGGATACCACTTATTGATTCTACTGTAAATTTTTGAGTTGAAGTTTGCAAGGAACTATTACACGCTGGAAAGATTTTACTGGTTCCCGCTCTTGTGTTAAAGCACGCGTGATGAAAATGATGACCACAAAGTGTTCTTTTTAATTGTATTGGATATTCTATCACTATTGTGCAAATGTGACAAGTTAATTGATTCTGTCCAATTTAATCTAGATTTTCACAACTATGGCTAACGGCCATCGTAGAGAAAGGAAAATCCTTTGACAGAACTATAAAATCGCACTAGCTTTAATATATAAGTATTGGTAAATCAAAATATAAATAACACAGGGCAACAAAATTACCACTTTTGTGAGCTCTGGCCTTTTCGATGCAAAATTCTGTCCCTGTTCTGTGCCCTGATTCCAAAACTGGTCTCTGTTTTTATACACTTGAAAAGTGTATATTAATTTTGCCCAGAAGTTTGTAACGCATAGAAATATTCATTTCCGACCACATAAACTATATATATTCTTGATCAGGACGACGAGCCGAGTTCACTTCCGTCTGTCCGTCCGTCCGTCTGTCCGTCTGTCCGTCTGTCCGTCTGTCTGTCCGTCTGTCTGTCTGTTTCTACGCGAACTAGTCCCTCAGTTTTAAAGCTTTCGAGCTGAAATTTTGCACAGAGTCTTCTTTTTACTGCACGCAACTAATATGTCGGAACCGGCCGGATCGGATGACTATATCATATAGCTGCCATAGGAACGATCGGTCTAAGAATTAGTTCTAGTTAAAAAAACTTTTTTGTTTTCCATCGTATCGTCACTAATCTTGGTATATGTTAGTTTTATATACTTCTACATAATTCTGGAAAAATGTATCAAAATCGGATTACTATAGCATATAGCTGCCATAGGAACGATCGGTCGAAAAATAAGTCTTTGTGAGAAAAACTTTTTTGATTTCCATCGTAGCGTCTCAAATCGTAGTATATATTTGTTTTATATATTTCCACACAAATCTGAAAAAATTTATCAAAATCGGATGACTATAGCATATAGCTGCCATATAAACGGTCGGCCATAAAACTACTTCTAGTGAGAAAAACTTTTTTGTTTTCTATCGTAGCGTCCCCAATCTTGGTATATATTAGTTTAATATACTTTCACATAAATTTGAAAAAATTTATCAAAATCGGATGACTATAGCATATAGCTGTCATATGACCGATCGGACGGAAAATGTGTTTTAGTAAGAAAAGTTTTTTTTTATGTTATCAAATTGTTATAATCAATGATTAAAAAATTTTAAATATCTGATATCTATATCCTATATATATTTTACCAGTTAAATCAGTTGGAGTAAAGTTTTTCAAGTGTATTAAAACTTCGGCACAGTCGAAGTTAGCTTTGCTTTCTCGTTTTTCATCAGCTCTTGTTTTCGAGAAATCGCGGAAAACCCATTTTGCTGTTTTTTTAGCTTATGGAAAATTATGGGGGTCACACCAAGCACAAATTTGTAGGTTTATAAGTTTTATGCGGTACTACATACATCAATGCAGCCATAAAAAATCAAGCGAGCCGCATCAGCAAACCCGAAAGTGACTAAATTGGACCTTGAAGATAATTTTTTCTCAATTTATAGAAAATTTTTCAAAATAAACCGTCATCTAGAACCTAGTGCATAAATCATAAAATTAAAACAACTATTTTAGCAGATAGCCTAACACATCCGCTATTTTTACGAATTTTGTTGCACCTTTATAAGCTTGTTGGACTAAGCTACAGCCGTTTTTTCACGAAAAAGTGAATTAAATTTTATGGCAGGACTACTAGATTAATTCACAAAATGTGTATAGAAAAATGTGTATATAAAAAGGCTACTCGATTTAACATAGCTCTCACATTAATAGTCAAACAAATGTACAATAACATTCCGGCAGTACTAGATTTAAAAAAAAATTTCCCTAAAATTCAAATTTTGTAGTTTTAATTTAATTTAAGTGGTGACATGCTGTTAGGTGGACCACAAAAAAACGATTATTGAGAATAAAAAAAAAAAAATTGAGTATTTTAAATAAAAACTTAAATTTTTTTTATTACTATTTACCCATGTTTCTGGTATACATTTTTAATTTTTTTAATTTTTATAATTTTATTGACTCTCTTGACGCTTTGACTTTTTTGTTTGAACTTTGGAATTGGGATGACTTAAAATTAAAAGCTTACTATGGTAGAAGTCTAATTTGACGAGTGAGACACATGATACAAAAAAATAGAAGGTAGCGCAATGCTTGTACAAAATAAACAATATATCAAACAATTTATCTAATTAGTCCCACAGAATTTCAAGTTGATCTGGCAATTTTTATACACTTGAAAAGTGTATATTAATTTTGCCCAGAAGTTTGTAACGCATAGAAATATTCATTTCCGACCCCATAAACTATATATATTCTTGATCAGGACGACAAGCTGAGTTCATTTCCGCTTGTCCGTCCGTCCGTCTGTCCGTCTGTCTGTCCGTCTGTCTGTCTGTTTCTACGCGAACTAGTCTCTCAGTTTTAAAGCTATCGAGTTGAAATTTTGCACAGAGTCTTCTTTTTACTGCACGCAACTAATATGTCGGAACCGGCCGGATCGGGTGACTATATCTTATAGCTGCCATAGGAACGATCGGTCGAAAACTAAGTCTTTGTGAGAAAAACTTTTTTGATTTCTATCGTAGCGTCTCCAATCGAAGTATATATTAGTTTTATATGTTTCCACACAATTCCGAAAAAATTTATCAAAATCGGATGACTATTGCATATAGCTGCTATATAAACGGTCGGTCAAAAAACTAGTTCTAGTGAGAAAAACTTATTTGTTTTTCATCGTAGCGTCACTAATCTTGGTATATGTTAGTCTTATATGCTTTCACATAATACAGGAAAAATTTATCAAAATTGGATGACTATAGCATATAGCTGCCATAGGACCGATCGGTCGGAAAATGTGTTTTACTAAGAAAAGTTTTTTTTTTGGTATCAAATTTTAATTATCAATGATTTAAAAATTTTAAATATCTGATATCTATATCCTATATATATTTTACCGGTTAAATCAGTTGGAGTAAACTTTTTCAAGTGTATTTAAACTTCGGCACAGTCGAAGTTAGCTTTGCCTTCTCGTTTTATTAACAATTTAAAGCCAACATTTTGTTAAAAAATATTTTTTTAGCTTTTATAATTATAATTTTTACAAATAAGAAATGTTTGTTAAAATACAGTTTAAAGTAACTTTAACTTGTGAACTTATTTTTACATAATTCAATTGAAAGGTCTTCTCACGCAACATTCTCAATAATCGTTTTTTTGTGGTCCACCTAACAGCATGTCACCACTTAAATTAAATTAAAACTAAAAAATTTGAATTTTGGGGAAATTTTTTTTTAAATCTAGTACTGCCGGAATGTTATTGTACATTTGTTTGACTATTAATGTAAGAGCTATGTTAAATCAAGTAGCCTTTTTATATTTCCTATACACATTTTGTGAATTAATCTAGTAGTCCTGCCATAAAATTTAATTCACTTTTCCGTGAAAAAACGGCTGTAGCTTAGTCCAACAAGCTGATAAAGGTGCAACAAAATTCGTAAAAATAGCGGATGTGTTAGGCTATCTGCTAAAATAGTTGTTTTAATTTTACGATTTATGCAATAGGTTGTAGATGACGGTTTATTTTGAAAAATTTTCTATAAATTGAGAAAAAATTATCTTCAAGGTCCCATTTAGTCACTTTCGGGTTTGTTGATGCGGCTCGCTGGATTTTTTATGGCTGCATTGATGTATGTAGTATCGCATAAGACTTATAAACCTTCAAATGTTTGCTTGGTGTGACCCCCATAATTTTCAATAAGCTAAAAAACAGCAAAATGGGTTTTCAGCGATTTCTCGAAAACAAGAGCTGATGGAAAAAAAACCGAGACCAGTTTTGGAATCAGGGCACAGAACAGGAACAGAATTTTGCATCGAGAAGACCAGAGCGAAATGGCTGTGGCCCTGTGTAATTCAGAAAAATATTTAAAAACGAGAAGGCAAAGCTAACTTCGACTGTGCCGAAGTTTTAATACACTTGAAAAACTTTACTTCAACTGATTTAACCAGTAAAATATATATACGATATAGATATTGTAATGCGCTGGTCGCAGACTTTTAAGGGCAGCTGTAAAAATTATATTTTTCTGTTCCATCCGGAAAGTAGGCAAATTTTCGATGGATTTTATCCAAGTGCCTAATGGTATGCAAGGATAAATTCGCTTAAAATAGTATCAGCAATAAATATAAATGCAGTAATTAAAACCAGCACTGCGATAGTGTCTAGCATATCACAACTCTGCATATAGCTTAGCAGCTGGACAGATTTGATTGGAATTTCCTTTTCCGTTTTGGCTGTCATCCAGAGAAGTTCACCCAATTGGAAAGAAAAAAAAAAGTTTTTATTTTGTGTGAACTTATACCACATAACAATTCTTCTCTCTGGCGGAAAAGGACCCGGCTTAAAAGCCATTTGATTAAAAACTATCAAAAAAGGGCCGACCAGCAACGTAAGTTTTTAACCCAAATGGTGCATTTTTCTTGTCAGCCGACTGACCATTTCTAACCTCTTAGGTTTGGCCCTTAGTGCCTATTGGTACTTCTGTGGGCATCCCAGTGTGCCCTAGTACCTAATGTACTCCCCCCCCCAATACGCACACACCTTTGCGTAGAGAGAGGCCAAGATCTGGCTGGGATCAGTCCACAAGTGACTAAACTTTTTTGGATGTCATTCACTCATGTTCCAGAGCACCAGCAATAAAGCTCTCGACGGCTCTCTTCCCATCAGCTCATCATCAAGTGCAGTGCCTGCGTGAACTTTAAGCCGCCTAGTAGCTGCTGATCCACGCGCAGTGAAAATTTTTTTTGTCTGTGAATTTGTTGCGGGAAAAATAGTTAAATTGGCTAAAGAATAGCCTAAACATCATGTGTCCACCCACACGTGCATAAACCCTATAGTTTTCGCTTGAGACCCATCCAAATCAAAAACGAGAAGGCAAAGCTAACTTCGACTGTGCCGAAGTTTCCATACACTTGAAAAACTTTTCTCCAACTGATTTAACCGGTAAAATATATATAGAATATAGATATCAGATATTTAAAATTTTTAAATCATTGATAATAAGAATTTGATACCATAAAAAAAACTTTTCTTAGTAAAACACATTTTCCGACCGATCGGTCCTATGGCAGCTATATGCTATAGTCATCCGATTTTGATAAATTTTTTCAAAATTATGTGAAAGCATATAAAACTAATATATACCAAGATTGGCGACGCTACGATAAAAAACAAAAAAGTTGTTCGTACTAGAAGTAGTTTTTGGACCGACCGCTTCTATGGGAGCTATATAATACAGTCCTCCGATTTTGATAAATTTTTCCGGTATTATATGAAAGCATATAAAACTAACATATACCAAGATTAGTGACGCGACGATGAAAAACAAAAAAGTTTTTCTCACTAGAACTAGTTTTTTAACCGACCGTTTCTATTGCTGCTATATGCTATAGTGATCCGATTTTGATAAATTTTTCCAGAATTATTTGGAAACATATAAAACTAATATATACTACGATTGGTGACGCTACGATAGAAAACAAAAAAGATTTTCTCACTAGAACTAGTTCTAAGACCGATCGTTCCTATGGCAGCTATATGCTATAGTCATCCGATTTTGATAAGTTTTTTCAAAATGATGTGAAAGCATATAAAGCTAATATATACCAAGATTGGGGACGCTACGATAGAAAACCAAAAAGTTTTTCTCACTAGAAGTAGTTTTTTGACCGACCGTTTATATGGCAGCTATATGCAATAGTCATCCGATTTTGATAAATTTTTTCAAAATTGTGTGGTAACATATAAAACTAATATATACTACGATTGGAAACGCTACGATGGAAATCAAAAAAGTTTTTCTCACAAAGACTTATTTTTCGACCGATCGTTCCTATGGCAGCTATAAGATATAGTCATCCGATCCGTCCGGTTCCGACATATTAGTTGCGTGCAGTAAAAAGAAGACCCTGTGCAAAATTTCAGCTCGATAGCTTTAAAACTGAGAGACTAGTTCGCGTAGAAACAGACAGACAGACGGACAGACAGACGGACGGACAAGCGGAAATGAACTCAGCTCGTCGTCCTGATCAAGAATATATATAGTTTATGGGGTCGGAAATGAATATTTCTATGCGTTACAAACTTCTGGGCAAAATTAATATACACTTTTCAAGTGTATAAAAAAACGAGAGCGTAAGTTGAAGTCGGCCCTGCTCGACTTCGATATACCCGTTACTCAGGGTAAGGTTTATTTCAGAATATTTTATTAGATCACAACATGCCCAAATTGTGTTTTTTTCCCAAATTGCGGGGGTGGCAACTCTTCTATAACTCATCTGATCGGGAAATTATGTATGACGGATCGATAAGCAATGATGATTAAAATACATGTCTAAAAAGTTTGATTAATCTATTTTCAAAATAGTGGGAGATATGAGGATTTTTTCAGATTGCGGGGGCGGGATCTTTTCTATCATTCATCTAATCAAGAAATTATGTATGGCGGATCGATAAGTAATGATGATTAAAATATATGTCTAGTAGGTTCGAACAATCTTTTTTTGAAATTGTGGGAGATATGAGGTTTTTTTCATATTTCGGGGGCGGGAGGGGGCGTGGCAAAATTTTGAAAAAAACTTGATCTGCGTGCAGACAATACAAGTCTACACTGAAAAAATGGTAGCTCTAGCTCTTATAGTCTCTGAGATCTAGGTGTTCATACAGACGGACGGACGGACGGACAGACGGACATGTCTATATCGACTCGGCTATTGATGCTGATCAAGAATATATATACTTTATGGGGTCGGAAATGTTTCCTTCTGCCTTTTACATACATTTGCACGAACTTAGTATACCCTTTTTAGTTTACGAGTAACGGGTATAAAAAAAAAGAACCTAAAAATTTTTTTTTGCACGTGCCAAGGCGAATCATATAAAAAACGAGAAGGCAAAGCTAACTTCGACTGTGCCGAAGTTTTAATACACTTGAAAAACTTTTCTCCAACTGATTTAAATGGTAAAATAAATATAGGATATAGATATCAGATATTTAAAATTATTAAATCATTGATAATAACAATTTGATACCATAAAAAAAACTTTTCTTAGTAAAACACATTTTCCGACCGATCGGTCCTATGGCAGCTATATGCTATAGTCATCCGATTTTGATCAATTTTTTCAAAATTATGTGGAGGAGGACGCTACGATAAAAAACAAAAAAGTTTTCTCACTAGAAGTAGTTTTTTGACCGTCCGTTTATATGGCAGCTATATGCTATAGTCATCCGATTTTGATAAATTTTTTTAGAATTATGTGGAAACATATAAAACAAATATATACTACGATTGGAGACGCTACGATGGAAATCAAAAAAGTTTTTCTCACAAAGACTTATTTTTCGACCGATCGTTCCTATGGCAGCTATATGCTATAGTGATCCGATTTTGATGCATTTTTCCAGAATTATGTGAAATCATATAAAACTAACATGTACCAAGATTAGTGACGCTACGATGGAAAACAAAAAAGTTTTTCTAACTAGAACTTGTTCTTAGACCGATCGTTCCTATGGCAGCTATATGATATAGTCATCCGATCCGGCCGGTTCCGACATATTAGTTGCGTGCAGTAAAAAGAAGACTCTGTGCAAAGAGACTAGTTCGCGTAGAAACAGACAGACGGACAGACAGACGGACGGACGGTAAGCGGAAATGAACTCAGCTCGTCGTCCTGATCAAGAATATATATAGTTTATGGGGTCGGAAATGAATATTTCTATGCGTTACAAACTTCTGGGCAAAATTAATATACACTTTTCAAGTGTATAAAAAATGGTCATATGGCCTTAATATTACCCTAGAAAACGGAAACAAATTTAACAACCCTCGAAAATGTGTATTTAAGAAAAAAAAACATATAAACGTGTAATTGTGCAAAACAAAAAAGTGTTGGCATAAATGAGGATAATTTTGAAGATCACCTTAAAGTTAAAGAAATGAATCAAATTAAAGGTTAAATCATTCATAAATTAGCAATCATTTTATCCAGCGCCCCACCCACTCTCAATTCGGTTTTCGTTTTGATTTATTTTTCAAATTATAATTGAAAACAAAAATTTAAAATCATTAACCGGTCAAGCATACCCTAACCTCCATAAGAAGGGTAAATTAAATTAAAATATTTTTTTTTGTGTGAAACCCCTGCCATTTAAAGAAATAAATTAAAAACAATTCCTACCAACAAACAAAAACAATATATAGCAACCATCAGCCACAACATTGAGAGCGCTTTCAACGTTGGACGATTGCTGGGGTAAGTGATCGGCTACGGTCTTAATAATCATTACATAATTAAATTGTATTTCATTTAATTGGCAAACAAAATGAACATATAATTTCACCCAAAAGAAATATAAACGAGAAGGCAAAGCTAACTTCGACTGTGCCGAAGTTTTAATACACTTGAAAACCTTTACTCCAACTGATTTAACTGTAAAAATACATAAAGGATATAGATATAAAATATTTAAAATTTTTTGAATCATTGATAATAAAAATTTGATACCATAAAATAAAACTTTTCTTAGTAAAACACATTTTCCGACCGATCGGTCCTATGGCAGCTATATGCTATAGTCATCCGATTTTGATAATTTTTTCAATATTATGTGAAAGCATATAAAACTAATATATACCAAGATTGGAGACGCTACGATAAAAAACAAAAAAGTTTTTCTCACTAGACGTTGTTTTTTGACCGACCGTTTATATGGCAGCTATATGCTATAGTGATCCGATTTTGATACATTTTTTCAGAATTGTGTGGAAACATGTAAAACAAATATATACCACGATTGGAGACGCTACGATGGAAAATAAAAAAGTTTTTCTAACTAGAACTAGTTCTTAGACCGATCGTTCCTATGGCAGCTATATGATATAGTCATCCGATCCGGCCGGTTCCGACATATTAGTTGCGTGCAGTAAAAAGAAGACTCTGTGCAAAATTTCAGCTCGATAGCTTTAAAACTGAGAAACTAGTTCGCGTAGAAACAGACAGACGGACAGACAGACGAACAGACGGACGGACGGACAAGCGGAAATGAGCTCAGCTCGTCGTCCTGATCAAGAATATATATAGTTTATGGGGTCGGAAATGAATATTTCTATGCGTTACAAACTTCTGGGCAAAATTAATATACACTTTTCAAGTGTATAACAAGTAAGAAAGTCGGTCAAGCCCGACTGTAATATACTCTGTAACCGTTTGTATATAACTAATAACTTTAAAGTGTGGGGTCACACAATTACGGGCAGTGCTGCCCAGCGTAATTATTTGATTTGCTTAAAATTCGAATATCTTTCATCTGATCTGGAAACGGTTTATGGTGGATCGATAAGTAATGACGATTAAAATATATGTGTTGCATTTGGGTTTTTTTTCTGTTATTGTTTTGTTATGTTCCGATTTCTTTTCCGAGTCCATCTATCGGTTGCCGGCTAGCTAACGGCTGGCTCAGGGGTGAGCACGACCCCGATACACAGACAATCGGATAACAAAAATTCTATTTATATTTTTTTTTGGATTTTTCATTCCTTTCCTGCAAAAATCGGACAAGTAGATGTTGTCACTTGCCCTTACTTTGCCCACCCTTCCATTTGTTGGCTATCAAAACTTCTCTTCCAACTCCCTAACCCAAATACTCCTGCTTTATGCTGCCTCTCTCACCCCATATTTAATTAATTACTCCAACATAATTTTCTTTATACACTTATACATATATATATTTAGATATTTTATACACTTGAAAAGTGTATATTAATTTTGCCCAGAAGTTTGTAACGCATAGAAATATTCATTTCCGACCACATAAACTATATATATTCTTGATCAGGACGACGAGCCGAGTTCACTTCCGTCTGTCCGTCCGTCCGTCTGTCCGTCTGTCCGTCTGTCTGTCCGTCTGTCTGTCTGTTTCTACGCGAACTAGTCCCTCAGTTTTAAAGCTTTCGAGCTGAAATTTTGCACAGAGTCTTCTTTTTACTGCACGCAACTAATATGTCGGAACCGGCCGGATCGGATGACTATATCATATAGCTGCCATAGGAACGATCGGTCTAAGAATTAGTTCTAGTTAAAAAAACTTTTTTGTTTTCCATCGTATCGTCACTAATCTTGGTATATGTTAGTTTTATATACTTCTACATAATTCTGGAAAAATGTATCAAAATCGGATTACTATAGCATATAGCTGCCATAGGAACGATCGGTCGAAAAATAAGTCTTTGTGAGAAAAACTTTTTTGATTTCCATCGTAGCGTCTCAAATCGTAGTATATATTTGTTTTATATATTTCCACACAAATCTGAAAAAATTTATCAAAATCGGATGACTATAGCATATAGCTGCCATATAAACGGTCGGCCATAAAACTACTTCTAGTGAGAAAAACTTTTTTGTTTTCTATCGTAGCGTCCCCAATCTTGGTATATATTAGTTTAATATACTTTCACATAAATTTGAAAAAATTTATCAAAATCGGATGACTATAGCATATAGCTGTCATATGACCGATCGGACGGAAAATGTGTTTTAGTAAGAAAAGTTTTTTTTTATGTTATCAAATTGTTATAATCAATGATTAAAAAATTTTAAATATCTGATATCTATATCCTATATATATTTTACCAGTTAAATCAGTTGGAGTAAAGTTTTTCAAGTGTATTAAAACTTCGGCACAGTCGAAGTTAGCTTTGCTTTCTCGTTTTTTTACACTTAACCACATTTCAAACTTTCACCTAACCCGGGTACCACAGGGACGAATATAAGACAATTTAGATAAATAATAAATAAACAATTAAATAAATACTTAAAACTATAAAATAAATTAACAATTAAACATCACTGCTTTTTCTTTCTTTTGTGTTTGCTGGTCTATTGCTCGATATGTGTTTAATTTTTAAATTGTAGGGCAAACTGAGTGTGTGGTGTTTGTTTTAGCAGCCTGAGCAGCATATAACGCCTTTGTCCACTATTAATTTCTTTTTCTTTTAGTTTTGTATAAAAAAAAAAACCATAGGGCATAAAAACCTGGGCCACCTGGAGGTGGTGGCCAATCCTTCCTCCGGTGACTGGTATTGGTCGTCTCTGCTGCCCCTCTTCTGATGGGATTATCACCGACTACACCTGTGCAATGACAATAATTAACCACTTTACACCTTCACACACTTTATTTTCCTCACCGAGCCGGGAAATCTTTGTATAGAAAAGATTTATCTCAACCTCAATTTTGCCACTATATTCTATAATTTATTTATTTTTAATTATTTTAATTGAATTTTAATTTAATTTGAATTTTATTACGCCTTCTCTGAAGTTCGACTTGAACTTCAAATGCCCTCTAGAGCGACTGACTTGTAATCTTGGTTTCTGGGCTTCCACTCCACTTCCGAATTCCAGGAACTAACAAAATCAAAACGTAGGGAAATTATTTACGGTCTTCGAATTTATAAGACCCACTCACGATCACTCACGCTCCCCAAGCCATCCCAATACCGATACATCGGTCTTGTGCATCACTATAAAATAGTGATGAGCAGTGATCATCGTCAATGTCAACACAACTAACAATTAGTTTATTGATTTATGGTTTTAGTCCGTAACAGCACACTACGGTTTGGAACGCTTTGACGGATGAACAGGAGTGGAAATCGGACTATTCTGCTGGCGCCAACGTAGGCCATCGCCCACACCCTGAGATTGCTTTGTGTTGTTGTTGTGTGTAGTTGTTTATGTTAGCCGGGCAATAATTCTTTCTTTTACTGCTTCAGGTCCTTGGCATGGAACACTCCTAGTGGATTCCCTTGTAACGTCTCCAGTTGGTAAAGGCTGTTTCCCAATACCTACGCTATGCGACACTTGACGTATTTGCGACAGAACTTGGCATTTATATTTTTGCGAAAGTCGCTGAGCACGAAGTTTCTTTTAAATACTTCTTGGCCAGGTGAGTATTTAATGGTTCTGGATTTTAGGTTATACCGCTTCTCCGCTTTCTCATAGGCTCGATGCAGTGACTCTTGGACTTGCGCTCGGTAAATTTGCTGTTTTTCTGAGCGAGCCAACGGTGCTATTGAAGCGTCATTCAATGCCCCCAATTTACGAGCCATCTGGTAATCGCTGCCGTGAAGAAACATGTGTTGTCCGAACATTGCGAAGTATGGTGACACACCGGTACCTGCGTGGACAGCGGTGCATAGGGCGGCCTGAATTTCGGGCAATTTCTCATCCCACGTTGTTTGGTCCTGGTTGACATGTGTCCGGATTGCCGCCAGCACCGATTGATTCACGCGCTCCGATGCATTGGCTTGTGGAGAATAGCTGGCTGTTTTGACGTGCGCAATACTGAGGTGCTGCATCAACGCTCCAAATTCCTGCGAGATGAATTGCCTCCCGTTGTCGGTATGTATTATCTCAGGCACTCCGAACTGCGTAAAAATTTCATCTTTCAGGATCTTCACTGTTGATATAGCCGTCGCCTGCGGCAAAGCCCTCAGCCACACATACTTCGTCAAGTGATCCAACGCGATAAATATGTATGAGTTTCCCTGCCGTGATCGTGGGTATTTTCCTAAGAAATCCAAATACAGCTTCTGCATTGGCCGATCCGTAAGTACCTCCCTCCCCATCTTAGGTCTTGTTATTTGGGTACTGTGCTTGGTCTCCTTACAGATATCGCAACTCAACACATATTCCCGCACCTGAACTGTCATCCTTGGCCAGTAATAAAATTGCCTCAGCCTTGCCAGTGTTTTTGCCACGCCGCCATGCATCCTATTTTCGCCTTCATGAGCTTGCCGCACGAGAGTACTCGTTAGAGATTCTGGAATCCAAAGTTTCCAAATGAACTCCTGCTTGTCTTCAAGCGCAAACTGCATGCGTTTGAACAGCAATCCATCTTCCACCATCAGATCTGGAAATTTGTCCTTTTGGTCTAACACCAGCTTCACGCGATCCTGGTACTCTTCGCTCTCAAATTCGACGGTCTCGAACTCGAGCAGATTTAGCTCCTCCACCTCAAACGGACGTGACAACATATCGGCTACCACGTTATCCTTGCCTTTGCGATGCTCCACATTGAAGTCGAACGCTTGAATGGCGAGTGACCATCGCGCCAGTCTGCCGTTTAAGTCCTTCAATGTTCTTAACCATTGCAAGCTCGCGTGGTCGGTGATAACCGTGAACGGCATGAGCTCTACATATGGACGAAAACGTTCGATAGCCTTGATCGCCGCTAGACATTCCTTCTCGGTGACGCTGTAATTCAGCTGTGCTCCTCGCAACTTAGCCGAAAAGAAGGCGATCGGTTTTTCATTTCCTTCCTCATCATGCTGAAAAAGAACGGCTCCTACCCCAACATGGCTGGCATCACACTGGATGTAAAAATGTTTTCTGAAATCAGGATGAGCCAGGACTGGGGCACACGTAAGTGCCTTCTTCAGATCATGAAATGCTGTTGTTGCTTCCTCCGATAGCACGAACTTGCACTTTGCTTTCAAGCAGTCTGTTAAGGGCGCCGTTAACCCTGAGAAGTTTCGGATAAACCTTCTGTACCAGCCGGCAGTACCCAAAAAACTACGCAACTGACGTATCGATTTAGGCAGCGAGATCTGTAAGATTGCCTCCACTTTGCCTGGGTCTGTTCTTAGGGCTCCGTCTCCAATTATATACCCTAAGTATCGCAAATATTTGAAACAAAATTTGGACTTTTGTAAACCTATTGTGAGGTTGGCTTTTTGCAGGCAATCGCTGACCTCCCTCAACAATATGCAGTGCTCCTCGAACGTTCTGGAAATGATAAGCAGATCATCCAGGTATGTGAACACGCGATTCCTCAAGTGCTGCGGGATGACTCTGTCCATCAGTCTACACAACCTTTGGGCAGCATTGCACAGACCAAACGGCATCATCCTAAATTGGTATAACGGCCTACCAGGGATGGTGAAGGCTGTATATTCCCGGCTTTTCTTGTCCAGCTCCACCTGCCAAAACGCATGCTTAAGGTCTACGCTGCTGATAAAGATCGTATCATCCACTCGACTTAAAATTGACTCTATATTTTGCAGAGGGTACGCATCCTTGACCGTCATGTTGTTCAACTTCCGTGCATCCAAACACAGGCGGTTTTTGCCAGGCTTACGGACTAGCGTTGTGCGGTTATTCCACGGGCTTTCACTCGGCTCGATGACTCCCAACCTCAGCATCTCATCCACTTCTGCAAATAGGAGCTGTTGCACTGCTGGAGACACCGGAAAGAATCTTTCCTTGATTGGAACTGCGCCCTCAACCAGTTGAATCGTATGCTTCTCCATCGTTGTGTGCCCCAATCCTCGATCTTCATACGCCAAAAACCCTTTTACTGCCGCCTTTAGTTGTTGCTGTTGGGTCGCATTGAGCTCATGTGCCACAATCGGTTCGCTCTTGGTCTGGAACTCTGAGTCAACGTACTCCATCTCATTTACACCTAGAACTTCTGGAGCCAATTCAAACGCTCTCCAAAAATCCACACCCAGATACAATGGCTGTTTCAAGTATTGACACAGGTATAAGGTTAATGGGTGAGTCCTCTTCTCGTACGTCAGCATTACCTGCACGCGTCCCAGGATAGGGTGTTGTGTTCCACCTGCGGATTGCACTGTGGATCTGGTGTTCTGAATTTTCACCCCTAACCTCTCTACTAATTCCAGGCAACCCTCACCTAACAGGCTGACTGATGCCCCCGTATCAAGAAGTCCGGAGATCTCGCAGTTTTGCAGCATCACCTTCGCAAAAGCCCTATCATCGCCTCTATTCGCTGAACGGATCGCCTCGCAAACTGTTCGACGTTCTGTTTGCCGCTGCTGGAAACGCTTGCGTGCTCTTTGGACTCTTGGTGAGACTTCTCCGGCTGATGGTGTCTGAGCAAATATACGTTCCCGGGCTGCTTCATACTCTGCTTGACGTACCTCTAGTGGTTTCCGCTGTGACCATTTGACAAAACGGGTATGTGATTCCTTTGCTTTTATATTCTGATTAATATTGGATTTTATTTTAATAATATTGCTTAAATCTAACATAGAATTCGAGGAGGTATTCAGTGGCCGGGTGATGGCATTTTGGAGCGCGACTCCTCCAATTGTGTCATGCTCCGACTCCGGTTTTCCTGGCACTTTGGACATTTGCGAACCACAACCCCTGCTAGGCCACATCTATAGCAGAAGACGTTCCGTTCTTTGGCTTCACAATCCCAATATGTATGCCCTGGCTGCAAGCAATTCCAGCATGTCAACACACCACCACCCTCGCGTGGTCGATAGAGTGCCTCTACTGCTTCTTCTGGTGCTTCCTCTTCGATTTCGGCTTTTGGGACATATGCTTCCTGGACCTGATGACGCACTGGCTTTCCTTGCTGTGGTGCTGCTGGCGTTCTACTCCATCGGCTTGCCAGCCATCTTTCCGCATCGTGGCACTCATCCCGCAATTTGTCCAGGTTTGTTATCGTCATTGGGTAGATAACCCGCGAAATGCTGTCCCTTATGTTGACCTTTATGGTTTTTATTAGGTCGTGATCCGAGAAATGTGATCTCAACCGAGACCGAAGAGCTAACATCTCCTGGATATATTCGTCCACACTCTCGCCTGGTCGTTGTTTCCGCTCTCGCAGCTCTTGTTCCTGTTCAAAGCTGGACTTGCGACTCTGAAAGTGTTGTTGGAGGCAGAATCGGAGATGTGGCCAGTCGAGAATTGTAGCCGTTCTTACATGGGTCCAGAACCAATCCCTCGCTCGACCTTCTACCAGAACATGGAAATCTCTCACCACATCTCTCCACGGAACTTGGTAAGCTCCTTGCATATGCTCTATGCGGAATATGAATTCGCTCACTGGCATTCCGTTTGGGTTCCCATCAAAGCAGATTCCCCACCGACGAATTTGATTCGGATCTGTTCGGACTTCCGGCCATCTGTTCTGCCTTGGACCACGTCCATCTTCTCCTTCTTCACCCGTCGTATGAGCACTCGCCTGACTCCTGAATCGCCGCGCTGCTGACTCAATCTGGTCTGCTTCCATTGCCCTGTTTTCGGTCCATTGGCCGCGTTGTGCTGTTATACCTAACGTTGGAAACGGTCCATACCGATTTGATGGACACGGCTCTGTAGATGCTGTGTATATTGGCGGAGGAGGAACGGACAGATTTGGTGGACATGGTTGTGCTGGAGCCGTTGCAGTGAAAACCGATGGATGTGGTATCGCGATGTTAGGTGGACCTGGCTGTGTTGGAGCAGCTGTTCGCGCTTCCTGTATCGTTCTCTGGATCTCCAGCATGAACTCCAGCATCTCCTTTCGGATTTCAGCCTGAAAGTTGGTCAGCTCACTCGATTGTGCACTCCTATAGGTCTCCTGTGCTTGTAGCAAAGCTACATTTATGGCTGACCTGATCTCACTAGGAATTAAAGCGTTTCCTGCACTTTCATGAGGATTTCCTAGCTGATCTTTTGCTTCCATTGCTGTCGATACCCGTTGCTTTGGCACTGCGCCCCTGCTCGTTGCCACAGCATTGCTGCTTCCTTCTGCTCCTTGCAGAGATGGATCCATTTCCATCTGTGGACCGGCTTGGATGTTAGGATTGGGTATTGAGAATGACTTGGTGGATTGTGATCTCGTTACTGGGCCAAATAATTCGACTCCCCTATTTCTAACAAATTCTATTCCTCGCTTTATTTTTCTCTCTGCTAATTTCTTGTCACCTTGGCTCTGGTTCATTACCTCTCTATAAGTTACTACGTTTCCTAAGGTTTTATATTGTTGTGCTATCTTCTCTATCTTTTCTTGCTTAAATCTTCCTTTTGTTTTTACCATTTATATTATATTTAAAGTACTTTTTAATTGGATTATTTTAGTTTTTATATCTGTATATATGTATGTATAGTGGTATGTATTGTATAGTGGTATGTATGGATATCTTTCTACTTTAGATTATTTATTTTACAACTATGTTTTTTTTATTTTTTTTATATAGATTATTAATTTATTTTAAATTATTTATCTGTGTATACGAAATATTTTTTTGTTGGTTTTAATGCTATTTTATTTTGTTATTTAATTTTTATGTATTTGTTATGTATTTTATTTAATTTAATTTTGATTTTCTTTTTTTTTTCTTCTTTCAACTTTCATATATATACGCATGGGGTGAGACAAACATACATAAAACGGATTTGGTAAGTGATACAGGTCCTTATTATTTTTTTTTTTTTATTTAATCCTGATCACCTCTTCTAATCTTTGCAGAAAAGCCTTCTACAGTTTGGTCTATGGCTTGCATAATCCTATCTATTGACCGTGCTATAGCGACTGGGCAACGTGTGTTAACTCGTTTGGGGTTATTTCACAGGACCACCGTCTGCTTAAGACACGCTTTGTTTGGATTTGGTTTTATTCTCTTTTTTTTTTTTTTTTTTTATATTTTATATATGTATATTGGACTCAACTTTTCCTAACTGCTTTCCTTCTCCTACGGATTTGTTTAACACTCCGCTCTGGGACCAGCTCGTGTCGATTCCATGGCTTACAGGATTTCTGGCGAGTCGCTTTTCTCTGCCGCTCATCATCCCCCCTTATTGTGGCATCTATGGTGGATTTGGGAATCCAGCTCACGGACCAGACAATCTATTTTGGTTTGATTTGCTTTGGCAGATAAGCGGTTCTCTGTTGATCTATTAATTTTGACTCTCTTATTCCTGTTCTTGGCTTTCTAGATTTGCTGAAAATTTTCCAATTGGGCGCCATTTGTTATGTTCCGATTTCTTTTCCGAGTCCATCTATCGGTTGCCGGCTAGCTAACGGCTGGCTCAGGGGTGAGCACGACCCCGATACACAGACAATCGGATAACAAAAATTCTATTTATATTTTTTTTTGGATTTTTCATTCCTTTCCTGCAAAAATCGGACAAGTAGATGTTGTCACTTGCCCTTACTTTGCCCACCCTTCCATTTGTTGGCTATCAAAACTTCTCTTCCAACTCCCTAACCCAAATACTCCTGCTTTATGCTGCCTCTCTCACCCCATATTTAATTAATTACTCCAACATAATTTTCTTTATACACTTATACATATATATATTTAGATATTTTTTTTACACTTAACCACATTTCAAACTTTCACCTAACCCGGGTACCACAGGGACGAATATAAGACAATTTAGATAAATAATAAATAAACAATTAAATAAATACTTAAAACTATAAAATAAATTAACAATTAAACATCACTGCTTTTTCTTTCTTTTGTGTTTGCTGGTCTATTGCTCGATATGTGTTTAATTTTTAAATTGTAGGGCAAACTGAGTGTGTGGTGTTTGTTTTAGCAGCCTGAGCAGCATATAACGACTTTGTCCACTATTAATTTCTTTTTCTTTTAGTTTTGTATAAAAAAAAAACCATAGGGCATAAAAACCTGGGCCACCTGGAGGTGGTAGCCAATCCTTCCTCCGGTGACTGGTATTGGTCGTCTCTGCTGCCCCTCTTCTGATGGGATTATCACCGACTACACCTGTGCAATGACAATAATTAACCACTTTACAACTTCACACACTTTATTTTCCTCACCGAGCCGGGAAATCTTTGTATAGAAAAGATTTATCTCAACCTCAATTTTGCCACTATATTCTATAATTTATTTATTTTTAATTATTTTAATTGAATTTTAATTTAATTTGAATTTTATTACGCCTTCTCTGAAGTTCGACTTGAACTTCAAATGCCCTCTAGAGCGACTGACTTGTAATCTTGGTTTCTGGGCTTCCACTCCACTTCCGAATTCCAGGAACTAACAAAATCAAAACTTAGGGAAATTATTTACGGTCTTCGAATTTATAAGACCCACTCACGATCACTCACGCTCCCCAAGCCATCCCAATACCGATACATCGGTCTTGTGCATCACTATAAAATAGTGATGAGCAGTGATCATCGTCAATGTCAACACAACTAACAATTAGTTTATTGATTTATGGTTTTAGTCCGTAACAGTTTTTTTGATAGTCTGTTTTAGGTGTTTCGATAGGCAAAACCTATCGGAACACGCTTAGGTGTTCTATGTATGTGTGCAGCTCATAACCGCAAGAGCGCCATCTAGCGTTGGAATTGGCAAACGTGGGTGCTAGATCGTTGCGGGAGGGGGGTTTAAAAGTTTGCAAATTCGAAGTCGGAGAGAGGCAAGGCCTTGAAAACGGCCAATGACCCCTCTGAGCACAAATGTAGGTCAGGGACAAGGTGGAAATGGGATCAGGCCTGCCTAAAGTGACCGCTGGCAGTGTCAAGGGCACAGTCTCAAACAAATGATTAAGCCGAGGAGGCGGCGTAGCGGCGAGACGCCCAACTAGTTAAATTTTTGTGTGTGTGGAAAAACATTGTGAGTGATAAAATTTGTGGCGGTCATTATATACCTATGTATATAAAAAAAAATATATATTTATATTTTTTTCTAGCGTGGTCCGGTTCTTGCGCTAGGCCGGCCACGAGATTTTTTTGTATTGCCCAAATTGAACAGGAGTTCTGGAGGTAAAGCTGGGACCACAATACGTTCTTTTTATGCCCGTCTATCACCGCCAAACGAAAAAAATGAGTCCAGTCCAGTGAGTTGGACATCCCAAGGCAGATCTACCATACATCATTGAAAATTTGCGCCTAAACGCCATTTCAAATTAACCTGGTGAAAAACTAACCTAGGCAAAACGTACATTTAAAAACCTAAGATTAAGACATACATACAAGCTTAGATACCGTTAAAATCATACATAGACAGGACTATCCATTGACATCTTTAAAAAAAGAACAAAAACACACATATACATTCATATCTCCTAATTTATAATTTATAATATTTATACAAACATATACAAATGAACATTTAAACACATATACTATTTACATACTACATACCCTAACATAAAACACATATTTTCTTAAGATACCTTGTAAATGCTGCGCGAGCCTCGTTATCCCCTTGCAAATTTTAAAATTAAGATAGTGTCCCGATCTGTCCCAATGGAGCTCCTTTAGGGTGGGTTTTAGGATAGCTCATTTTGAATAAATATAAAAGTTGATAATCAAACGAAGAGATTACTTGGCACGTAAGGCATGAGGAATATAGAAAAAAGGGTCTTAAAATATATAAATAAATATATATAAAATGTATATTATAGTCATCTTAGGAGTAACTTTGATATTATAACGTTTTAAATTGAAATATGATCGTGTAAGTGTTTTTGAAGGGGGGGAAGGAGAAAAGGAGAAAATTTGCCAGAGCATGGAGTGAGCCGACCGTCGAGGCTTCTATAATAGGGCAGCTTTTCAGATTTAAATCGCTGCAGGATGGGCGGGTACGTTGCCGGTATAACATCCAAACCGGGTCACAATGTCTTTTCACCAGATGGCGCTGTTGGTTCGTTAGTTTGAATTTCGTTGTTTGGCCGTTAGTTGTTTAAATGTTTGAAATTATGGCCATTTGTTAGTGAGGATTTGGTTTTTGTAGTGATTGTTCGCGCTACGGGCTAGGGTCAAGATCCCGACCTGAGATGACTAGCTAGCCGGTGTCAGCCCAAAAATGTAGTGCCGTAACAATATGGCGCCCCTTCTAAACTTTGTCTAGCGACCGTTTAAGGCGCGATGGCAGTTCAGAAAAAATTAAATTAAATCTATAATTGAGAAGACCTCGCTGGAGTGCTTCTCCTGACTAGGCCACGGCAAAACTGCGGCTTGCAAGGAACCCCATGGTTGGCTGGCAATTGCGCAGGGATGGTGTTGACCTAGGAGGGATTGAGTAGAGAAAAAATTAGTGTGGGAGGGTTCTAATATCAAAGGGAGACTTAGCTGCATATGGTTGCTGGCTAATCGCTACCCGGAGATAGCGACATCTTTTTCCTGACAGGTGGTTTCGTCACAAGGGTGTCTTGTTGGCGTCATCGGACAGACGATGGTCCAGATGATTTGCACAAGACACTTTGCCTGGTGGTTACCGTGACGAAGACCACAGGAGAAGATGTGATAGGACATATTTTGATCGCATATCCTATTCACGATGGTGGATCGGAGACATCATGGGGCAAATAAGATTGCCGATGATTTGCACGACCACTTTGCCTGGTGGTAACAGTTGAAAGGATCTGTGATAAAAATGTGATATTAGGTTAAGTAAGTTATTCAATTTTTGTGGGGGTAAATATTTACATGTTCAGTTCACGTTAGTTATGTAGTTAATATCCTGTTTTTGTTTCTTTTGTTTATCTGACTTTGTTCGTGTCAAACGAGAGTGGCCCATGGGAGTAAGTTGACTCACCATGCGATGCATGATCGGTGGCACAGAGCGGTCGGGAACACAATTGGAGTAAAAACGGAGAGGATTGACGATCCAGAATAGATGTTTAGAGTTCTTTGACTGGCAGTCATCGCCTTATGATGATGATTGGAGCAGTCGAAGTACTCTAGAAGTTTGTCCTGATTGTTTTTTGTATGTCCTCGTAGTGAACTTGTCATGTTTAGCGTCATCTGGGGAAGTGTTGGTGATGATCAACGTAGGTAGGAGCGGCGGATCGGTCCGGCTTGGCAGTCCTTCTCTCCCTCGAATTTTGTATGATAGTGTTATCTGTGAAAATATTGAGATTTTAGGTTGAGTTTAGTAGGATTTTGTTTTGAGTTTAGTTTTTGTATGGTTTAGATTTTTAGTAGGTTCGGGTTATTTATTTATTTATTCATTTTTTGTTATTTATTAAATAGCTTCATTATAAAAGGTTTACTTTTATAGTTTGTGTTATTTATTAAATAGTTTTGTTAAATATTTGGATGTTGGCGATTTGCTTTAGTTTAGTTTTCTTTGTTATTTATTTATTAGGATAAATAGATAGGATTTATAATTTGCTAAGTGTTATTTTGAAGGTTAATGTTATTTAGGGAGTTCTTGGTGAATTTTGTGTCTTTTTCGGTCTATTTTTGTTATTTATTTATTTAATTTAAGCAGATAGAGATGTCGCAGGAGAAGAGTCAGGTGTGGTCAGTAGCCGGCAAAATACTTAGGCACGGGGTTGAGCAGCAAATCCAGAAGGGAGAGTGTCAGAGCATGTCATATGGATCCGTGGAAGCTTCGGCCATTAATGCTGCGATTGCTCAGGCCCAAGAGACGTACAGGATGTCGCTGCAACTGGACCCAGCAAACACGTTCAGGGAAGGGTACTGTCGAATTTTTTAAGCTGATCAACGACGTGTTTAGGCCCCAGGGATTTCCTTCACATGCTGTGGCCGCGTCGATGGACGAAAACGTAGTGCAGCATACAGGCGATTTAATGGAAGTAAATCCACGTGCAGAGGCACGATCGCGGCTACTCACTATGGCCAGCCTAAAAGCATCAGATGTCACTCAGGCAGACAATGGATCAGGAACTACACCACTAAGCCTGCAGAGTAGTGGCAATAAGCCTGATGGAATAGTCGAGACGATGTCGACCGAGAGACGTTGGATTCCTTCCACTTTGAAGAGTAAGAGCAGTTATCTGTCAATGTCCAGTCATCGCAAACTGCGTATCCACAGGGATGCCGAGAAGGCTTGGAAATTCTGGATGGAAGCAGCGAACAGGAGAAAATTGTTGGGCAGTGCTAGGAAACATAGCAATCGGGCAACGGAAGTCGAGATGAAATCATTTTTACGGGTCGTCTACGACCGCGGAAAGACAACCGTGTGGATTGGACTCCACCTGATGGTCAGGAGGAGCGCTTTTTCTCACGAGGCCGCACTACAGATGACATCCCAACGACAAGCCCCTTGACACTAAATCCAGCACCAGAGCAGCCACACCAACAGCAATAAATTCCACTCGGAACGGTAGTTGAGGGATTCCTTTACTGCTCAGTTGTCATCCCATTACCCTGATCATGGCAGAGTTCATTGAGTGATCGTAGTCCGGACTGGCACCACCCTCCAGATGCACCAACTCAACAGTGGCATGGCCCTCGAAACCTCAGCAGACAGCAGCATCACCAGTTTCAGCTCTCATGGCTACCGACAGATGTGGAATGGCCAGATGAAGTGTCAATGGCACTAAGATCAGCTCCTGGAATAAGAAAAACAAACAAAGTATCGCGATCTGTGAGAATTTTGTGCATGTACTTCCCGTATTTGTCAAGAAATTCGTTGATGTTCTTATGTTTGATGTGGGGTGTCCCACGTTGGGCGCTGCAATAGATTATGCAAAGGGTTGACCCCGGCCTGGAGATGCGGATTGAAATGCTCACGATAATCCCCTTGGCTTTTGCTGCTCATCGCCGCGTGTTTTTCGTGGTGTTGTTGCATTTGGGTTTTTTTTCTGTTATTGTTTTTTTGATAGTCTGTTTTAGGTGTTTCGATAGGCAAAACCTATCGGAACACGCTTAGGTGTTCTATGTATGTGTGCAGCTCATAACCGCAAGAGCGCCATCTAGCGTTGGAATTGGCAAACGTGGGTGCTAGATCGTTGCGGGAGGAGGGCTTAAAAGTTTGCAAATTCGAAGTCGGAGAGAGGCAAGGCCTTGAAAACGTCCAATGACCCCTCTGAGCACAAATGTAGGTCAGGGACAAGGTGGAAATGGGATCAGGCCTGCCTAAAGTGACCGCTGGCAGTGTCAAGGGCACAGTCTCAAACAAATGATTAAGCCGAGGAGGCGGCGTAGCGGCGAGACGCCCAACTAGTTAAATTTTTGTGTGTGTGGAAAAACATTGTGAGTGATAAAATTTGTGGCGGTCATTATATACCTATGTATATAAAAAAAAAAATATATTTATATTTTTTTTCTAGCGTGGTCCGGTTCTTGCGCTAGGCCGGCCACGAGATTTTTTTGTATTGCCCAAATTGAACAGGAGTTCTGGAGGTAAAGCTGGGACCACAATACGTTCTTTTTATGCCCGTCTATCACCGCCAAACGAAAAAAAGTGAGTCCAGTCCAGTGAGTTGGACATCCCAAGGCAGATCTACCATACATCATTGAAAATTTGCGCCTAAACGCCATTTCAAATTAACCTGGTGAAAAACTAACCTAGGCAAAACGTACATTTAAAAACCTAAGATTAAGACATACATACAAGCTTAGATACCGTTAAAATCATACATAGACAGGACTATCCATTGACATCTTTAAAAAAAAGAACAAAAACACACATATACATTCATATCTCCTAATTTATAATTTATAATATTTATACAAACATATACAAATGAACATTTAAACACATATACTATTTACATACTACATACCCTAACATAAAACACATATTTTCTTAAGATACCTTGTAAATGCTGCGCGAGCCTCGTTATCCCCTTGCAAATTTTAAAATTAAGATAGTGTCCCGATCTGTCCCAATGGAGCTCCTTTAGGGTGGGTTTTAGGATAGCTCATTTTGAATAAATATAAAAGTTGATAATCAAACGAAGAGATTACTTGGCACGTAAGGCATGAGGAATATAGAAAAAAGGGTCTTAAAATATATAAATAAATATATATAAAATGTATATTATAGTCATCTTAGGAGTAACTTTGATATTATAACGTTTTAAATTGAAATATGATCGTGTAAGTGTTTTTGAAGGGGGGGAGAAGGAGAAAATTTGCCAGAGCATGGAGTGAGCCGACCGTCGAGGCTTCTATAATAGGGCAGCTTTTCAGATTTAAATCGCTGCAGGATGGGCGGGTACGTTGCCGGTATAACATCCAAACCGGGTCACAATGTCTTTTCACCAGATGGCGCTGTTGGTTCGTTAGTTTGAATTTCGTTGTTTGGCCGTTAGTTGTTTAAATGTTTGAAATTATGGCCATTTGTTAGTGAGGATTTGGTTTTTGTAGTGATTGTTCGCGCTACGGGCTAGGGTCAAGATCCCGACCTGAGATGACTAGCTAGCCGGTGTCAGCCCAAAAATGTAGTGCCGTAACATATGCCTAAAAGGTTCAAACAATCTGTCTTTAAAATTGTAGAAGATATTCAATTTTGTTCAAATTGTGGGTGTGGCAACTCTGCCATCGTTCATCTGATCGGAAAACAATGACGAGTAGAATATATGTCTAGAAGGTTCGAACAACCTAAACCCAAAATTGCGGGATATTTGAGGTGTTTTTCAAATTGCGGGGGTGGCAACTTTACTATCGTTCATCTGATCGGAAAACGATGTATGGGGGTTCGATAAGTATTAACCAGTAGAATATATGTCTAGAAGGTTCGAACAACCTAAACCCAAAATTGCGGGATATTTGAGGTGTTTTTCAAATTGCGGGGGTGGCAACTCTACTATCGTTCATTTGATCGGAAAACGATGTATGGGGGTTCGATAAGTATTAATGAGTAGAATGTATGTCTAGAAGGTTCAAACAACCCAAACTCAACATTGCGGGATATTTGAGATGTTTTTCAAATTGCGGGGGTGGCAACTCTACTATAGTGAATCTGATCGGAAAACGGTGTAAGAGGGCTCCATAGGTAATGATGAGTAGAATATATGTCTAGAAGGTTCAAACAACCTAACTACAAAATTGTGGGATATTTGAGGTATTTTTCAAATTGTGGGGGTGGCAACTCTACTATCGTTCATCTGATCGGAAAACGATGTATGGAGGCTCGATAAGTAATGATGAGTAGAATATAAGTCTTGAAGCTTCGAACAACCTAACTCCAAAATTGTGGAAGATACGACGTTTTTTTCAATTTGCGGGGGAGGCAGGGGGCGTGGCAAAAAAAAAAACTAAACTTGATCTGCCTGCAAGTATAAAAAATATATGTTCCGTACACCTTAAACCTCTATCTCTTACCATCTCTGAGATCTCAGCGTTCATACGGACAGACGGACGGACAGACGGACATGTCTATATCGACTCGGCTGTTGATGCTGATCAAGAATAAATATACTTTATAGGGTCGGAGATGCTTCCTTCTGGCTGTTACATACATTTGCACAAACCCAATATACTCTTTGTACCTTCGGTACAGAGTTTAAAAATTTAGTGTTGACCCAGAGCCAGCCTGATCAGCTGTTCGTTTATTCTCATTTTTATACTCTGTACCGAAGGTACAAAGAGTATATTGGGTTTGTGCAAATGTATGTAACAGCCAGAAGGAAGAATCTCTGACCCTATAAATTATATATATTCTTGATCAGCATCAACAACCGAGTCGATATAGACATGCCCGTCTGTCCGTCTGTCCGTATGAACGCTGAGATCTCAGAGATGGTAAGAGATTGAGATTTGAGGTGTATAGAACATATATTTCTTATATTTGCAGGCAGATCAAGTTTAGTTTTTTTTTTGCCACGCCCCCTGCCTCCCCCGCAAATTGAAAAAAACGTAATATCTTCCACAATTTTGGAGTTAGGTTGTTTGAACCTTCTAGACATATATTCTACTCATCATTACCTATGGAGCCCCCATGCATCGTTTTCTGATCAGAAGAACGATAGTAGAGTTGCCACCCCCGCAATTTGAACGAGAGTGTAAGTTAAAGTCGGCCCTGCTCGACTTCGATATACCCGTTACTCAGGATATCAACATGTCCAAATTGTGGGAGATATGAGTTTTTTTCCAATTTGCGAGGGAGGCAACTCTACTATAGCTCATCTGATCAGGAAATGATGTATGGCTGATCGATAGGTAATAATTATTAAAATATATGTCTAGAAGGTTTGAACAGTCTATTTTCAAAATTGTGGGAGATATGAGGTTTTTTTCAAATTGCGGGGGCGGGAGGGGTCGTGGCAAAAATTTTAAACAAACTTGATCTGCGTGCAGACAATACAAATCTACACTGAAAATTTGGTAGCTCTAGCTCTTATAGTCTCTGAGATCTAGGTGTTCATACAGACAGACGGACAGACGGACGGACGGACGGACGGACGGACGGACGGACAGACGGACAGACGGACATGTCTATATCGACTCGGCTATTGATGCTGATCAAGAATATATATACTTTATGGGGTCGGAAATGCTTCCTTCTGCCTGTTACATACATTGTCACGAACTTAGTATACCCTTTTTACTCTACGAGTAACGGGTATAAAAACACCTCAAATATCCCGCAATTTTGGAGTTAGGTTGTTTGAACCTTCTAGACACATATTCTGCTCATCATTACCTATCGAGCTTCCATAAATCGTTTTCCGATCAGAAGAACGATAGTAGAGTTGCCACCCCCGCAATTTGAAAAACACCTCAAATATCCAGCAATTTTGGAGTTAGGTTGATCGAACCTTCTAGACATATATTCTACTCGTCATTACTTATCGAGCCCCCATACATTGTTTTACGATCAGATGAACGATGGCAGAGTTTCCACCCCCACAATTTGAACAAAACAGAATATCTTCCACAATTTTAAAGACAGATTGTTTGAACCTTTTAGGGATATATTTTAATCGTCATTACTTATCGGTCCACCATACACCGATTCAAGATCAGATGAGCGATATTCGAATTTTAAGTAAATCAAATAATTACGCTGGGCAGCACTGGCCGTAATCGTAATGGGCAGCACTTGCACAGATTGTGTGACTTCACACTTTAAAGTTATTAGTTATATACAAACAGGTACAGAGTATATTACAGTCGGGCTTGACCGACTTTCTTACTTGTTTTTCTTCGCTTTGCTTAAGCGCAGCTTACTGATAAGCTTCAACTTTATGGCAGTTAATGATAATTAACCACTGTGGATAGCAACAGTTTTTTTTTTGTTGCAGTAAATTCTTTTTGATTTTTGTTTTGATCTAAATCTTTACGTTTAGCAAATGTCTTAGCCGATAACATTTTAGCCGAAAGAAAAATTATCAAACCATATGTTTAGGAATTGCTGTGTTATATATATATATGATAATATTATTTGGCGCCCAACGTGGGGCCCGATCCGGCTGGCCCCGACCCAAAAACATACCCTGTAACAGGCTGTCAATACCATCTGACAAGTTTTCGTATTTGACTTTGAGTTTTTATTGTTTTAGTCCCATCCCTTGTCCGATTAATTGTTAAACTCTAGGAAGACAATAGTTGCTTCGCATTATTGCATAGAACATAACAATTAATTCATGAGTTTTAGCCAAGATTTTCTGGATGCGTTATAACTAGAAGTTATAACTCCGTGGCCTGCAGTTGCTTTAACCATTTGTATCCCTGTGTTTCGGCAAATTGTGTTTAGTGGACGTTGTTTATTGGTTAAACGTGGAGAACAGTGCTACGGCCATCCCGTCTACTAATACAACTAAGCCGTCATACCCTACAGATTGACTGTAGCTACAAATTATTGCGTAGTTAGTCAACAGATACCTTCCCATCTATCCAAATTTTCAAGGATAGTTCGATTCAGACGGTCTGACCTTTTTATTGTGATCGTGAGTGGCAGAGAGGAAATCTGGCGTCTTTGTTCCTGAGTTCTCTGTCTGCGCTTCGTTTCCTATAAAGGGCTTGGACACTCTGGAGCCGAAATCCGAAATTTTTGGCCTAGATTTGTTAAAAAAAAAGGTGTGAGTGTGGTTAACACTCACGAGGCTTTGATGTGAAACATGTTTATTGAAATAGTTTATATATACCGTGGGAAACACCACGGCTAGCCTGGAAAACAGAGTTGGAAGCAGTGTCCCAGATCCCTGACCCCAGATAACAGAATCCCAGATCCCACATCTCTGATCCCTAATCCCAGCCCCTGATCCCAGATCCGTGAGCCCAGATCCCCCATCCCTGATCCCAGATCCCAGACCCCTGATCCCCCATCCCGAATCCCTAATCCCTCATCCCTATTCCTTGATCCCAGATCCCCGATCCCCCATCCCAAATCCCAGTTGCCTCATCCCTGGTCCCAGACCCCTGATCCCCCATCCCAGATCCCTAATCCTTGATCCCAGATCCCTGATCCCCCATCGCAAATCCCTGTTGCTCCATCCCTGATCCTAGATCCCTGATCCCTCGTCCCAGATCCCTGATTCCTCGTCCCAGATCCCTGATCTGATCCCTAATCCCAGACCCCCGATCCCAGATCCGTGAGCCCAGATCCCTGATCCCAGATCCGTGAGCCCAGATCCCAAATCCCCCATCCCAGACCCCTGATCTCCCATCCCACATCCCTAATCCTTGATCCCAGATCCCTGATCCCCCATCCCTAATCCCATTTGCCCCATCCCTGGTCCCAGATCCCTGATCCCTGGTCCCTGATCCCAGATCCCAAATCCCTGATCCCACATCCCTGATCCCACATCTCTGATCCCTAATCCCAGACCCCCGATCCCTGATCCGGGAGCCCAGATCCCCCATCCCTGATCCTAGACCCCTGATCCCCCATCCTGAATCCCAGATCCCTTATCCCTATTCCTTGATCCCAGATCCCAAATCCCAGTTGCCCCATCGCTGGTTTCTGATCCCAGGTCCCAGATCCCAGGTCCCAGATCCCTGGTCCCAGATCCCTGGTCCCAAATCCCTGATCCCACATCTCTGATCCCTAATCCCAGACCCCCAATCCCAGATCCGTGAGCCCAGATCACCCATCCCTGATCCCAGACCCCTGATCCCCCATTCCAAATCCCTAATCCCAGATCCCAGATCCGTGAGCCCAGATCCCTGATACCCCATTCCAAATCCCTAATCCCAGATCCCTCATCCCAAATTCCTGATCCAAGATCCCAGATCCCTGATCCCAGATTCCTCTGCTGTGCTAAACTACTACTACTACCAAATTTAATTGAAATGGCACAATTGGCCAGGCGATTGCTTGCGCTCCAACATTGCTTTTCCAGATTGGTAAAGTGGCCATGGTCAAGTGTCCATTGACAAATGGCCATGGTCAAGTAGCCATGGGCAAGTAGCCACGGTTGGCCAGGCCATTGCTTGGTGTATACCAGTGAACAATATGCAATATGCGTTATGCGTTATGCGTTATGCATAAATTAAATTGAATTTTACCCCTACTATAAAATGATTTTATTAAAATCATCGTACCGAAATTAAAGATGTTTCACATCAAAACTGTTTGTTAGAATCGTGAGTCACGTGAAGATCACCTGTTGCCGTTTGCCTTTTGATATTTTTCTGTGCTTTGTGTTCTACAGATAGTATATACACTTCTTAGCCGAAATTTTATTTTATTTTTTCTCATTTTCGTTAAGGATTCTTTTTTTTGGATCGCGATTGGCCGGGAGATCACATGTTGCCGTTTGCCTTGTGACCTCTGTCAGAGCTTCGGAATTCCTACTATAGAAGCTGAGATCATAGATTGTGATTCTGGATTCAGGTTTGGTGGATTTTGTGCTACAGCCTGCCGATTAATAATCTGTGTGATCAAATTCTTCCCTTCTACCATCTTTCTTATACAGTATTAGCTAGTGTCAAAAATTTTGTTTAGCATTCAGTTTGATTGCATGGCATCCCAACAATTTATGATTTGTTTGATTTTTGATTATTTCTATTGATTTATTTATATTAATTTTTTTTGTATAAAAATATTGCGTTTTTTGATGTGAAACATCTTTAATTTCGGTACGATGATTTTAAAAAAATCATTTTATAGTGGGGGTAAAATTCAATTTGGAAATAACGCATAACGCGTAACGCATAACGCATAACGCATAACGCATAACGCATAACGCATAACGCATATTGCATATTGTTCACTGGTATACACCAAGCAATGGCCTGGCCAACCGTGGCTACTTGCCCATGGCTACTTGACCATGGCCATTTGTCAATGGACACTTGACCATGGCCACTTTACCAATCTGGAAAAGCAATGTTGGAGCGCAAGCAATCGCCTGGCCAATTGTGCCATTTCAATTAAATTTGGTAGTAGTAGTAATTTAGCACAGAAGAGGAATCTGGGATCAGGGATCTTGGATCAGGAATTTGGGATGAGGGATCTGGGATTAGGGATTTGGAATGGGGGATCAGGGGTCTGGGATCAGGGATCTGGGCTCACGGATCTGGGATTAGGGATCTGGGATTTGGGATAGGGGATCAGGGGTCTGGGATCAGGGATGGGTGATCTGGGCTCACGGATCTGGGATTGGGGGTCTGGGATTAGGGATCAGAGATGTGGGATCAGGGTTTTGGGACCAGGGATCTGGGACCTGGGATTAGAAACCAGCGATGGGGCAACTGGGACTTGGGATGGGGGATCAGGGATCTGGGATCAAGGAATAGGGATCTGGGATTCAGGATGGGGGATCAGGGGTCTAGGATCAGGGATGGGGGATCTGGGCTCCCGGATCTGGGCTCGGGGGTCAGGGATTAGGGATCAGAGATGTGGGATCAGGGATTTGGGATCAGGGATCTGGGATCAGGGATCTGGGACCAGGGATCAGGGATCTGGGACCAGGGATGGGGCAACTGGGATGGGGGATCAGGGATCAAGGATTAGGGATGTGGGATTAGGGATTTGGGTTGGGGGATCAGGGATCTGGGCTCACGGATCTGGTATCGGGGGTCTGGGGGGGTCTGGGATCGGGGGTCTGGGATCGGGGGTCTGGGATTAGGGATCAGAGATGTGGGATCAGGGATTTGAGATCTGGGATCAGGGACCAGGGATCAGTGATCTGTTACCAGGGATGGGGCAAATGGGATTAGGGATGGGGGATCTGGGATCAAGGATTAGGGATATGGGATTAGGGATTTGGGATGGGAGATCAGGGGTCTGGGATGGGGGATTTGCGATCTGGACTCACGGATCTGGGATCAGGGATCTGGGCTCACGGATCTGGGATCGGGGGTCTGGGATCGGGGGTCTGAGATTAGGGATCAGAGATGTGGGATCAGGGATTTGGGATCAGGGATCTGGGACGAGGAATCAGGGATCTAGGATCAGGGATGGAGCAACTGGGATTTGCGATGGGGGATTAGGGATCTGGGATCAAGGATTAGGGATCTGGGATGGGGGATCAGGGGTCTGGGATCAGGGATTTGGGATCAGGGATCTGGGACCAGGGATGAGGCAACTGGGATTTGGGATGGGGGATCTGGGATCAAGGAATAGGGATGAGGGATTAAGGATTCGGGATGGGGGATCAGGGGTCTGGGATCAGGGATGGGGGATCTGGGCTCACGGATCTGGGATCAGGGATCTGGGCTCACGGATCTGGGATCGGGGGCTGGGGTTAGGGATCAGAGAAGTGGGATCTGGGATTAGGGATCTGGGACCAGAGATCAGGGATCTGGTATCTGGGATTTTGTATGGGGGCTCAGGGATCGGGCGTCTGGTATCTGGGGTCAGGGATCTGGGACACTGCTTTCAACTCCTTTTTCCAAGGTAGCCGTGGCGTTTCCCACGGTATATTTAAACTATTTCAATAAACATGTTTCACATCAAAGCCTCGTGAGTGTTAACCACACTCACACCTTTTTTTTTTTTTCTTCCATTTCTCAACTTTAAATTTAATTTAGGAACCCTTTACACTTTTCCTGTTACTCTTAGATAATATTAAGCTTATATAGACTTTTAGGTAAGAAATTCTCTGAAATGGTTCTGTCGCATAGCACAGAGAACTTGAATGCATCCTCTTCTTCTACTACTGGCCTTCATTGTTATATCTGCTCTGAGATAATTGTTTACCAAGCGCAGTTGTTAGCCACCAGTTGTGGTCACAACTTCCATAGAGCGTGTTTTAATACTAAAGTTGGCAAGAAGAAAACATGCCCGGTTTGCAAAGAACATTTGGAAAATTTAAATTCGGCTTTAACCGAAAACTTAAGCGCTCCACAGGCATCTACTTCAAAAGGGCGGTGTCCATCAATTCTTCAATAGCTACAGACGAGGGCTCAAAGTAAAAGAAGCGAAGTGGCTATGAATTTAGATATGATTAATCCTGACGATAATCAACAACCTCCAATCTCTACTCACGCGCAAGAAAACGAACAGCTTGCTATGTCGGACCTACAGAGAAGTATAGCTGAATCCATGGCAGCCGCAATGGCAGAACAAAGAAGAATTCTAGCAGCCAGCATGGCTGAGCAAACTGAGCGGCTGACTCATGCAATAACATCGGGATTACAATTAGGTTCTACTGCTTCGGTGCCCAACAGGTCACCCGTTCAATATCCAACTTTAATTGAAATGGATAATCAGGTTTTACATCAAATGCCACGAGTTTCTCAAACACATCCATCCCAAGCACAGCCATTAAGACAAGGTATTACTCCACCTTTGTCTGATTTAAGGCCTGACAAAATAAGTCAAATTATGGCCAACTGGAAATTAAGGTTTTCAGGTAAAGGATCTCTATCAGTAGATGACTTTTTGTACCGAATTGAAGCCTTAGCCTCTCAAACATTAGGTGGCGATGTGAATTTAGTAGCTCTCTATGCCAGTAACTTGTTTGAAGGAAGCGCCAGTGAGTGGTATTGGCGCTATCACAAGCGTGAGCAGCATCTTAGTTGGCAACCGTTATGAAAGGTCAGTATAAGGATACCCGAACTGACCGTAATATTCGCTCGGAGATCGAGCAGCGCAAACAGCGAACTCAGGAGTCATTCGATGACTTTTACGGAGTTATAGCTGCTTTAGCTGATAAACTTTCAGAGCCAATGTCAGAAGCCGCGCTGGTCGAAACTTTGAGAGCGAACCTACTTTCAGATATCCAGCATGAGATTCTTTATGAACCGGCATGCACCATAGTACAGTTACGGTCTCTAGTGCGTACGCGTGAAATATTCATGCAAACGCAGCAGAAATCTCAGTTCCAACCGCGCCAAATTTCACGTAGACAAGTGTGTGCCGTTGAAGGCCAAGTAGATACAGGCGTAGGTAGCTCGGATGAGGAGGAGGAAGACTATGAGCTATCCGCCATTGATTTGACCTGCTGGAACTGTAATGTCAAAGGACACCGATACCAAGAGTGTACCGCAGAAAGGAAAGTTTTTTGCTATGGTAAAGCGGACACATACAAATCTAGTTGCCGCACTTGCAATACTAATGAAGCAAAAAACGTAGCGGCCCGTGTACAGCCGAGAAGTGCACGTCGTCAGTTGGTGTCCAGGGGGACAAATACCGACTAAAAGCAGCTTCCAAAATAATTCACCCAATTTTCCCTGATGTTCTACCAATACCTGACTTACATTTTTTTTCGCCAACCGAACACCTTCCCAATAAAATAGAACGATCTCGAATCCGTAGGAAATTATTCAAATTAAGATTAAAGACTGAAAGGAAATCGCTGTTATCAGCCATAGTAGGAAAAATGGGGGACTATCGACCATACGCACAAGTAACGATTTTAGAAAAGGTTGTAGTAGGTTTACTTGACACTGGTGCTTCGATAAGCTGTATAGGTGGACAATTTGCGTCAGAGCTACAACAAGCAAATATACCTTACAAACCATTAGCATCCTCAGTGCGAACGGCAGATGGGCAATCCCAAAATATAATTGGCCGAGTGAAAACTCACGTTTGCTATAATGGCGAGTCAAAAGCCATTACTTTGTATATAGTCCCATCTCTCTCAGGCGATCTGTACTTAGGTATTGACTTCTGGTCTCAATTTGACCTTTTGCCCCCTTCGCTCGTGTTACATGAGTTGAATGTCACAGCGATAGAGGAACCTCAGTTGACACAGTTAACTGTGTCATAACAACAGTCGCTTAAGAACACAATAGATTTATATCCGTCTTTTGCCAAAAAAGGGTTAGGGCGTACTACACTCATTGCTCATACGATCGACGTGGCAGACGCTAAGCCTATAAAACAGCGTCATTATGCCGTCTCTCCGGCAACAGAGAAAGTAATGTACGCAGAGCTAGATCGTATGCTTGATCTTGGCGTTATAGAGGAGTCGAACAGTGCCTGGTCTTCGCCTATGGTGTTGGTTAAAAAACCGGGAAAAGTCCGTCTGTGCATTGACAGCAGAAAGGTTAACGAACAGACTGTCAAGGACGCATACCCAATGCCATTAATTGATGGAATATTGGGTCGGCTTCCAAAAACGGAATATATTACAAGTCTTGACCTTAAAGATGCGACAAAACAGCTTTTACTGTGCCTGGTAGACCCCTATACCAGTTTACAGTCATGCCCTTTGGTTTGTCAAATTCCCCACACACAATGTCTAGATTAATGGACAAAGTGATACCTGCTAATCTTAGGAACGAAGTTTTCATATATCTTGACGACCTATTAATTGTGTCGGATACCTTTGAGCGTCATTTAAAAGTTTTAGAAAAGGTGGCAACCCACTTGGAGAAGGCAAACCTGACAATTAATGTTGAAAAGAGCAAATTCTGCCGAAAAGAGGTCAGTTATCTGGGTCACATAATTGGAAATGGAACTATAAGTACTGATCCTGACAAGATATCTGCAATTTAAGATTTTCCAATACCGCGGTCAGTCAAACAAGTTCGGCGATTTTTAGGGTTGACTGGATGGTATCACAAATTCGTTCATAATTATGCAGCTATTGCTTCCCCTATTACAGACACATTGAAGCAACGACGTAACTTTGTTTGGAGCGACGAAGCTCAAAAAGCATTCGACGAACTTAAGACAAAAACGAGAGCGTAAGTTGAAGTCGGCCCTGCTCGACTTCGATATACCCATTACTCAGGGTAAGGTTTATTTCAAAATATTTATTGCCCAAATTGTGTTTTTTTTTCCCAAATTGCGGGGATGGCAACTCTACTATAACTCATCTGATCAGGAAATTATGTATGGCGGATCGATAAGTAATGATGATTAAAATACATGTCTAAAAAGTTTGATTAATCTATTTTCAAAATTGTCGGAGATATATGGTTTTTTTAAAATTGCGGGGGCGGGAACTTTTCTTTTCTATCGTTCATCTGATCAAGAAATGATGTATGGCGGATCGATAGGTAATGATGAATAAAATATATGTCTAGAAGGATTTAACAATATATTTTCAAAATTGTGGGAGATATGAGGTATTTTTCAAATTGCGTGGGCGGTAACTCTACTATGGTTCATCTGATCGAAAAATGATGTACGGCGGATCGATAGGTAATGATGATAAAAGTATATGTCTAGAAGGTTCGAAGAATCTATTTTCAAAATTGTGGGAGATATGAGGACTTTTTCAGATTGCGGGGGCGGGAACTTTTCTATTATTCATCTGATCAGGAAATGATTTATGGCGGATCGATAGGTAATGATAATTGAAATAAATGTCTAGAAGGTTCGAACAATCTATTTTCAAAATTGTGGGAGATTTGAGGATTTCTAAAAATTGCATAGACAGGAACTTTTCTATCGTTCATCTGATCAGGAAATGATGTATGGCGGATCGATAGGTAATAATGATTAAAATATATGTCTAGAAGGATTTAACAATGTATTTTCAAAATTGTGGGAGATATGAGGTATTTTTCAAATTGCGGGGGCGGTAACACTACTATGGTTCATCTGATCGAAAAATGATGTATGGCGGATCGATAGGTAATGATGATTAAAGTATATGTTTAGAAGGTTCGAACAATCTATTTTCAAAATTGTGGGAGATATGAGGTTTTTTCATATTGCGGGGGCGGGAGGGGGCGTGGCAAAAATTTGAAACAAACTTGATCTGCGTGCAGACAATACAAGTCTACACTGAAAAAATGGTAGCTCTAGCTCTTATAGTCTCTGAGATCTAGGTGTTCATACAGACGGACGGACAGACGGACATGTCTATATCGACTCGGCTATTGATGCTGATCAAGAATATATATACTTTATGGGGTCGGAAATGTTTCCTTCTGCCTGTTACATACATTTGCACGAACTTAGTATACCCTTTTTACTCTACGAGTAACGGGTATAATGAGTACTGCTTCGGTGCTACACAGCCCAAACTTTGAGATGCCCTTCGCTATACATTGAGATGCCAGCAATACGGGGGTGGGCGCAGTATTAATGCAAACTAATGTCGAAGGTGACGAAGTGCCGATTTCTTTCATGTCGCGGAAACTTAGCGAATGCCAAAGAAAGTATACGGTGACTGAGAAGGAGTGCTTAGCGGCAGTTCTAGCCATTAAGAAGTTTAGAGCCTATGTAGAAGGACAAGACTTTACCATAATAACGGACCATGCGTCACTCAAATGGCTCATGCTGCAAAGTGATCTTAGTTCTCGCTTGGCCAGGTGGGCCTTAAAATTACAGGGCTTCCAATTTAAGATTCTCCATAAGAAGGGTAGTTTGAACATAGTCCCTGATGCCTTGTCCCAAACTCACACTGATGACCTATCAACTTTGACAATTTCTAGCCTTATCAACTTGCAGTCAGATTCGTTTAAAGCCCCAGATTACTCGGCATTAAAAATCAAGATTTTGTCACACCTGCCACCACCTCAAGATTTGAAAATTGTTGATGATCACATTTTCCGAGGCGCTGAACACGCTGCTACGGAGAAGGTGGCCGACGATTCCTGTTGGAAATTATGGTTACCAAAAGATATGATACCTGAAGCCATAAAAAAGGCACACGAGGACCCAATTTCAGCTCATTGTGGCATTAATAAAACGCTGGAAAAATTGCGACGCTGGTATTACTGGCCAAATTTAGTGGTCGATGTTAAAATGTATGTAAATGATTATGAGGTGTGCAAATGTTCCAAGTATCCTAACAAAACGTTAAGACCGCCCATGGGAAATACTGGCCATTCTGATAGGTTCTATCAAAAATTGTATATTGATTTTCTGGGCCCATACCCTCGCAGTCGCTCCGGTTTTATCGGAATTTTTGTGGTATTAGACCATCTATCGAAATTTCCTTTCCTTAAGCCTGTAAGAAAGTGCACGGCAGAGTCTATTTTACCATACTTAGAGCAGGAGCTATTCCATTGTTTTGGAGTCCCTGAAACCATTGTCTCAGACAATGGAGTTCAGTTCAGATCACACTCGTTTAATTCACTACTCCAAAAATATAATATCTCTCATACATATACAGCCTTCTATGCGCCGCAAGCTAATGCCTCTGAAAGAGTGAGTAGGTCTGTCATTGCTGCTATTAAATCATATGTTGACCCAGATCAAAAGAACTGGGATGTGCAGTTAAGCAGTATCTGTTGTGCTCTTCGATCAAGCGTTCATGCAGCTATAAAAACGACCCCATATCGCCTCGCATTTGGACAGCATATGATGGTTGATGGGGATAGTTATAAGCTTCTTCGAACTCTGGGGTTATTGGAAGACCGCACTGTTCAATTTAATAAAGAAGACTCCTTTGATTTGATTCGAAACGAGAAGGCAAAGCTAACTTCGACTGTGCCGAAGTTTTAATACACTTGAAAAAGTTTACTCCAACTGATTTAACAGATAAAATATATATAGGATATAGATATCAGATATTTAAAATTTATAAATCATTGATAATAAGAATTTGCTACCATAAAAAAACTTTTCTTAGTAAAACACATTTTTCGACCGATCGGTCCTATGGCAGTTATATGCTATAGTCATCCGATTTTGATAAAATCTTCCAGAATTCTGTTAACGCATATAAAAATAATATATAACAAGATTGGTGACGCTACGATGGAAATTAAAAAAGTTTTTCCCACTAGAACTAGTTTTTTGACCGGCCGTTTCTATGGCAGCTATATGATATAGTCATCCGATTTTGATCAATTTTTCCACAAATATATAAAATCATCTAAAACTAATATATACCAAGATTGGTGACGCTACGATGGAAAATAAAAAAGTTTTTCTCACTAAGACTTATTTTTCGACCGATCGTTCCTATGGCAGCTATAAGATATAGTCATCCGATCCAGCCGGTTCCAACATATTAGTTGCGTGCAGTAAAAAGAAGACTCTCTACAAAATTTCAGCTCAATAGCTTTAAAACTGAGAGACTAGTTCGCGTAGAAACAGACAGACAGACAGACGGACAGACAGACGGACAGTCAGACGGACGGACGGACAAGCGGAAATGAACTCGGCTCGTCATCCTGATCAAGAATATATATAGTTTATGGGGTCGGAAATGAATATTTCTATGCGTTACAAACTTCTGGGCAAAATTAATATACACTTTTCAAGTGTATAAAAAGAACCTAAAAATTTTTTTTTGCTCGTGCCAAGGCGAATCATATAAAAACGAGAAGGCAAAGCTAACTTCGACTGTGGCGAAGTGCTAATACACTTGAAAAACTTTACTCCAACTGATTTAACTGGAAAAATATATATAGGATATAGATATCAGATATTTAAAATTATTAAATCATTGATAATAAAAATTTGATACCATAAAAAAAAAATAGAAGGCTAACATCGGCTACGCCGATGTTTTAAATACCCTTGAAAATTTTGAAAGTCGCTACCATTGATAACAAAAAAGTTTTTCTCACTCCAACTAGTTTTTTGACCGACCGTTTATATGGCAGCTATATGCTATAGTCATCCGATTTTGATAAATATTTCCAGAATTGTGTGAAGGGGTATAAAACTAATATATACCAAGAATGGTGACGCTCCGATGGAAAACAAAAAAGTTTTTCTCACTAGAACGAGTTTTTTGACAGACCGTTTATATGGCAGCTATATGCTATAGTCATCCGATTTTGATAAATTTTTCCAAAATTGTGTGAAGGGGTATAGAACTAATATATACCAAGATTGGTGACGCTTCGATGGAAAACAAAAAAGTTTTTCTCACTAGAACTAGTTTTTTGACTGACTGTTTATATGGTAGCTATATGCTATAGTCATCCGATTTTAATAAATTTTTTTGGAATTGTGTAAAAGCATATAAAACTAATATAAACCAAGATTGGTGAAGCTACGATAGAACTAGTTTTTTTACTGACCGTTTATATGGCAGCTATATGCTATAGTCATCCGATTTTGATAAATTTTTCCAGAATTGTGTGAAGGGGTATAAAACTAATATATACCAAGTTTGGTGACGATTCAATAGAAAACAAAAAAGTTTTTCTCACAAGAACTAGTTTATGGACCGATCGTTCCTATGGCAGCTATATGATATAGTCATCCGATCCGGCCGATTCCGACAAATGTGCAGCCTATGTGTATTTAAAGACTTTTTGCAAAGTTTGGTCAAGATAGCTTCAAAACTGAGGGAGGAGATAGCATAGAAACAGACGGACGGACAGACGGACAGACGGACATGGCTATATAGACTCAGCTCGTCATGCTGATCAAGAATATATATAGTTTATGGGGTCGGAGATGCTTCCTTCTATGCGTTACAAACATCGTGACAATTTTAATATACCCTCTGCAAGGGTATAAAAACTTTTCTTAGTAAAACACATTTTCCGACCGATCGGTCCTATGGCAGCTATATGATATAGTCATCCGATTTTGATAATTTTTTTTTAAAATTATGTGAAAGCATATAAAACTAATATTTACCAAGATTGGGGACGCTACGATAAAAAACAAAAAAGTTTTTCTCACTAGAACTAGTTTTTGGACCGACCGTTTATATGGCAGCTATATGCTATAGTCATCCGATTTTAATAAATTTTTTCGAAATTATGTGAAAGCATAAAAAACTAATATATACCAAGATTGGCGACGCTGCGATAGAAAACAAAAAAGTTTTTCTCACTAGAAGTAGTTTTATGACCGACCGTTTCTATGGCAGCTATATGCTATAGTGATCCGATTTTAATACATTTTTCCAGAATTATATGGAAACACTAGCATATAACCCGGCGCGCTTCGCTACGCCACCATCAGTATAGCCGCCAAAATGATGAAAAAACGTTTGGCAATGATCCCACCACCGCCCCCATTTTCCGACCATCAGAAATGAGAAAAATATTTTTCACCTAGTTGGCCCATTAAGCGTACAAACGCTGAAAGCACCCCCGGCACCCATTATCCGACCTTGAGGGTGAGTATGCGCACAGCTAAAAACTTTATCCTTTTTAATTGGCCCATAGAGCTTTCAAACCAAAATTAATACATATCGGCTAATAACCCACCCCCGCACCCATATTCCGACCTTTGCAGTGAACTTTCCGAAATAAAAAAATAGCCATTGTCACTGAACCGAAATACGCCCAACATTATTCTTGCCTGTGGGCGGAAATTTCACCACCGAGAAATCAAATGTCTAATTATTTTCTATAATGTGTTTACAAACCTATTTTGAAGCCAATCGGATTAAAAATAGGTTTTACCGTATGGAATTTTCCGGGAATTTCCCGACTTTTCGTGCGAATTTTCCAACCTTGGAAAATCTCATGTCTAATTATTTATCATACTATCCTTACAAACCGAGTTTGAAGTCAATCGGATGAAAAATAGGGTTTTCCATATAGAATTTTCCGGCCATTTTCCTTGTGGGTGGATTTTCCACAATCGAATAATCTCATGTCTAATTATTTTTGCATACTATGCTTGCAAACCGAGTTTGAAGTCAATCGGATAAAAAATAAATTTTTCCATATGGAATTTCCCGGAAATTTTCCTTGTGGGTGGAGTTTCCACCAACAAAAAATCACATGCCTAATTATATAGCAAACTACCCTTACAAACCGAGTTTGAAGCCAATCGAAAAAAAATATTTTTTTCCCTTTGGAATTTTCCGGGAATTTCCCGACTTTTCGGGCGGATTTTCCAACATCGGAAAATCTCAAGTCTAATTATTCAGCTTACTATCCTCACAAACCGAGTTTGAAGTCAATCGGATGAAAAATAGATTCTTTCATGAAGAATTTTCCGGTCATTTTCCTTGTGGGCGGATTTTCCGAAATCTGGGAAACAGGTGTCCAATTATTTCGCTTAGTTTACTTACAAACCAAATTTCAAGTCAATCGGATGAAAATCAAAATTTTCCCCATAGTAGCTTTTCCGGGAGTTTTCCACCCCTTAGGGGTGGAATTTTCCAAAACCCCGCCTTAGTGCTCACTTTCAACTCATAAGGAAACTTTTGTGAAAATTTCAGCTTTCTATCTTTTACCGTTCAGGCTCTGCGTTGATTGCCAATCAGTCAGGACAAACTCTTTTATATATAGAGAGATATAAAACTAATATATACCAAGATAAGGGACGCTACGATGGAAAACAAAAAAGTTTTTCTTACTAAAACTTTTTTTCCGACCGATCGTTCCTATGGCAGCTATATGATATAGTCATCCGATCCGGCCGCTTCCGACATATTAGTTGCGCGCAGTAAAAAGAAGACTCTGTGCAAAATTTCAGCTCGATAGCTTTAAAACTGAGGGACTAGTTCGCGTAGAAACAGACAGACAGACAGACGGACAGACGGACAGACAGACAGACAGACAGACAGACAGACAGACAGACAGACAGACGGACAGACAGACGGACGGACGGACGGACAAACGGAATTGAACTCAGCTCGTCGTCCTGATCAAGAATATATATAGGTTATATGGTCGGAAATGAATATTTCTATGCGTTACAAACTTCTGGGCAAAATTGATATACACTTTTCAAGTGTATAAAAAATGGTCATATGGCCTTAATATTACCCTAGAAAACGGAAACAAATTTAACAACCCTCGAAAATGTGTATTTAAGAAAAAAAAAACATATAAACGTGTAATTGTGCAAAACAAAAAAGTGTTGGCATAAATGAGGATAATTTTGAAGATCACCTTAAAGTTAAAGAAATGAATCAAATTAAAGGTTAAATCATTCATAAATTAGCAATCATTTTATCCAGCGCCCCACCCACTCTCAATTCGGTTTTCGTTTTGATTTATTTTTCAAATTATAATTGAAAACAAAAATTTAAAATCATTAACCGGTCAAGCATACCCCTAACCTCCATAAGAAGGGTAAATTAAATTAAAATATTTTTTTTTTGTGTGAAACCCCTGCCATTTAAAGAAATAAATTAAAAACAATTCCTACCAACAAACAAAAACAATATATAGCAACCATCAGCCACAACATTGAGAGCGCTTTCAACGTTGGACTATTGCTGGGGTAAGTGATCGGCTACGGTCTTAATAATCATTACATAATTAAATTTTATTTCATTAAATTGGCAAACAAAATGAACATATAATTTCACCCAAAAGAAATATAAATTTAATGTTGACCCAGTGCCAGCCTGATCAGCTGTTCGTTTATTCTCATTATACACTTGAAAAGTGTATATTAATTTTGCCCAGAAGTTTGTAACGCATAGAAATATTCATTTCCGACCACATAAACTGTATATATTCTTGATCAGGACGACGAGCTGAGTTCAATTCCGTCTGTCCGTCCGTCCGTCTGTCCGTCTGTCTGTTTCTACGCGAACTAGTCTCTCAGTTTGAAAGCTATCGAGCTGAAATTTTGCACAGAGTCTTCTTTTTACTGCACGCAACTAATATGTCGGAACCGGCCGGATCGGATGACTATATCATATAGCTGCCATAGGAACGATCGGTCTAAGAACTAGTTCTAGTTAGAAAAACTTTGTTGTTTTCCATCGTAGCGGCACAAATCTTGGTGTATGTTAGTTTTATATGCTTCCACATAATTGTGAAAAAATTTATCAAAATCGGATGACTATATCATATAGCTGCCATATAAAGGGTCGGTCAAAAAACTAGTTCTAGTGGGAAAAACTTTTTTGTTTTTTATCGTAGCGGCACCAATCGTAGTATATATCAGTTTTATATGCTTCCACACAATTTCGAAAAAATTTATCAAAATCGGATGACTATATCATATAGCTGCCATAGAAACAATCGGTCGGAAAATAAGTTTTAGTGAGAAAAACTTTTTTGTTTTTCATCGTAGCGTCACAAATCTTGGTATATGATAGTTTTATATGATTTTACATAATTCTGGAAAAATGTATCAAAATCGGATCACTATAGCATATAGCTGCCATAGAAACGGTCGGTCAAAAAACAAGTTCTAGTGAGAAAAACTTTTTTGTTTTCCATCGTATCGTCACCAATCTTAAGAGATATTAGTTTTATATGCTTTTACAAATTTTTTAAAAAATTTATAAAAATCGGATGACTATAGCATATAGCTGCCATAGGACCGATCGGTCGGAAAATGTGTTTTACTAAGAAAAGTTTTTTTATGTTATCCTATTTTTATTATCAGTGATTTAAAATTTTTTAATATCTGATATCTATATCCTATATATATTTTACTGGTTAAATTAGTTGGAGTAAAGTTTTTCAAGTGTATTAAAACTTCGGCACAGTCGAAGTTAGCTTTGCCTTCTCGTTTTATTCTTCGCTTTGCTTAAGCGCAGCTTACTGATAAGCTTCAACTTTATGGCAGTTAATGATAATTAACCACTGTGGATAGCAACAGTTTTTTTTTTGTTGCAGTAAATTCTTTTTGACTTTGGTTTTGATCTAAATCTTTGCGTTTAGCAAATGTCTTAGCCGTTAACATTTTAGCCGAAAGAAATATTATCAAACCATATGTTTAGGAATTGCTGAAGTTTACGATCACTAATGATCATTAATAGTTAGTCTGCTTTGAATGATCTGCCTTTGTTGCGAAGAAGTCTATAATGATCATTAAACTCCCGTATTTGCCAAACACTTTATTTTGCAGTAGCCATAAATAAATTTGTACCTAGCCTTAAATAAATATACACTTAATTAAAACCCGTATATACTAAAATATGCATCTCATAAGAATGCATTTTGAATTAAACTGAATTCAATTAAATTTTTTGTACTCGCTCGCATTATGATCGTTATAAGATTCTATTGTAATAAACTTAACCTATCAATGAACTTCTAAGATATTTTCTCTATGGGAAGCCATGCGTCAAACAAAGATGACTAAGACTTAGACAAAATGTGTGTCTAGGGATCACCGACCTGCGATAGGTCATGCGGCTTTGGTGATCACGGTAGGGTGGGCAAGTGGCTGTCACCACCAGCCTTGGTGCAGCTCATTTAAAAGGACACACACGCTTTTGCAGCTGCCACAACATCTTTGCAGCTAACACACCAAGCAGCTAAAACTCCTTCCTCTTATTTCTCTAATACTTTTCCTTTCTTTCTACTCTACCAATATTGACAAAGAGTCCGATTTTCGCACGCGATTTTTATTAATATTTTCTATATAGTCAGCGAGTAGGTAGCGCGATGTTTAATGAAAACCCACACCCTTTACCGACGACCATAGGAGCCGGAACCAGCGCGTGCTACATTAGTTGCTACACCCTACATCAGCTCGTCCGACTGTACATATTGCTTCGTTGTATGTTACAATATCAGATATTTAAAAATGTTTAATTATTGATAATAAAAATTTGATATCATAAAAAAAACTTTTCTCAGTAAAACACATTATTCGACCGATCGGTCCTATGGCAGCTATATGCTATAGTCATCCGATTTTGATACAATCTTCCAGAATTGTGTTGACGCATATAAAACTAATCTATACCAAGATTGGTGACGCTGCGATGGAAAATAAAAATGTTTTTCCCACTAGAACAAGTTTTTTGACCGACCGTTTATATGGCAGCTATACGCTATATTCATCCGATTTCGATAAATTTTTCCGCAAATATGTAAAATCATCTAAAACTAATATATACTAAGATTGGTGACGCTACAATGGAAAATAAAAAAGTTTTTCTCACTAAGACTTATTTTCCGACCGATCGTTCCTATGGCAGCTATAAGATATAGTCGTCCGATCCGGCCGGTTCCGACATATTAGTTGCGTGCAGTAAAAAGAAGACTCTGTGCAAAATTTCAGCTCGATAGGTTTAAAACTGAGAGACTAGTTCGCGTAGAAACAGACAGACAGACGGACAGACAGACGGACGGACGGACAAGCGGAAATGAACTCGGCTCGTCGTCCTGATCAAGAATATATATAGTTTATGGGGTCGGAAATGAATATTTCTATTCGTTACAAACTTCTGGGCAAAATTAATATACACTTTTCAAGTGTATAAAAACTTATTCAAAAAATGAAAAATATAAATATATATGTATATTAAAAAGATAATAAAGAAATCAAATTCACATAAATATTCTGGGATCAATGTGGCAGTTTCAATAAAAAAGGAAGCTAAGACGAGATCGACAAAGACTTTGCTCTCTTGTTACAAGGAATGATCTAATGATTTAATGATGAAATGAGTTATGTTAATTGAGCTCTGCCAATAAACAACGGAATTGGTTAACAAGATTTATTATACAAGTCATTGTCGCCTACTGAGTTTTTTCTGAAAACACCAGTTTCAATAATTGCACAACAATCTAATCTTCTGACTTCGGATCGGCAGGCCATAGCACTAAGCCATTTAAAACCCTCATCCCATATCCCTTGAAGAGAAGTTTACCAACTCCTTAATACATATAAAATATGTATTAAGGTTTATAAAACACAAATAAATGGAATGTTATAAATCTTTGCATGGGCCGCTTAAGTTATTCCGAAACTAACAGCTATCAACCATGTCACTATAACATTCAAGCTAACTTTTTCCTTAATATGTATGGCTGAGGGCTATTGAGAAGCCACACAGAATAATCCACTACACTAGCAGAAATTAACTAAAACGAGAAGGCAAAGCTAACTTCGACTGTGCCGAAGTTTTAATACACTTGAAAAACTTTACTCCAACTGATTTAACTGGAAAAATATATATAAGATATAGATATCAGATATTTAAAATTTTTAAATCATTGATCATAAAAATTTAATAACAATAAAAATTTTTCTTAGTAAAACACATTTTCCGACCGATCGGTCCTATGGCAGCTATATGCTATAGTCATCTGATCTTGATAAATTTTTTCAGACTTGTATGGAAACATATAAAACAAATATATACTACGACTGGAGACGCTACGATAAGAAACAAAAAAGTTTTTCTCACTAGAAGTAGTTTTTTGACCGACCGTTTATATGGCAGCTATATGCTATAGTCATCCGATTTTGATAAATTTTTTCAGAATTGTGTGGAAACATATAAAACAAATATATATTACGATTCGAGACGCTACGATGGAAATCAAAAAGTTTTTCTCACGAAGACTTATTTTTCGACCGATCGTTCCTATGGCAGCTATATGCTATAGTGATCCGATTTTGATACATTTTTCCAGAATTATGTGGAAGCATATAAAACTAACATATACCAAGATTAGTGACGTTACGATGGAAAACAAAAAAGTTTTTCTAACTAGAATTAGTTCTTAGACCGATCTTTCCTATGGCAGCTATATGATATAGTCATCCGATCCTGCCGGTTCCGACATATTAGTTGCGTGCAGTAAAAAGAAGACTCTGTGCAAAATTTCAGCTCGATAGCTTTAAAACTGAGGGACTAGTTTGCGTAGAAACAGACAGACAGACAGACAGACAGACGGACAGACAGACGGACAGACGGACAGACGGACAGACGGACGGACGGACAGACGGAAATGAACTCGGCTCGTCGTCCTGATCAAGAATATATATAGTTTATGTGGTCGGAAATAAATATTTCTATGCGTTACAAACTTCTGGGCAAAATTAATATACACTTTTCAAGTGTATAACAACACAAACAGAAGTTCATTAAATCGAAAATGGGGGAAATTATAAAGTTGTCAGGTGTTAATGACTATATAAAGTTATATGGTCGGGGCTGGCCGAATTGGCCCCAAAGTTGGGCGCCAAATAAATAATATATAAATTATAATAAAAACTTTAACAGATAACCTGATACTAGTAGACGAGCAGATGTTAAATTCGCAGAAGATCGGAGCACGCGCTTGTATCCGGCCGAAATTGAGTCGATAGAGTGGGAGTGGGATAAGGTACCATCTACAAAAGGCTCGCGCCTATATATATTAGTTATTAAATATTCGGTGCACACTCAGCATCGATTTAATAAAGGGGAAAAAGAAAACGAGTAACAACACGGATAGTAAGAGTGTACGAGACTATTAAAAGAACAAAGAACACGATCTATCTTTGGAATGCAGTTGCGCAAGATGTTGTTGCGACAACAGAAAGCCCACCGATCTATGATCACCATTTTCCTCAGACAGAAATGTCATATTGGTGCTGCCAAAAAATATCCAAAGGTTGCTACACCTCTTCACAACCACGCCACATGTCCTCCAAAATTTAAAAGTTAGCAAAAATTCATTTTTATAAGTATATTTCTTATAAGATACTCCATTTGACAGATGATTCATGTTTGACCCAAAAAAGATTTTTCGGTCAAGCCGACTTTAACACATACTCTATACCTGTTTGTATGTAACTGATAACTTCAAAGTGTGAGGTTTGATCTGTCTGCAGGTTTAAGAATTCACCTCAAACCTCTAGCTCTTACCATCTCTGAGATCTCTTCGTTCATACGGACAGACGGACATGGCTATATCGACTCTGCTGTTGATGCTGATCAATAATATATATAGTCTATAGGGTCGGAGATGCTTCTTTCAGGCTGTTACATACATTTGCACAAACCCAATATACTCTGTTTACCTTCAGTACAGAGAATAATAATATATATTTAAAAATATTTATATTTTTTATATCTAACGAAGTTAGCCAAGAAAACAATGCAGAACAAAACAAATTCTGCTGAGCAGAAGTGGATACGTTAACTTTAATTAACTACGATCATCAGAATGATCATTAAGGTGTCTGAGGCTACCAAGCAAGCGCCTACACTTCGATATGCGAAGCAAAGTAAAACCAAAAGAAACGTTAAATAACATAATTACGATTAAATACTTTTAAAAGGAATTAGCATTATCAAGAAATGAAGTTTGGCAATTAGGTAATGATCATTATCATGGCTCAGAGATAAGACCGAATATTTGAGCAACCAAAACAGCTGCAATAACGGACTCATAAATTTGCATTGGCCACAGTGGTAACTAAAATAACTTGACACTTGTATATCAAATTCTCATCACATCAAATATAAAATTTTTAGCAAGAAAGCTGATCACTAACCATTATAAATTCCACGTTGAAAGCGCTTCCATGTGGTCTGCCAACTTTTTGTTGTCACTGTTGCGAAGAAAAGTAATTTGCGGAAACGTGTGCACAAGCAAAAGGAATTAACAATGCCATTAAATTGCTTGCAAAAAAAAACTTGGTCAACTCAACTCTTTGTTCACTAATCTGCTCAGAAATTTAGATATTCACATTTTTTCCTTTTTTTTAACTTTCCTGTTTTAGCGTAAATTTTCATTTATTTTCACGAAAAAAAAATTTAAAAACTTAATTCGGAGTATTATTAAATATTAATTATTAAAAAAAAAAATAGATTTACTTTTACTTTAGTTTTTTCATTTCTTAGAATGTACTAGCCATTTTTTCTTTCATTCTCTTTTCTCTCTCTAGATCTTCTTTCTTTTTAGGTTAGATTTTTTTCCAATTCATTCTTTTTCTAACCAAAAAAACCTAAATTACAGAGAAAACCTAATTTTTGATGCTGATGACGAGCTTATGAAATTTTCCGCATTTTTCCACTTGCTTTTCCCGCACACATGAACTTTTGTCGAATCCGATTAAATTGGCCCAGCTGATGCGTTTGAGCTGCCGTTTGGTCTCACACCGACTAATTTGCCAATGCTGCTGCGAGGTTAGGTAATCGATTCTCTCTTCTGGGTGGGAAATGGAACATGAGGTAAAGCGCAGAATTGCTGGTATTCCTCTCTTTACAGATGCGTGGGTGTATTAGTGTTTTCGCTTAGAAGGGTTTTGCTAACAACTTAGTTTTATGCAATTATGCATTAATGGCCAAATCTGCAAGCACGTTGAAAAAAAAAAGAAACAACCAAATAGAATATATTTTCTCCTATCTATGCGGAAGTTGAGGTTAACCTAATCGTTTGGCCTTCACACATACATTTTTCTCCTTTCCAATTGTCTTAGATATTTTTGTGTTTCGCTGAGTTGGGTTTAATGATTTGTGCATTCCGCAGCTTTTACTTGCTGATTGCGCCACTTGAAGAAAACTTTTTCAATGGTTCACACACGGATATAGAAAATAGGTCTAAAATAGGTCTAAAATTGAAAAGACTGAGACCATTGACTGTAGCTCACAAGAAACCTCTGCTTCTGAACCTGATCTACGTTAGCGCCACTTTTTCCCTCCAACAATGACATTTCGACCTAGAGAGCCCTTTCTCTTTCTTGTCCAGCTGACTGGGAGGAAGGGAGGAAATTAGTTTTTTGATGCAACAGCAGAAGTAGAGCCGCCAGAAGACATAGAAGGAAAAGAAATAGGAGGCCGATTTTTCTTTTTGGCTCTTAACTCTTCATTTATTAAATAATCCGGCCAGAAATCTTTACAACAAATTGTGCTAAGGATTGATTTAGATTTAGATTTATTAAGATTTCTTAGCGCTACAAGTACAGAAAATACTTATAACTAAAGCACTAATCACAAAAGTTTTGACAATGGACAATAAAAATACATATATATTAAGGGGGTCTTCTACCTTTGAAAAAATTTTTTTTGATTTTTTTGTTTTGCCTTATTATTACAGCTTGAACATTCCCCTTTCATCCCCTTTAAACCATTTTCAATTATTCGAAATAGTTTAGCAGATATATCCGTTTTAGTGGAGCAATGTTCTTGCCAATGTGAGTATTTTCAACGTTGCTGAAAACTTTAACCGCGTTTTTCTCTAAACCACGTTTTTTGACCTGGTAGCCATGATTGGGCCAGTTCTACGGAACCGATTTTGATCAGCCATGTTGCAATCGACGCAGAATTGATGTAATTCTGGCCCGTACCTCAATCATGAAGATAAACAATTTTTAACTATTTTTTTTACACTAAACAACAAAAAAAAAATCGTCGAAAATCTAATTTTTTTTTTAAATGTTTGTAAATTTTAGAAAAAAATTTTTTTTTATGATTGAGGTACGGGCCAGAATTACATCAATTCTGATCATAACCTCATTTACCGTTTTCAATTTCGATAATATGGAGTCCCGGAATCATGGCCACCACCTCTACACCTTTTTTTTGAGGCCTTATTTGGCAGGCCGATAACTTTTTGAACAGCCCTCGAATTCCAACATTTTTTTTTTAATTTACTATTTAATTAATTAGTAACACAAAACAAAAAACCATGTTGAAAAAAACTCTTATGGTTTTCTCTCCAGAATTTTTGTAAAAAACACTCATAAAACACTCGTCGAAGGTAGAATACCCCCTTAAGTTCCCTATCTTAAGAGTACATTACAATTATTAAATTGTTTGTTGTTAAATTATTTTAATTGAATCCGGAACACTTACTTTAAAGGAGGCAACCCCTCTTTTATAGAAAATTTCAATCTTTTTCACCATTATATTTCGGGCTTGAACTTTAGCCTGAATATAGGCTTTGACATCATCAGACATCAGATCAGGGGCAACCCTAGAAACACAAACATGTTTCTTCGGTGGAATACCTATAAAAGGCATAGGAGCACTCTGCATCCCAACTACCCTGATAGTGCTTACCAAAATAGGAGGAACAGGTGGCGCAACCGTAGCAATCTCCATAGGTACACTAACATTCGGAGGGATCGGGACCCCCTGGGCGGACAAGTCAGACATAACATCTGATATCACCTGACTAGAAGCAGAGCCGATGCTGTTGTCAGTAGCAACACAACCACTACCAGATAATCTCCGTGCAGGAGCCGGAGTATTGAATGATATCAGTCGCTGTATATTAGAAAAAGATGGACTCTGTGGCACACAAGAGATATTGGCATTTTTGCGCTTAGGAGACTCATTCAACAGCTTTAAATTACCGAATTGTGAATCCAGCACCAAGAACCCGTCCTTCAAAACAATATCTTGTCCCTTTTCACTCCCCGACAAGGCTCACAACTCCACTTTAAGCCATTTCGCAGGCCAATGGCGTCTTTAACCCTTGCATTGTATCCGGCACATTTGGCGTGAATGATAAGGTCACAAAGCCAACAAGAGGTATAATCGTCATTGGCATCCCCCGAAATCTGGCAGTAATTATAACAGCAGACAATATAACTCATGTTACTTAGAGACGTTAAATGCACAAACACAACCCAAAAGCGAGAGAGAAACCGATCGCGAGCGCGAGAAAGAATGAGCGGGAGAGAGGGTAAACAACTGGCTGTCGTTCTGCTGTCTTCATGCGATCCCATCCATTTCCACTTCCGGTACTTCTGACTTCTTTCCCTTTAGTCACCCATATACGCCGTGATTCCCCTTTCCCCCAATTCGCCGTATTTCCCCTTCGCCCTACCCTGCTATTTGTGAGGAATAACCATTCATCACACTCCCCCCTTTCTTCGGTAAGCGGAAATATTCATATTTCCGATTTAAAATTAAACCATATTTTTCCGTTAGGTTTTGAATATCCCGCCTCTTATACCTCTAGTCGATGCTTTCTCCTCACGATACTTTATCGAACCATGCACTACTGCGTATTGATATCGATAAATTATCGATCCCTTAGCTATCGAATACCCGTGACTTTCCAGTCACCGTTCCTCCTACTCGTACTCGTACTCGCATTCGTACTTGTACTTGTACTCGTATTTGTACTCGTACTCGTATTTGCGTAACTGGACCGATACACCCATCACTGATCACACATGGCATGCAAATTTTTGACAACAGGTAAGTGTTTTACATTTCTTTTCCTTTCTCTACTTTCTTTTGTATTCTAACGTTTCTCCTTTTTTTTTCTAGACCGCCTTCCACTTTCTTCTTCGCCGACTGCGCTGCCCCTGCCCTTCAGCCTTCATGCAACCCATTACACATCCACTCCTGTGCCAGATGTCTTGCCCATGCTATGCCAGCCACCCCATACATTGATTATACCACTTTTTTTTTTGTTAAAGCTTGGTACTGAGGGCGTTCGAATTTTCCTTGAGCTGTCAAATCGCATATAAAAAAAATTGCTTGAGGAATTATTCCTCGCCTCATTCCTTTGTTGGGTACTCAGAAGGCCAAGTAATCCACACAAGCAATTTCCAGAGTTGCCATATCAAGCGATGGTGTGGATTGTATTGAACAGCTGATATTTCTTGAGAAATTATTGTGCAGCTATTTATAACTTGCGTCTGTTGTCAACTTTAAATTTATCGCCAAGCCAAAATTGATTGAAAAATGTAAGCTATGTGGAAAATGTTGCTTTGATTGATAAATTTAAACCCAAAAATGATTATGGGAAATCAAAAATGGCCGGCAGGCTTGTATTGCTTACTAAAAGTATTAAATGTTTTTCGTTATTCATGTTATGCGTTTTATTGTATTGAAATTTAATAGACGACATTGCATTTGATATTGTGTATAGCATATCAAACTCATTTTCAACACTCTCTTGTAGCATAGTCATAGCATTTTTGTCAAAGTTGTTGTTGGCCAGCAAGGCTTGGCGAGAAGTTGTCAAAAACAAACACATGTGTTTGAGTAGTGTGACCAGCCCCAAGTTAACTGAAAAATACCAAGAAATTACATTTTTGGCGTAATTTACTGTTCAATCTGGTCACGCTGTGTTTTACAATCCACACAAGGAATATCTTGCAAATTCCTTCAAGGAAAATTCGAACGCCCTCAGTACCTAGCTTAAGGCTAGTATCCACCACTGCGGAAAATTCCTGTCAGGAATTTGCTATTTATTAAAAGTGTGTGGAACTCAACTAAAACAGTGTGACCAGAAACGGTAAAAAAGACCAAGAAAGGTAAAAAAGGCCTAAACGGTGCAAGGTCACACTTATTAATGTGTTGTGTTTTGTAAGGCGCCTTAATTTAAATAAATTTAAATTATGAACGAAATGGTCAATTCGGCCTAGCGACTGCATCCCACATATGTGCAGCCTTTGTAGGAGAATGTAGCATCAGAAACCGTAGACAGATATGGCCTCTTCAGCCACATTGTCCACACATTGTTCGCTTGGAAAAAAGCCATAGAAAGCCGTGAGGCTCTAGATAATATCCAAAGTAGGAAGTATGTAGATGTGTGCACGGGCCGAGTAAATCGATCCGGGCTTATTACGGGCCTGGGCCAAACCACAAAACGACGAAGCCCAAAAAATACCCGGCCCTCTAGTGATAGCCAATTAGCCGTATACCCCAAAGGATTACCCCTAATATATTCAAAATAGTACTTAGAACTTTGTCAACTGTAAAGCCAAGTATCTTGGCAAGATGAATTTGCTGGTATGCAGCAATAATAAAATATCAAATTATTTTATATAAGATAACGATATAAACATTCTGCATTGCTTGCTCTCCAGCGTTGGATTCATTTTTATTGTTTTGCACCCAGCATTTGCCTCCATCTTTTCGCCCATCACGTCAAAAATAATTGTAGAAAATATATTCCTGTGTTGTGTGTCAGAATTTTTAGCATCCACACACGCAAACGATAGGCCAACTATCGATAACAAACTGTGGATTTCGTTAATGTTGCTGGATACCAATGACAGGAAAAGGTAAACAAAAAATTCCGGCACCAGTTTTTTTTATATGAAGTATGCCAGGAATTTTTTGTTTTCGCAGTGCTGGATACCCGGCTTAAAATATGATCTGCAACATTCGTGACTTTCCGTGTGTGTTGTTTTGTTATTTTGTGCAGTTTGTACCCTTGTTGTTGTGCTTAGTTTTTTTTTATACCCTTGCAGAGGGTATATAAAAATTGTCACGATGTTTGTAACGCAGTGAAGGAAGCATTTCCGACCACATAAAGTATATATATTCTTGATCAGCATGACGAGCTGAGTTCATTTCCGTCTGTCCGTCTGTCCGTCCGTCCGTCCGTCCGTCCGTCCGTCTGTCCGTCTGTTTCTATGCTATCTCCTCCCTCAGTTTTAAAGCTATCTTGACCAAACTTTGCAAAAAGTCTTTAAATACAAATACGCTGCACATTTGTCGGAACCGGCCGGATCGGATGACTATATCATATAGCTGCCATAGGAACGATCGGTCCAAAAACTAGTTTTTGTAGGAAAAACCTTTTTATTTTCCATCTTAGCTGCACCAATCGTGGTATATATTAGTTCTATACGCTTCTACACAATTCTGGTAAAATTTATCAAAATCGGATGACTATAGCATATAGCTGCCATATAAACGGTCGGTGCAAAAACTAGTTCCAGAAAGAAAAACTTTTTTGTTTTCCATCGTAGCATCACCAATCGTGGTATATATTAGTTTCATATACTTCCACACAATTCTGGACAAATTTATCGAAATCGGATGACTATAGCATATAGCTGCCATAGGAACGATCGGTCCAAAAACTTGTTCTAATGAGAAAAACTTTTTTGTTTTCCATCGTAGCGTCACCAATCGTGGTATATATTAGTTTTATATGCTTCCACGCAATTCTGGAAAAATTTATAAAAATCGGATGACTATAGCATATAGCTGCCATATAAACGGTCGTACCAAAACTAGTTCTAGTGCGAAAAACTTTTTTGTTTTCCATCGTAGCGTCACCAATCGTGGTATATATAAGTTTTATATGCTTCCACACAATTCATGAAAAATTTATCAAAATCGGGTGACTATAGCATATAGCTGCCATATAAACTGTCGGTGCAAAAACTAGTTCCAGAAAGAAAAACTTTTTTGTTTTCCATCGTAGCATCACCAATCGTGGTATATATTAGTTTCATATACTTGCACATAATTCTGGAAAAATTTATCGAAATCGGATGACTATAGCATATAGCTGCCATAGGAACGATCGGTCTAAAAACTAATTCTAGTGAGAAAAACTTTTTTGTTATCAATGGTAGCGCCTTTCAAAAACTGCAAGGGTATTTAAAACATCGGCGTAGCCGATGTTAGCCTTCTATTTTTATACACTTGAAAAGTGTATATTAATTTTGCCCAGAAGTTTGTAACGCATAGAAATATTCATTTCCGACCCCATAAACTATATATATTCTTGATCAGGACAACAAGCTGAGTTCATTTCCGCTTGTCCGTCCGTCCGTCTGTCCGTCTGTCCGTCTGTCTGTCCGTCTGTCCGTCTGTCTGTTTCTACGCGAACTAGTCTCTCAGTTTTAAAGCTATCGAGCTGAAATTTTGCACAGAGTCTTCTTTTTACTGCACGCAACTAATATGTCGGAACCGGCCGGATCGGATTACTATATCATATAGCTGCCATAGGAACGATCGGTCTAAGAACAAGTTCTAGTTAGAAAAACTTTTTTGTTTTAAATCGTAGCGTCCCCAATCTTGGTATATGTTAGTTTTATATGCTTCCACATAATTCTGGAAAATTGAATCAAAATCGGATCACTATAGCATATAGCTGCCATAGGAACGATCGGTCGAAAAATAAGTCGTTGTGAGAAAAACTTTTTGATTTTCATCGTAGCGGCTCCAATCGTAGTATATATTTGTTTTATATGTTTCCACACAATTCTGAAAAAATTGATCAAAATCGGATGACTATAGCATATAGCTGCCATATAAACGGTCGGTCAAAAAACCACTTTTAGTCAGAAAAACTTTTTTGTTTTTTATCGTAGCGTCCCCAATCTTGGTATATATTAGTTTTATAAGCTTTCACATAATTTTGAAAAAAATTATCAAAATCGGATGACTATAGCATATAGCTGCCATAGGACCGATCGGTCGGAAAATGTGTTTTACTAAGAAAAGTTTTTTTTATGGTATTAAATTTTTATTATCAATGATTTCATAATTTTAAATATCTGATATCTATATCCTATATATATTTTACCGGTTAAATCAGTTGAAGTAAAGTTTTTCAAGTGTATTAAAACTTCGGCACAGTCGAAGTTAGCTTTGCCTTCTCGTTATACCCGTTACTCGTAGAGTAAAAGGGTATACTAAGTTCGTGCAAATGTATGTAACAGGCAGAAGGAAGCATTTCCGACCCCATAAAGTATATATATTCTTGATCAGCATCAATAGCCGAGTCGATATAGACATGTCCGTCTGTCCGTCCGTCCGTCCGTCCGTCCGTCCGTCCGTCCGTCCGTCCGTCCGTCCGTCCGTCTGTCCGTCTGTCTGTATGAACACCTAGATCTCAGAGACTATAAGAGCTAGAGCTACCAAATTTTCAGTGTAGACTTGTATTGTCTGCACGCAGATCAAGTTTGTTTCAAATTTTTGCCACGCCCCCTCCCGCCCCCGCAATTTGAAAAAAACCTCATATCTCCCACAATTTTGAAAATAGACTGTTTAAACCTTCTAGACATATATCTTAATCATCATTACCTATCGATCCGCCATACATAATTTTTCGATCAGATGAACGATAGTAGAGTTGCCACCCCCGCAATTTGAAAAATACCTTATATCTCCCACAATTTTGAAAATAGATTGTTTGAACCTTCTAGACATATATTTTAATAATTATTACCTATCGATCAGCCATACTTCATTTCCTGATCAGATGAACGATAGAAAAGTTGCCGCCCCCGCAATTTGAAAAATGACTCATATCTCCCACAATTTTGAAAATAGACTGTTCAAACCTTCTAGACATATATCTTAATCATCATTACCTATCGATCCGCCATACATCATTTTTCGATCAGATGAACGATAGTAGAGTTGCCACCCCCGCAATTTGAAATATACCTCATATCTGCCACAATTTTGAAAATAGATTGCTTGAACCCTCTAGACATATATTTTAATAATTATTACCTATCGATCAGCTATACATCATTTCCTGATCAGATTAGCTATAGTAGAGTTGCCTCCCCCGCAAATTGGAAAAAAACTCAAATCTCCCACAATTTGGACATGTTGATATCCTGAGTAACGGGTATATCGAAGTCGAGCAGGGCCGACTTTAACTTACGCTCTCGTTTTTTTTTGTTTTTGTTTAGCCCCAGTGACCTGTAACATTTGTGCCTTTTCATGTGTGTGTCTGTCTTTGTTATTCCAATGTTAATTGAAACACACATATATATTTTTTTTGTTTTGGTTTTTTTTTACGTGTTAATTTTGTGCCGTCGCGTGTGTTTGTGTCTTTTCGTTAAAGTCGATCCGTTTGTTTCCCTCGATAGATCTGTGAGGCCTAATAAATCGTTGCACAATTTTATTATACCCTTGCAGAGGGTATATTAAAATTGTCGCGATGTTTGTAACGCATAGAAGGAAGCATCTCCGACCCCATAAACTATATATATTCTTGATCAGCATGACGAGCTGAGTCTATATAGCCATGTCCGTCTGTCCGTCCGTCTGTTTCTATGCTATCTCCTCCCTCAGTTTTAGAGCTATCTTGACCAAACTTTGCAAAAAGTCTTTAAATACACATAGGCTGCACATTTGTCAGAATCGGCCGGATCGGATGACTATATCATATAGCTGCCATAGGAACGATCGGTCCTTAAACTAGTTCTAATGAGAAAAACTTTTTTGTTTTCTATTGAATCGTCACCAAACTTGGTATATATTAATTTTTTACCCCTTCACACAATTCTGGAAAAATTTATCAAAATCGGATGACTATAGCATATAGCTGCCATATAAACGGTCAGTAAAAAAACTAGTTCTAGTGAGAAAAACTTTTTTGTTTTCTATTGAATCGTCACCAAACTTGGTATATATTAGTTTTATACCCCTTCACACAATTCTGGAAAAATTTATCAAAATCGGATGACTATAGCATATAGCTGCCATATAAACGGTCTGTCAAAAAACTAGTTCTAGTGAGAAAAACTTGTTTGTTTTCCATCGAAGCGTCACCAATCTTGGTATATATTAGTTTTATACCCCTTCACACAATTCTGGAAAAATTTATCAAAATCGGATGACTATTGCATATAGCTGCCATATAAACGGTCGGTCAAAAAACTAGTTCTAGTAAGAAAAACTTTTTTGTTATCAATGATAGCGACTTTCAAAAACTGCAAGGGTATTTAAAACATCGGCGTAGCCGATGTTAGCCTTCTATTTTTTTTGTTTTATTTTTATTTTATTTTGTTTCTTTTTTTTCTAATCCTCTTGAGGCCCCTCATCCACCCATACCTCACCCTTGCCACCACGCAGCTTCAACCTTAAGCGAGTGGACCCAATCCACACGATGTGTGACCATTTCACCATTTCACCATTATGATGAGGATTTCCCTCGGCCAGTCCTTCAGCTCTAGTTGCCGCCATCGGCCCCACCTCGAGGGTTGCTGCTGTTGCTGCTGCGCTTGTTTCTGCTGCTGTTGTTGCTGCTGAGGCCACGAAGCTTGCCTCTTCAAGGCCGGCCTGCCTACCTTTCCCTCTGGCCTCTCGTTTGGGCATGATCTCTGCCTAAACAGAGCTGGCCTTTTCTCGGCCGGTTTTGGCCAAATCCACGGCCCTTTCTCCTCACTTTCCCGATCCTCCACCTCGATCGCCTTTTGCCTCTGCTCTGCAGGTCGCTCCTGGCTCACGGGCGGCTCCGGTTCGTCCTCCGACGACGGTGGCAACTCCACCATCGGTATCGGCTCTCTTCGCCTGTCGCCATTCCTCCTAGGGTCCCGCTCGGCCATGCGCTCCTCGTCTCGACCTTCCTTTTCGCACCACGTGTCCACGGTCGTCACCTGGTGTAGCCGCCAGCCGTTCACCACTGATGTCTGGTGCCACTGTGCCCGCGACGGTGGGACCCAGCCTTGGGGTTGGGAGTCTGGCCGATCCCCGTTAGTCTTTTGATCCGGCTGGTTCCCCTCCTCGGATGCGACGGACTTCTCCTCCTCAGAATCCGAGATCACGACTACCTCTGGGTCAAATCTTGGAGTCGGTGGCCGTGGTGGCCTCCACTCCGGTGATGGGGTGCGCAATGGCCGATACTGGGTAGCGTCGGAGTCCTCGCCCTCATCCACCCCATCGTACGGCTCTGCCACTCCAAAGTGGGCCTCCCAATCCACGCCCTGCCCCTCTGCCTCGCTTTCGTCCGAGCTCCAGGCTCCGAGCAGCTGAGGCGAGCCGCTTGGAGACCGCCACTCTGGCGCCTCGCTCACCAACGGCGACGCCAATAGCTGCAGCACTGGCGTCCTGCTCCTGCGCCTATTCCGCCGCACTGAGCCTAATCCGGCAAACGGCAATCTCCGTCTGCCATTGGCCAGCCGCCGTTGTCCTTGCTCTGCCGTGTTGCGTTTTATTGCTATCGCCTTACCCATTTTGCTCTCAAGTGCCCGAGATTTGCATTTGAGGCTCTTTTATAGGCTTTCCTGAGTTTTGGAGAATCCGTTATAACAATCCTCTGCCCAGAAATCCATGATGGCTGATCGTCTCCTAACGGGTCTCCACTGTATGTCCATCTCCTATTACTTGTTGTCTCTTTCCCCCACATTGATTGAATGGCATATTTCCCCTTCTTCCAATTCGCTGCATTTCGCCGCATGGCAACGAACTGGGGAAGTTTGCCTATTGGGATGGCCCTTATTTGATACGAATGAAACTTACACATTTTTTTATCTTTTAATTTTATTTAACCTTGACTAACGTCAATTTTTGATAAACAAAATTAAAAAAAATCCCGTTACGGCTGACCTTGTATTGAATGACAATCGTCATTCTCCAATCTTTGAAACAAAACTTTTCTCGTTAGGGTGGACCTTATATTGAATGACAATCGTCATCCTCGAATCTTTGAAAAGATTTCTCGTTAGGGTGGACCTTATATTGAATGACAATCGTCATCCTCCAACCTTTGATTGACCAACGTCAATTTCGATTAATAAAAAAAACTTTTCCCATTAAGGTGGACCTTATATTGAATGACAATCGTCATCCTCCAATCTTTGAAAAGATTTCTCGTTAGGGTGGACCTTATATTGAATGACAATCGTCATCCTCGAATCTTTGAAAAGATTTCTCGTTAGGGTGGACCTTATATTGAATGACAATCGTCATCCTCCAACCTTTGATTGACCAACGTCAATTTGGATTAATACAAAAATGTTTCCCATTAAGTTGGACCTTATATTGTATGACAATCGTCATCCTCCAATCTTTGAAAAGATTTTTCGTTAGGGTGGACCTTATATTGAATGAAAATCGTCATCCTCCAATCTTTGATTGACCAACGTCAATTTATGCTTCTTGACTCTCATCGCATTGAGGCTTCAACTCACTCACGTGAGCCGTACGTTCCCGTTTGTACATCTGGTGTCTCATTTTACAAATCACTGGTGGGCTGAATCCCGTTATTATGTAAGGTCCCCCATATCTTGGTGCTAACTTCGCTGCGAAACCTTCCGCTGCCTTAGACAAGTTGTGTTCTTTTGCCCATACTATTTGTCCTATTTCTGGTTTCCATGGACGTCTTCTTAAATTATAGTATCGGGCTTGATCTTGTGCTGCGCGTTCCAGATTTCTTCTGATCACTTCGAATAGTTCCTTTAGCTTCTCTGCGTTTTCGACTGGGCTTTGTTTTTCTTGTCCATTTCCTATTGTGACTTCATCGTATAATGCTTTTGGCAACCTTGGTTCTCTTCCTTGTGTAATGAAAGCTGGTGAGTATCCAGTGGATTCTGTCACACTGGAATTCACAGCTAACATTATCTCCGGCCATTTTTCGTCCCATGTTCGTTGGTCTTCGCCTGCAAATTGTGCAATCATCGTCTTTACTGTTTGGTTTGCACGTTCTGTCGGATTTTCTTGTGGAGTGTATGGGGCTGTGAATTGTTGGTTGGCTCCCATTTCATGCAGAAACTTTTTAAAAATTCGACTTGCGAACTGAACTCCATTATCTGTTATAACCACCTTTGGGATGCCGAATCGAGATATGATGCGTTCCCGAAACGCCCTTTTCAATGATTCCGCTGTTGCCTTCCTCAGCGGGACTAATTCCGTCCATTTCGAGAACCTGTCTATGAGAACTAGTAGCATTGTGTTTCCATGTTTTGATCTTGGTAGAGGGCCTACAAAATCCGCACATACCGTTGCCCATGGTTCCTCGGGGACCTGTGTGAGCATTTTTCCTGCTGCTTGTAGTTGGCTGGGTTTATATTTAAGACATGTCTCGCACTTGTTGACATATCTTCGAACGTCTCTGTGCATTCCTGGCCAATAGTATCGAGCAGCTATTCGAGCAATTGTCTTCCTTGAGCCCGTATGTCCTGCTGCTGCAGAATCGTGATTTTCCTCGAGTACCCTTCCTCTTAGTCTTTTGGGCACGCATAATTTCCATGATATTACGTCTTCATTTCCTGCTCTATGTGGAATATGACGGTATAATTCTTTGCCTTTGCTAAATTGTCCGGGAATTTTTGGGGATGATTTCCAATCTTTTTTATCATTTCATTTATCCATTCTCATTGATCATTATTATCTTCATTTGGTTCTTTTTCATCCATTCTTCTGCATGTCTCTAGTGGTTGTCTTGATAGTGCATCCGCCACGACGTTCAATTGACCTTTTCTATATGCGATTTCAAAGTCATATTGTAGCAGTTCTAATGCCCATCTCGCGATCCTTCCAGTAGAACTTTCTATGCTGTTGAGCCATTTCAGAGCCATATGATCTGTAACTACTTTGAAATGATACCCCTCTAGGTATGGCTTTAGTCTCCTAATTGCCCATACTATTGCCAAGCACTCCTTCTCTCTAGCTGAATAGTTTTTCTCGGCGTTGTTCAGTGTTCTGCTAGAGTATGATATGACCTTTTCTCCATCTTCTGTTTCCTGTGTTAGTACTGCTCCGATTCCGTAGTCGCTAGCATCTGTCTGCAGTATGAACATCCGTTCGAAGTCGGGACATGTTAGGACAGGGTCTGCAATTAATTTTTCCTTAACTGCTTCGAACGACTTTTGATGATCTTCGGTCCATATCCATTTAACCTTTTTATACCCTTGCAGAGGGTATATTAAAATTGTCACGATGTTTGTAACGCATAGAAGGAAGCATTTCCGACCACATAAAGTATATATATTCTTGATCAGCATGACGAGCTGAGTTCATTTCCGTTTGTCCGTCTGTCCGTCTGTCCGTCCGTCCGTCTGTCCGTCTGTCCGTCTGTCCGTCTGTCCGTCTGTTTCTATGCTATCTCCTCCCTCAGTTTTAAAGCTATCTTGACCAAACTTTGCAAAAAGTCTTTAAATACAAATACGCTGCACATTTGTCGGAATCGGCCGGATCGGATGACTATATCATATAGCTGCCATAGGAACGATCGGTTCAAAAACTAGTTCTAATGAGAAAAACTTCTTTGTTTTCCATCGTAGCGTCACCAATCGTGGTATATATTAGTATTATATGCTTCCACACAATTGTGGAAAAATTGATCAAAATCGGATGACTATAGCATATAGCTGCCATATAAACGGTCTGTCCAAAAACGTGTTCTAATGAGAAAAACTTTTTTGTTTTCAATCGTAGCGTCACTAATCGTGATACATATAAGTTTTATATGCTTCTACACAATTCTGGAAAAATTTATCAAAATCGGATTACTATAGCATATAGCTGCCATATAAACGGTCGGTTCAAAAACTTGTTCTTGTGAGAAAAACTTTTTTGTTTTCGATCGAAGCATCACCAATCTTAGTTTATATTTGTTTCATATAATTCCACATAATTATGGAAAAATTGATCGAAATCGGATGACTATAGCATATAGCTGCCATAGGAACGATCGGTCCAAAAACTAGTTCTAATGGGAAAAACTTTTTTGTTTTCCATCGTAGCGCCACCAATCGTGGTACATATAAGTTTTATATGCTTCCACACAATTATGGAAAAATTTATTAAAATCGGATGACTATAGCATATAGCTGCCATATAAACGGTCTGTCCAAAAACTAGTTCTAGTGGGAAAAACTTTTTTGTTTTTCATCGTAGCATCACCAATCGTGGTATATACTAGTTTCATATACTTCCACACAATTCTGGAAAAATTTTTCGAAATCGGATGACTGTAGCATATAGCTGCCATAGGAACGATCGGTCTAAAAACTAATTCTAGTGAGAAAAACTTTTTTGTTATCAATGGTAGCGCCTTTCAAAAACTGCAAGGGTATTTAAAACATCGGCGTAGCCGATGTTAGCCTTCTATTTTTTTTTTTAACAGAGAGTTGAGTGGTTGTACCATCGTAGCGAAATCTGGCACGAATCTTCTATACCATGATGCTACTCCCAGATATTGTCTTAATTCTTTTACATTTGCTGGTGGCTTTAGTTCAGCGATTGCTGCCACTTTCTCTGGGTCTGTGCAGATTCCTTTTCCTGTGATTCGATGGCCCAAATATTTTAGGTCTTTTCTGAAAAATTGGCATTTCTCCGCGTATATTCTCAAGTTTGCCTTTTTTAATCGTCTGAACACTTCTGCGAGGTTTTTCATGTGTTCTTCCACTGTGCGACCGATTATTATGATATCGTCCTGATACGCAAATGCATGAGGCATCATTTCAGGGCCTATGACCTGATCCAATGCTCTCTGGAACGTGGCGGACGCCGAATGCAATCCAAATGGCATCACCTTCCATTGGTACAATCCTTTTCCTGGAACCGTAAATGCCGTCATCGGTCGACTACTTTCTTCTAATGGGATTTGCCAATATCCGTCCTTTAAATCTAAGCTGCTTATGTAACATGCTTCCTTCAGTTGATCCAGTATGTAATCGATCCTAGGCATCGGATATGCATCTTTTATTGACTTTTCGTTTACTTGCCGAAAATCCACGCAAAATCGCCATTTTCCGGTTTTTTTCTTTTTCACCATAACCACCGGTGAACTGTACGGGCTGTTTGATGGTTCGATGCACCCCATTTCCAGTAATTCATCTACCTTCTTGTTAATTTCTTCCTGCATTTTTGGGTTTTTTGGATAATACCTTTGTTTTACTGGTCTATCATCCTTCATGGTGATCTTTAGTACTGCTATGTTCGATGGTCCCTCTAGTTTTGCCAATTCTGCCAATTCTGTTTCTAGAAATTTCGCTATCTTCGCTTGCTCTGCTTCCATTGGTTCTACTTCCACGGCGACAGATAGTCTCTCTTCCAACCATCCATTCCTGCGGCTTCGTGCTGGTATGACCACTTTTTGTCCTGCACATGTCAGCTCAGCTCCTACTTCTTGGATGAAGTTCCATCCTAACACGAGCTGGTCGATCACCCCTGGTAACACCATTAGTGCTACTGTTGTGTTTTGGTTGCCAAATCCGATATCTACTTTTAATTGGTATTCAATTTCCGTGTTCCTGCCGTCTGCCAATCTCACTTGTCTTTTTGTAGGACTCCTGATGCCTGTTTTGATTAATTTGTCGCATAGTTCCATGCTCACAAAACTTCCCGTAGCCCCCGTATCGATAGTAGCTTTAATACTTTCGCCCCCTATCAATACCCATGCCGACAATTGTTTTTCCTCTTCTTTTAATTCTCCCATTAGTTTTGAGAGGCCGGCTCTGACGACCTCTGCTCGCCCCTCTGAGGCTGGGGTCGTTGGGCGTTTCCCGATGGCTTACAGCACTCCCAGGTTTTCAATCCGATTCTCCCGCATTGCCAGCAGAACATAATTCTGCGATTTTGACATTCTCTCGCCCAATGTCCAGTTTGCCCGCATCTGCGGCAAGCCTGTGTCGGATTCTGAATGAAACTATCAGTTCCATTATTTATTGGTCCTGATTTCGGTGTTACTTGTGGGACTCTGTTTGCCGTGTGTCTCTCGTGTTCCTGACATCTTCGGCATATGTCGACTCCTGTGGTTTTCCTAGGTGTTATTATGGGTGTAATTCGGATCTTTTCTTGATGCTTTTCTTGGTTGAAATCCTCCCTGTCCCTTTCCAAAGCCTCAAACTCATTGGCTAATTGCATCAGTGTGTCCAAATTTTTAACACGATGGGGTCGTACGAATGCTCTTAGATCTGGTGCGCTGATTTCTCCAATTATCTCTAATTGTTCCTCATCCGTGCATCGTAGCGGGCGCATTAACGTTTGCATGTTGGCGTTGGCGTACCTTTTCGGCTAATTTGCTGAAATATCCTCGTGGAAGAAAATATGCCTTGAAGCTTTCTGTGAACTCGGCCCATGTTTTCCAATTTTTGCTGTTTGCTAAATACCAGTTCAACGCCTTTTCTTTTAGTAGCTCTGGCATGGCGCGGGGAATCATATCGAGGTTGAGCCCGTACATATCTGCTGACCATTCGACCTGTTCTAGAAATTCTAAAGGTTTTGCGCTACCGTCGAATCTGAAATCCCACTCCCTGACTTGTTTGGCTACCTTTGCACATTCGTTTGTGTTACTTTCTGAATTTTTTTGTGAGGTTTGCCTTATTTGTTGAACATCTTTTCCCTCCTGGTTTATTCCCACATTTAATGAGTTAGTATTTTTAATAGGTATTGGTATTGATAAATCTGCCAGATTTATGTCTTGTTTTGGAGGAATTAAAGCTGATATCGGTTTTGGTAATGGTGACTTACCGTATATATTCGCCGCTTCGATTCTTGTTTTCCGTTCTGGGCATGTTTCGTTGATCCTGATCCAGTCTCCAAATTGTTTCCTCATGTTGTCCAAGTTGCCTGTTAATCCAATCCGGAACTCTTCTCCGTGTTTTAGCAGTTCCTCCTTTTTGAGGTGGTAAATCCATGCTCGACCCATTTTATTCACTTTTATTAACCGGATTCTAGTTGTTAATTATTGCAAGACCACGTTGGGCGCCAGTTGTAACGAGTACTTTTGGTCCCGATACCAAGTTGGGCTTAGCTCAGGGCTGTCGAAGATCGTTCCAACAAATTTATATTGGACTTGCTAATTAACAACACAGATGCGGGTTAGTTTAATATATATTCCGATTTATTCGTTTCTCCACAGTTTGTTAATTTGAATTCACAGTTGCTTGATTGTTGATTTAACTTATATTTTATAACCTAACTGAGGTGTCCTTGCCAAATCGCAAGGCTCGCCTCCTATTGGGCCAATTCGCCCTAATCGCTAAATATCGTTGGCTCAGGTCAACGCCGTGGCGCGTCTAAGCAATCGCTTGACTCGCTGGCTCCCTTCGACGCACAACTTTTAGCTTTCTCCCCTACTATTTCCACTCAAGGATTCGAAAGCTACGCTGGCTGAGATTTTCGCCTGACTTCGTTGAACTTACGTTCCACTCTCAAACACTCTTCCGCATAGCTACCTTCGGTCTTATATCTCCACCCTTTCCGTTTCAAGGACCTCCAAATGTCCTTCCTGCTCGATCTTAATGTCCTGGCGACGTCGAGAAGCAATCCTTCGTACTTCTATCCGCGTGACTGACTCTCGCACTCGCTTGAAATCCGTTTAAACACTGACTGCCTCATTAATGTCCAGGGGTGTTTATATAGCCCCCCAAGCGTCTCCTGGTCTGCTTCTCGAACATTCTAGAACCTTCTCCACTCCATGGCCAGTTCGCTGCCTAGCAACAGCCATCCGTAGCCGCTTCTGCCCGCCGTGTCGCCTTTCCTTCCTTGAGACAGACCGAGACAAACAGCTTTCCCTTCTCGAATCCTAACGGATCCATCGGCTCGCCCAATGGGCATCCACTGGCTGTCGTTCTGCTGTCTTCATGCGATCCCATCCATTTCCCCTTCCCGTACTTCTGACTTCTTTCCCCTTAGTCACCCATATTCGCCGTGATTCACCTTTCCCCCAATTCGCCGAATTTCCCCTTCGCCCTACCCTGCTATTTGTGAGGAATAACCATTCCTCACAAATTATTTAAGTGCGGGGGGGATTCAGGCAGATGAGCAAAGAATTTTTATTGGCCTTGGATGTAGCCCACATAGCTTTTTAACGGCGGCAAAATTCCACCAAATCTATCACATATATTTTGTCACAGCCGGTGCAGCCAGAAAAAATAAGACTGCCGCTTTTTATCCCCAAAAAGAAAACTGACCAGGCCCTTGTAGGTGGCCTGGTCCTTGGTCTTCGTCGAGGCTGGTCACTGTTGGCTGTATATTTAAAAAAAAATGTTCCTAATTGTATTTCTTTTTTTTTGCTAACCTAACGCGGATAGGACTCACCCGTCCTTGTTGGCCAATCCTGCCAATCCAACGAATCCTTGTCTCCTAATGGATTTCAGCTGCTTGAATTTCTTAATATTTTTAAGTGAGCAAATTAAATTTTTATTTATTTTTTTTTAGGCCGTTTTAATTTATAAATATATTTCACTGCACTTTTGAATCTGCGACTGCGCGCAAGCAATTTGCCAAATCAACTAACCTTGGCCCACTTTTTCCCAAAGTCATGTTTCAGACTTTTCAAATGTTCCGGGTCATTGGCCTAATGACCGTCAAATTGCCGCCTATGATAGTTTATTACCCCCATCCCTGGCACTCTACGCTCAACAACACTGTCACTGCTAGCCCAAGGTTGCAGATTCAGGGTTATCGATAGTTTCTGCCTATCTGTTTTAAACGGCCACAACAACACATTGACATCTCTAACTTTCCAAAGCCATGAGTGGCAATGAAAAATGAGCCGAAATCTAAATAATGTACTCTATATTTTTTTGTTGTTACGCTCAATTGCCCTCAACTCTAATAAGCAAAACAGGGCGCAGATGCACCAAACCAGCGCCCTACGCGGGGACCACCCACAAACACCCTGAACCCCTGGAACGCATGGATACCGCATGACTCGCCGATCTCTCTTCTTTGCCACTGCCATGTCCAGTCGAATCATCCACGGAATAATCCCACGGACTTAAGCGTTGTAGGATCCCGCGTGGCAGAGTGAGTACGTCTCCTATCCATTGAATTTGCTGATTTATATTTTTCTTTTATTGCAGATGCTTTTAATGCCAGGTTGCTTTTGTTGTTTTTTTGTTTTTGTTGTTGTTGGCTATTAATGTAGTTCGGTTTTATTGTTTCATGTCCTTTGCATGGAATACGCCACCTGATTTCCCATCCAAATTCTCGACTTCGTATTCTGCACTTTATGAACTTTCTGGCAAACTTTACATTAAAGTTCTTGCCAAAGTCACTTAGCACAAAATTCCTTCTATAAACCTCTTGTCCAGGTAGGAACCGTACGTCTCTCGTTTTTCGATTAAAATACCTGGCACTCGTCTCGTGTGCTTCGTATCAAGCTCATTCTGTCTTCTGGAGCTAACAACCTCAATTCGTGGTCTTCCAAGGCTTGGAGTTTCTTTGCTAGCTGGTAGTCTGCGCCACTGGTATGCATGTACTGGCCAAATAGCGCGAAATGTGGCGTAACTCCTGTAGCTTGGTGTACCGCATTGCGAAGAGCACTCTCAATCTCAGGCAAATATAGATCCCAGTCTCTGTGGTCTTCCTCTAAATAGGCTCTGATAGCGTTAAGAACCGACTGATTCACCCTTTCTGCTGCGTTTGATTGGGGAGAATATCCGGCGGTCTTGATGTGCCTTATGCTGTATTTCTCTATCATGGCCTGAAAACTCTTTCCCACGAACTGTTTGCCGTTGTCCGAGTGTAGCATTTCTGGCACTCCAAACGTGTGAAAAATATCCTGGGACAGAAATTTCACAACTGCTGCTGCTGTTGCTTCTCGCATTGCTGTCAAAAACACGAATTTTGAGAAATGATCGACGACTACAAACACGTAAGCGTGCCCAGCTTTGGATCGCGGATACTTTCCCAAAAAGTCAATATACACTTTTTGGAAAGGGCGAGAGGTGATGGTCTCACCGCCTTTACTGGGTTTTGGTCCGCAATGGGTCGACCTCGTTTCCTTACAAACTGCGCAATTTCTGATAAACGTTCGTACTTGGCTAACCATTCCGGGCCAGTAATAGCGTTGACGTAGTTGGTGTAGAGACTTTGCTATCCCTCCGTGAGAACGACTTGGTGGTGTATTAGCTTGTTGTATAAGCGTCGTAGATAGAGACAGGGGTACCCATAATTTCCAGCTAGTGTCTTCCAGTTCTGGACAGTCATCTTTATATTTTGATCGCTTAAACACGTAGCCATCCATCACCTTAAGGTCCGGCAACTTTCCCTGATTGGCCTCAACGTCCGATCTCAAATTTGAGTACTCCTCCGACTCGAATTCAATGTTTTCAAATCCGATCAGGTCGTTGATCTCTTCTACCATCCGCGAAAGTGTGTCAGCTACCACATTTTCTGTTCCTTTGCGATGCTCTATGTCGAAGTCGAACGATTGCAGCTTCAAGGACCATCTTGCCAATCTTCCATCCAAATCTCGCAGTGACATTAGCCACTTCAAGCTAGAGTGGTCAGTAATAACCGTGAAAGGCATCATCTCCACGTAAGGCCTTAATCTTTTGATGGCTAATACCGCTGCCCAACACTCTTTCTCTGTTACGCTGTAATTTTTCTGGCATTTATTTAGTTTTTGCGAGAAAAATGAAATGGGACGTTCGCTTCCATCAGGTTCCAGTTGGAACAAGACTGCTCCTACTCCAGCATCGGATGCATCGCACTGAATATAAAAGCTACGCGTGAAATCTGGGTGCCCAAGAACAGGTGCATTTGACAAAGATTCTTTGAGTTGCTCCATTGCTATTTTTGCTTCCTCTGTCATACAAAACCGGGTTCCCATCTACAGAGTGTCGGACAACGGTGCTGCTATTTCAGCAAAGTTCTTTATGAACCTTCGGTACCAACCAGCAGTGCCGAGGAAACTTCGTACTTCCCTAGGGTTTTTAGGTATGGCTAGGTTCCGAATTGCTTGCACCTTGAGCGGATCAGTTTTTAAAGCTCCTCCTCCTATGACAAAGCCCAGGTATTTTAATTCCTTAAAAACAAAGTGCGACTTTTTTAGGCCAATTGTGAGGCCAGCTTTTCTCAGACAGTCCGACACTTGTTGCAGTACTTCCAGGTGGGAATCAAAATCTGAAGACACCACCAGAAGATCATCCAGATATAAAAACACCTGTTCCCTCAGCTTTTGCGGCACCACCTTGTCCATTAACCTGCACAGTCTTTGAGCCGAGTTGCATAGGCCAAACGGCATAACTACAAATTGGTACAAGGGGCGCCCGGGGATTGTAAAAGCGGTTAACTTTCGGCTTTCTTCTTCTAGTTCGAATTGCCAGAACGCATATTTTAAATCCACACTGCTTATGTAGACCGTAGAGTCTATTCGGCTCAAAATCCCGTCAATGTTTTGCAAGGGATAAGCATCCTTGACAGTAAACTTGTTTAATTTACGTGCATCAAGGCAGAGACGATTCTTTCCGGGCTTCATCACTAAGGTTACGTTGTTATTCCAGGCGCTGTCACTCTCCTCTATGACTCCCAATTGCAACATAATGTCTATCTCCTCGTAAACGCATTTTTGCTTTGCTGGCGACATGGGATAACAACGCTCTTTGATGGGAACTGCTCCTGGAGTAAGCTGTATGCTGTGCTTCATATAGGATGTGCGCCCTAGCCCTCGTTCCTCAAATGTCCGAAACGTGCTCTTCACTGCTTGCAATTTCAGCTCTTGATCCTCAGTGAGCACATGAGATTCAGGTTTTTGTTCTGGAGTAGTGTTGGTTTCTTCTTTAATCGGCTCTGAGACGGACTCTACGAATAATTCCTGGGCTAGTGAAAAGGATTGCCAAAAATCTATTCCCAGGTATACCTCCTGCTGCAGAGATGGGCAGAGGTAAAAACAAATCTCGGCAACCTAATCTTTGTAGGCTACTTCCACATCTACTTTTCCTATAATGTTTTGTCCGTTTCCACTAGCTACCTGGATTTTGGATCTGAATGGCTTCCATGAAATTCCCAATTTCTCCACCAACTCTCTGCATCCTGAACCAAGTACACTGATTGATGCACCTGAATCCAGTAGGCCACATAATTTGTGTCCTTTGATGTAGAAATCAGCATACGGCCGACGATCCACCGGTGACTTTTGTGCAGCTTTAATAGATGTGACGGTTTTTTCCACAGCTAACCTCTCCATCTTGCGACGATGAAAACGCTCCCTAGCTTTTATTACCCGTTTTGACAGCAGCGTAATCCCATCTACCATTTTGGTTCCGAATATTTTTCTCTGGTCGCCCTATAGCGGTTCCATCTCTCCTCCAGACCAATTTTTGGGTTAAATCCTTTTGATTCCTGCAGTTGATCTTTGATGATTCCCAGTGCAGTGGAATCCGTAAATTTTTGCGAGGTGGTAGTGTCTGATTGTAGGTCGCCGGGTTGTTGCTGGAACGTGAACTCACCGGATTTATTCCGTTCCTCGATACGGTTCCCGCACTGCACTTCGGGCATTTTTTTGTAATTACATTAGGGCGACCACATTTGTAGCAGAATATACTACGCTGAGGTGACTCACAGTCCATGTATACGTGGCCTTCCATCTGACAGTTCCAGCAATCAAGCAAGTTTCTTGCCTGTTCAAGCGACACTGCATCGACCTGAGCTTCCTCATATCTGGGTGCTTCTTGGGCATTATTTTCCCAGTTTTGACGTGCCCTTTCTTGGAGTTCTTCAACTCGGGGTGGTCTTGCCTCCTGTCGAGCTCTGTAAGGCATATGATTGCCAGAGTAATTTCGCCCCTTCTCCGCAGCAAAGGCTCGCTCACCTTCCCGACACTCATCACGCAAATGGTCCAGTGTATATACTCTTACCGGGTACACTATTTGCTTCATCGGCTCACTGAGATTGCGCTTCACTGTTTTGATGATCCAGCTTTCATCCACTGGCATATAGACAGAAGCTATCAACCGTCGCATTGCCGTAAAAAAATCGTCCAGTGAATCTCCCGGCAACTGCTTCCTCTCAGCGATATCCTGAATCCTATCATAATCGCTTCGAGTGTCGCTGTAGCGTCCTTGCAAGGCAATTTTTAGCTCGTCCCAACTCCTGATCGGTTTTGTACGTATTAGGAGCCAGTATCACTCTGATGCTCCTTCTGTCAGCAATCGATGAAAATCGTTCAAAACATCTGCCCAGGCTATGTTGTAGTGCCTTTGGAGATGCTCCACTCGAAACATAAAGTCTTCCGCACTCATTCCATTTTTGTTGCCTGAGAACTGGATGCCCCATTTGTCCACAGTTACATGATGCTGGCTGCGAGTATTTCCGCGCATCTCTCCCATAGGTGTTGTGCCTCTCGTGAACTGGTGACCCATACTGCTTCTTTGGCTAGCATTTCCGCGGCTATGATTCCACCTCATCCCTCCAGGATGTACGTTGTAGTTCCTGTACTCTGGCTGTCTATTTGGTAATGTAGGCTGTGGTAACCTCTCGCAACTAGGCGCTGTGGGAACTCTTGGAACTGCACCTTGGGCGATTCCTAAACTAGCTACGTCGACTGCAGCTTGATTTCCTGGTACTAGTGTGTGGTTAGTTGCTAAAGGGCCAGATCCGTTTGTTGATCCCGAAGCTGAAGACGCTGCGTCTCGGATTTCGAGTTGTTTCATTAGCTCTGCGAATCCTCTTTGCATGCACTCTTCCATGCGACTATCCACCAGCTGCTGCAGATCGATTCTAAGTTGCTCTTGGGAAACCTGGATCATTTCCTGAATTTCTCGCATGTTCGAGACGCGATATGCCTCAGCATTCTCTTGGCTGTACTGCTCTTGGATAGGATCGAGCACTATATTAGAGTAGGTGCCGTACGGTGGGGTTGCATTATCCAGGTTCAGTTGCCTGCCTATGATTCCCCTTTGTTGCACGCTCATTCGGCCTTCTGGGACCCCTAATGCGCCACCCATTTGCTCCTCCAAAGGTATTACACCGGGCATATTGGCCGATTTTTCACCTCCCATTTTTTTTTTTTTAATTATTTGGACGATACTTTTTTCCCTTTTTCACCTCAATTTATTTATATTTTTTTAATACCTATATAGTTTTGACGGATACCAATCAATAATCAATTTTTTTCATATATTTAATAGGAGGAAAGAAGCTTCCCCTCTCATGGCTAACTTGCTCGTCGTTCTGCAGACTTTGTCTGCTTTCTGCGCTATAACCTATATGTCTTGCACAGTCTCTTTTTACAAATAACAGCTAAGTACTTACATAAATTGACATTGTTGACTGTTCAGGTCATCTTGAATACAGATGGCCGACAGTCAAGAAGCCAAGACATGTAACATAATACTAATTTATTTCGTTTCCTATAGGTGTCTGCTTTTTCTGCGCTCGGATGCTTCAGCCACTCGCGTCTCAGCTAGTGCTGGCCACCTTCACTTGCATTGACCACTATGAAATCACCGTACTATGGAATTTCGAACGTTCAACGCTCATTTGACAGACAACAGGAAACGAGGAATTAGTGATATTTACAGAACAATTATTTAATAACAGTATTTTAAGTTTACCCCCTAATTTTATTGACAAGCCTATCTACTCTCTTTCCCTACTCCTAACAGTCTTTTCTATTACTCTTTTGTCCGATCGCAAACCAACTCTTTAAGAATTTGGTGTCGCCGAACTATCCCAAACGGTCGCTAAACGCCTTAACCTTTCGGTTGGTCGTTGTCGTCGTATGGGAACCCTCCCTGATTCTAGTCTAAAACTACTTAATAACTACTCTATATCACAATTGGTTAAAGCCTCTATTAAATCTTGATCGCTAATTACTTGGTGTTCTCACCTTGTAATGCCGTCAAGGATCTTTAATGCTTACACCAAGAACGATATCGATCTCTGATATTTGCATTTGTTTTTCGAATTTCGATCTCTGTTAATCCTTGGAATTGACTCCTACCTCTCGAGCGGTAGGTTTCAACCCTTTAGGATCCACATAGTCAGAGTTCTTATTTTTGGCCACCTTAATGCAGCCGTTAATGCTGCCATTTATATTTTGTTTGGGCGCCATTATTGTTATGACCCAAGGTGGGCCATGCGTGTGTTTCCTCTTTGGGCAAAGTCCAGCTAGCTCCAGTCCTCAGGGTGAGGTCCACTAACCCTGCCCAGCACACGTAACAATAAACATCTAACATTTTTTTGAACATAACGTGCACACGCTAGACGTTACACAACTCTAATGACTGCACCATTTGAATTTACCAATTCAAATGCCATATTCAAATCTGAATTTAAATTTCCACTTTAACAAACAACATTCAAGCTCAATACCTCTTTTTTTTCTAACCTCCTAACAAAAACTAGAAACAACTAAAAAAACAAAAAACGAGAAGGCAAAGCTAACTTCGACTGTGCCGAAGTTCTAATACACTTGAAAAAGATTACTCCAACTGATTTAACCGGTAAAATATATATAGGATATAGATATCAAATACTTACAATTTTTAAATCATTGATAATAAAAATTTGATACCATAAAAAAAACTTTTCTTAGTAAAACACATTTTCCGTCCGATCGGTCCAATGGCAGCTATATGCTATAGTCCTCCGATTTTAATAAATTTTTTCGAAATTATGTGAAAGAATATAAAACTAATATATACCAAGATTGGAGACGCTACGATAGAAAAAAAAAGTTTTTCTCACTAAAAGTATTTTTTTGACCGACCGTTTATATGGCAGCTATATGCTATAGTCATCCGATTTTGATAAATTTTTTTCAAATTGTGTCAAAGCATATAAAACTAATATATATTAAGATTGGAGACGCTACGATGGAAAACCAAAAAGCTTTTCTCACTAGAAGTACACAGAAAAAAAAAAAGATCCCCGTATAAAGGATATGTAAAATATCATTTCTAAGATCAATTTTTTCCATATCCTTTAGACCTTTTCATATCCATTTGATGAAGAATTAAGATCAATTACATATCCTTTTTTTAAATATATCCTTTTGACATTTAAAATATCCACGGGTATGCAAACTAATATCCAATTGGTCTTGCTTTTGTCCGAATGTCGAATTTTGTAATCGAAAATCGAAAAGCCTATAGAGAGCAAGTCAATTATGACAGTTGGTGCGAAAGAGAAAGAATCATTGGAACTGCGAATTTCGATATCGCCGTCAGCGGCGCGCTTCACTCAACTCAAAAGACTTAAAGGGAGCGCATGTGCCAGTTGAATAAAACGTTAAAAGTGAAAAGATAAAAGATATTATAGTCTAATTTATAATCTGGTAAGTGATTTGTATTTACATAGTGCGAGTTTATCTGTGTGTGTGTTGTGTTTGGAGGTATCTACTTTTACAGCTGCTACTTGCCGCCAAGTCTCAACACCGCGGAAGCCTCGAGTATCCTAGAGAAGCTGGCAGATGATGCACGTGGGAAACACCCACTAGCGATAGCGGGGGATTTTAATGCATGGTCTACGGAGTGGGGCTGCCCATCCACAAATGCGAGGGGACAGGCGCTTTTGGAAGCCTTTGCAGCGCTAGATATAACCCTACTTAACACAGGACAGAAACAAACCTATTACAAGGCCGGGAGAGAATCAATAATCGATCTTACTTTTGCAAGCAGCAGCCTACTTTCCCTCAGCACATCGGAGGTAAGCGAATTCTACACGGGGAGTGATCACATGGCTATCATCTTTACGCTGAAACAACCCTGCAACGTGGGAAAACGACGCTTAGCAAGAATAGGCTACAGGGTCGAGACCCTGGAAGCGGAGATTATACCAATCCACATGGATGGCTTCTCCACGCACGGTACAGCTAACGACAGAGCAGACCAAATGGCGGATCAAATAAAATCGGCATGCGACTGTGCGATGCTCCCAAGAAGCAGTGGACCACCAAAGAGAAATCCTAAATACTGTTGATAATCCCTGGGGCCTCGCCCACAAGCTGGCAATGAAAACGTTCAAGGTGACCAACCAACATATGCCAACATGCCACGTGCAGATGGCTCAAATAGTAGAGGAACTGTTCCCTCAACAAGCTCTGCGTCCGCAATGGACACCGCCCAGACGAGAGCCACTGGAGTGGCAAGGAACGACAGTGGATGAAGTCCTTGCAGCAGCAAGTACTTTTAAGGATGATAAAGCGCATGGAAGTAAGTATTTACAGTGACAGATAATAAACAAAAAAAGATATTAAAACAATATATTATTTCAGAGTGGCGTTAAAAACTTTCATCGTGAGAATAGTTTTGGCTCACCCGCTTTGTTTTCTCAAACTTTGTATAATTCTCCAGAATCTTCGTTTTTTTTTTCAGAAAACGTAGTGTATTAAATTGTATATTGAATAAAATCATAAACAAATTCCTCTAAATTGTGCTGCCTTTTATTTGAAACAGATCATAGGGATATGAAATTATGATCAAATGGATCTAAATAAAAGATCATTGGGATATGAAATTAAGATCAAAAGGATATTAAATGGGTCAAATTAAGATCAAAAGGATACTAACAGATATTAAAAACAGATCATTCGGATATGGTTTTAAGATCAAATGGATCTTAAAAGATCATTGGGATATAAGACTAAGATCAAAAGTATATTAATAACAGATCAATTGGATATGAAATTAAGATCAAAATGATCTTGATAACAGATCATTTGGAACTGTCATCAAGATCAAATGGATATTTAAAAAATATGTAAAAAAGGATATTGGTTAACAGATCAAAAGGATATTTTATAAATATCCTTTTGATATTTCATATCCTTTTTTCGAATTAAAAATCAACTTCCAAAAGATCAAATGGATATTTTAAGATCAAAAAAAAGGATATGGCCATATCCAGTCCAAATGGATGTGGAAAATCATCCAATGGATCATCAAAAAATATCCTTTTTTTTTCTGTGTAGTTTTTTGACCGTCCGTTTCTATGGCAGCTATATGCTATAGTCATCCGATTTTGATCAATTTTTTCCGAATTGTGGGGAAACATATAAAACTAATATATACTACGATTGGTGACGCTACGATGGAAATCAAAAAAGTTTTTCTCACAAAGACTTATTTTTCGACCGATCGTTCCTATGACAGCTATATGATATAGTCATCCGATCCGGCCGGTACCGACATATTAGTTGCGTGCAGTAAAAAGAAGATTCTGTGCAAAATTTCAGCTCGATAGCTTTAAAACTGAGGGACTAGTTTGCGTAGAAACAGACAGACGGACAGACAGACAGACAGACAGACAGACAGACAGACAGACGGACAGACGGACAGACGGACAGACGGACAGACGGACAGACGGACAGACGGACAGACGGACGGACGGACAAGCGGAAATGAACTCAGCTCGTCCTGATCAAGAATATATATAGTTTATGGGGTCGAAAATGAATATTTCTATGCGTTACAAACTTCTGGGCAAAATTAATATACACTTTTCAAGTGTATAAAAACTAGACAAGCAAAAAAAAATTGGACAAGACAATTGGCAGTCTCCAGATGGATTGAGTCTTCTCATGCGCAACCCTCCCTTACCTTGCAGTAGGACATATTAAAATTTGGTGCTGCCCCAAAATAGCCGACGAGCAAGCATTTTTACACCATGATTGGTGTCACTCCTTCCCTCCCATTTATTAAATCCTTAATCTCTCATCTTTCTCGATTTCATTCTTAGTTTATTTATATAAATTTTGGCTTATATTTAATATATTTTTGTTCTTCTGTCTATAGTATTAATTATCCTTTTTTTTGGCAGTGCTATTGCAAACCTGCAAATCAAATTCAAAACAAATAAACAAAAATTGGAAAAATTATTCAAAAAAAATTCCTGCCTAAAAGAGCTCTCATAGGGGGAAACGTCTCCTTCAACTGGAGAACAACGCTTTTAAATAGACAATCTTGAAATTGTAGCACCTTAAACAAAAAAAAATAATAATACTAAACATCCGCCATCACCAATAAATAACAGAAAGGAATAAATAATTTGTTTAAATAATGAATAAATAAATAAATAATTTGAATAAATACTAAAAATGTGAATAAATAATTAAAATTTGAATAAATAATAAAAAATTAAATAAATAATAAATAAAAGGATAAAAAAAATATATGAAAAAAACGAAAACTTAAAAACTAACAAAAAAAAAACTTTTTAAAACGGACTTACATAATTAAAACTATAAGAACTTTGCCGCCTCTTGTTAGGCGTGTCGGCCTCTGCCAAGAAAAAATTTCTGAATAGCGATTTTTGTCAAATAATTATTTAAGTGCGGGGGGGATTCAGGCAGATGCGCAAAGAATTTTTATTGGCCACCAAAACTATCACATATATTTTGACACAGCAGGTGCAGCCAGAAAAAATAAGACTGCCGCTTTTTATCCCCAAAAAGAAAACTGACCAGGCCCTTGTAGGTGGCCTGGTCCTTGGTCTTCGTCGAGGCTGGTCACTGTTGGCTGCATATTAAAAAAAAATGTTCCTAATTTTTTTCTTTTTTTTTTGCTAACCTAACGCGGATAGGACTCACCCGTCCTTGTTGGCCAATCCTGCCAATCCAACGAATCCTTGTCTCCTAATGCTTGAATTTCTTTACTTTTTTAAGTGAGCAAATTAAATTTTTATTTATTTTTTTTTTAGGCCGTTTTAATTTATAAATATATTTCACTGCACTTTTGAATCTGCGACTGCGCGCAAGCAATTTGCCAAATCAACTAACCTTGGCCCACTTTTTCCCAAAGTCATGTTTCAGACTTTTCAAATGTTTCGGGTCATTGGCCTAATGACCGTCAAATTGCCGCCTATGATAGCTTATTACCCCCATCCCTGGCACTCTACGCTCAACAACACTGTCACTGCCAGCCCAAGGTTGCAGATTCAGGGTTATCGATAGTTTCTGCCTATCTGTTTTAAACGGCCACAACACCTCCATATTGCGTTGGCACTGTTTTCAATGCAGTCAACACATTTGCATATTGAATGCGACGACGAGTTTTGTAGATATGGCCAGAAGTTTTTGTTTCGCAAAAGTAACAACTTTCTGGCTTGTGATACGTCTGCCGATGCCAAGTCATGGGTTTCGAAAATGGCATGCACTGAGAATCGCAATTTTTTGATTGAGATTGCTTTAGTTTTAAAGCATGTGTTGTACAATGGGAGCAAAATATATATATTTTTTTCAAATTTTGGCGGTCGATTCTCTAAGCGAAGAAGAACTGTCAAAAAAATTCTGCAAGCAGAGGTGTAGGCTAGTTTGGTTATGGAACCAACGTTCTTTCCTGTTGAAGAGTTGACCAGAGTTGGACGTGAAAATTTATATTCAAAAATAATTTTGACTCCCACACATGTGCCTATTAATTTTTGTAATCTGGATATAATCCAGTCATCCTACATTTGCTCTGAAAAAATTTGGCATCTTCAGTTTAATTTATTTTGTGGCAACATGCTAAGGTAATTATTCTAGAAATTTTGTTGGATTCAATTTAAGCCTTTTATTTTCCAATTAGCAAAATTTTGTCTGTGGAGCCACAGAGGGAAGACGCCTTACTAGGTATTTTTGACCCACGCGGGTCAACTAATCAAATGGCCAAAAGAAGTCCAACAAATCGAGTTTTCTAGAGAACAAGACGAGGGATATCCAGGCTTTGCTGCTTGTGCAAGTTTGGCTAATATAATTCTTTCCATACTTCTCCTGGCCAAGAAGGTAATAGAAATCGCTATAGCCACATATCTGCAATGCCCTACATATTTTGGTTTCCCTCAGAATTAAATTCCAGTCAAGGTAATCTTGGCTCTCTACAGCTGTGGTGGATCGAAAGCTTCAAATCCACGAGAATTGGCAGAGGGAAGTGCAGGGAAAAGCAAAAAAAAAGCAGTCAAGCGATGTGTTGCAAGGCAGTGCATTCTGTCCAAAGTGTAATCTGTTAATTTCTTGCTAGTTCGATTATTAATCTTTTTTTTTGGCATAAAAGCTTGCAAAGTGAAAGAAAATAAGAAAACGAGTGTAATAACTAAAAGAAAAGTCCCAGCCCTTGATCTCACAAAGGTTATCCATAGCATAAAATCAGTGTAAAGTGCAATTAAAAAAATTATACGAAACAAAAATAACAAACACACATAGAAACGAAAATACAGTGAATACAAACGATTGGGAAACAACTACAACAACACGAAAATCTAAACCAAACAACAAAATAAAATTTCCTTTAAACACAATCAATCAAATAAGTGATGCACAGCAACTAAAATACGTCGAAAAATATTTAAAAACAATACCCAACATTTTTGCAAACATCCTACATCAAGAAGGCCTTCATTGTTATTGGTGAGTGTAATACAGGTGCCTACTGTGTCTGGAGAAAGCTTTTAAGCGTGCATTTCGAGCCCATAAACACCTTATTTAAAGCACCTTATCTTTGCAAAAGCTTCATACGGTATTAGTTCTCTCCAGGCATAAGTAGGTCACTTTTTTGTTTTGATTGTGATCTTAAAACTTTGTGGTAATCAACTCAGCTGATCGTGTAAAAGCCGAAAGAGGTTAAAGATTCACTCTTATGCAAAATACTTTCAACTGAGTTGTTCACAACCTTTTCTTACCAAAATCTATTTGCTGTTGTTTATGAAGAATTTAAAGAAATATTAATTCAATGATAATTATGAGAAAAATTTATTAAAATTAATTTACTGTATTTCTGAAAAAAGAAAATTTAATTTAAAGAAAATTATGAAAAATTATTTAAAGAAAAATTAAGAAAATTTTATGAAAATTAAGAGAAATGAATAATAATTAATTCCAAGAAAGCTAAGAAAAATAGTTAAAGAAAATGAAGTAATGCCTCTTAAAAGTAAAATTAAATTAATTTCTTAAACCAAAAACAAAACAAAAGAGATACAAAATAATGATACCGATTTAAATTCATTTTGTTTTGAAACTTTATATGTTGTTCGTTCGCATTCAATTTATAATACTATACTTCTATCTAAAATTCAAACTCTATATTTGTAACCCATCATTAGGCATAATGTCATCTCTATATTTGTATTCCAAACTCTAGGCGCATAATGCCATCTCTATTTGCATACCTTTAAGCACACATACACATATGTTCTATGTATTGGCACGCCGCTACGTCGGCGTCTAATTGTGAAATTCATTTTCAGTACCAAAAAGACTTCGCAACGAACAGGAATTAAAAATCATACAGTCCACTTAAATTCAATCGTCTTTTTTCTGATCATATGTGTTTGTATATAAAGCTACATATTGCATGCCACTTTACGTATAAATATTTATATTTTCTGGGTTTCAGCTGTGAATAACTTTTGTGAGAAAACGAGTATTAACAATTTATAATGAAAGTCCCGACCCTATGAATTTTCTTTTTCGAGTCACTGCAAAAATAGAAAACATGCGATTATTCATTGATATCATTAAAGTTTAAATTTATGCAAAATTTTGATTTCTTCTTCCAATTTTAAATATTTTATATGAACGTAAAATCAATAAGAGCTTATGAACTAAATTAAATTAATAATAGTAAACTAAAATTATGTTGATCTAAAACTAAGTACAAGAACACCCATTAAAATGGCAGAGACTCCAACCTCGGGAGCGATTAACTTGTTTGTAATGAATAAATATTGAACATAATAAATTTCTGAAAATTTTAAGCTTTTTCCTGAAGGTGTAATGAGTTAGGAGAAGAAGGGCTTTTGCATTTGGGAACAGGCAATATTATCGATTGCAACTGGCCTGTTCATAGGTAGGGTGGGTATAGAATCTATACTATAGATGCATGGCTGCTAGCACACCAGAGCAGCTGCAGAATACAACTGATGATGATACTCTTGAAGACTTTATATTTGTGTTAGGTTGTGACTAATTTCAGGCATGGGACTTTATATTATTATGTACGACAAGCAGGTGGAAAATGATGACAGCAAAAAACCCCCCCAGCCGACTGCTTTTGCTAGCTGAGTCCCATCAGCTGTTTTCGTTGACTCGGATTCTATTGTCAGGTTAATAGTTTAATTGAAGAAGAATATTTTACAACAATTAACTATGTAGCCGTTACAAGCACATGACTAGCAACAATATTCGGGTTCATACCAAGCACTTTCTACAAACGAGCGGGGCCGGTAGACGGCGCACAGTGGCTCGTTTGGCCGATACAGTGGCTCGTTTCCAGATAGCCAAAAAAACTTTGGTTTTTGGAATTTGGTCGATTACTTTAGATTTTACAGTGGTTCGAAGTTGAATAATTTGTTAAACATTTGAATTTGTGATTTTTTTCGTTTCAAATGTCATCTTTGTTTGTTTGGACGTTGATGTACAATGCGCAGTACGTTCAAGTGGCCCAAGCGACACCAAGCCGAAGCTTGTTACGCGCGAACCCCAGGCAAAATAGTAGCCCACCTCCCGCCCAACCGACCGGGGGGCGCTGCCACAAACGAGTGACACGAAAACGCGTAGAAAAACACGGAATTAAAGCAAACTACGGGCTAAATACGTTAATATAGAGGTTTTTATAGCAGAAATAGAATCTTCTAAACTAATTACTCGAAAGATTTTATTGTAGTCAGCACAAAGGACACGAAACGGCTCATGCAAAGCATAGTTAGTAGTACAACGTTTTAAAGATAAGGGGATATAGTTACGTGTCTGTCTAACAGGAACACTAAGATTAATTTGACTAAGCAACTCTGATGAGTCGATTTCACCATTTATTAGTCTATGTATGAAGATTACACCAAGCATAACTCTTCGGTTAATTAAGGAGGGAAGGTTTATTAAAAGAAGTCTACTAGAATACGATGGTAACCGGACCTCAGGATTCCAATTCAAACCACGAAGAGCAAACAATAGGAATTGTTTTTGCACCGATTCAATTCTATCTTGATGGATCGAATATTGTGGAGACCACACACATGAACCATACTCAAGAATTGGACGGACAAGAGAAGTATAAAGAATTTTGGTCGTATAGGGATCATCAAATTCCTTAGAATAACGCTTAATAAACCCAAGAACACTTCTGGCCTTACTTACAGTAGCAGTTACATGAGAGTCAAATTTAAGATTATGATCAAGAATTACCCCCAGATCATTTACTTCATTGGCACCATCGTTTAGACGCTCTAATGCCACATTATCAAGCGTGTATGTGACCAGTTGTGGTAAGCTTCTATAAAATGTCATAACCTTACACTTCGAACTATTAAGGTTTAGGAGATTGAATTCACACCATGAGTGAAATGCATCCAAGTCAGTTTGCAAATGATATCGAGATACCAAATCTTTATATGTTAAACAAATCTTAACATCATCAGCATACATAAGGACTCGTGAATGAGTCAGAACTGAAGGTAGATCATTGATGAATAGAGTAAAAAGCAATGGACCCAAGTGACTACCCTGGGGTACTCCAGAAGTAACTTGGATACACTTAGAATATGAATTTCGAAATAGAACCTTTTGGGTTCTATCACTTAGGTACTGAGAAATCCAACTGAGAAGGTTAGTGGGAAATCCAATTAGGCTCAGTTTGTGAAGCAGCAAGGAGTGGTTTACAGAATCAAATGCCTTACTAAAATCAGTATAAATGACGTCAGTTTGCATTTAACTTAAGAACCCTTTTATCACTAAGGATGTAAACTCTAAGAGGTTAGTGGTGGTAGATCTACGTCTCACAAATCCATGTTGGAACGGTGAAATAATGGAACTACACAAATGTTGCAATTGAGATGTTATAATTTTCTCAAAAGTTTTAGGAATTGCAGACAACTTGGAAATACCCCTATAGTTTTCAACATCAGACTTATTGCCCTTTTTATGAAGAGGAATGATAAAAAAATTCCTTCCATAACATTGGGAAGGAAGATGACTCAACAGACAATTTAAATAATCTATGGATAGGCTTACACAGTGATTCAGCACATTACCTAAGGACACAACCAGGTACTCCATCTGGACCAGGTGCGTACACAGGTTCGACTGAGCTAAGATCGCAAAGGAGCGAACTTTCAGTTATAACGGGGCTAAAAATGAAATTTGATTCATTTAACTGGTAAGGATATGATTGATTCGCACTGTACCTAGAAGTCGAGTAGGTAGATTTAAAAAACTCCGCAAAAAAATCGGCTATGGCCTGATCAGTATTTGCATTCTCATTACCTTAGAGCACAGAAGAGGGTAAGGTGGAAGACTTGCGCTTAGAATTAACAAAGGAATAAAATTGCTTAGGATCTTGCGAGAATTGAAGCCTGCAACGGCTAAGATAATCTTTATAACATTGTGCATTAAGCACATTGAAATTTGAACGGGCAACCACATACCGGGAGAAATCCGACGACTTTCCCGATTTTTTATATTTTTTAAAATACCTCGTGAATTTAAGGAATCATAAAAAAGTTTAATGGCAACATCAATATCTGTACAATTGTACAATTGGGACCAATCGGTATGCAGAATAAGATTGTTGAGCTTTATAAAATCAGTTTTACGAAAACAACGGGTTCTAGCTATTGAAATCGTAGAAGCAGAGCACACACGGGAAGGCAAATCAATGGTAAGGTCCAATGTAGGATGAAAAGGGTCTTCTGGAAGTACTAATGGGTCAATTCTAGATGCAACATTGTTGGAGGGATCCAACAAAAAAATCAAATCAAGTGATCTGTTTATCGAGTTGCGAATAGGATTAACCTGTACTAGGGACAACTGATGAAGTCCATCGATAAAATCATGGGATTTCGAAGGTAGGAGCGCGGTTGATTCATCATTTGAGGACCAACCGACTTCAGGCAAATTAAAGTCGCCAAGAACAATCAAAAGATCACTGTTTAATAGCAGTGAAGAGACTGACTGAATGGCAGATAGGTGATCATCGTAAATAGTAGTATCGGATTGTGGAGGAATATAGGAGCAAGTAATAAAAACAGAAAAATTAGGAAAAGTAACTTTTACACTTAAAAATTCAATCTCATGTGGAATAAAAGATTGTGTAAGTTCCGACGAAAGGCCGGAATCCACAGCAATTAAAACCCCATCACCCACACGAGAGGCACGATCACATCTATAAGTGGAGTATATTGTAGGAAAGAATGTCGAGTCATGAGTCTCTGGTTTTAACCACGTCTCAGTAAATACAATAATTTGAAAATCAAAAGCTACACTGTCTAGAAAAAGCTTAGAAAGTTTAGAATTAAGTCCTCGAACATTTTGATATGCGAGTAGAAGGGAGGAAATTAGTTTTTTGACGCAACAGCAGAAATAGAGGCGCCAGAAGGTATAGAAGGAATTGAGATAGGAGGCCGATTTTTCTTTTTGGTTCTAAACTCTTTAATGTACAAATAATCCGGCCAAAAATCTTTAGAACAAACTGTGCTAAAGATTGAATCCGGAACACTTACTTTAAAGGAGGCAATCTCCCTTTCATAGGAAAATTCAAACTTTTCCACCATAATATTTTGGGCTTGAACTTTTGCCTGAACATATGCTTTGACATCATCAGATGTCATTTCAGGGGCAACCCTAGAAACAAAAACATGTTTTTTCGGTGGAATACCTATAAGAGGCCTAGGAGCACCCGTTATCCCAACTACCCTGGTAGAGCTTACCAAAATAGGAGGAACAGGTGGCGCAACCACAGCAATCTCCATAGGTACACTAACATCCGGAGGGATCGGGACCCCCTGGGTGGACAAGTCGGACATTACATCCGATATCACCTGACTAGAAGCAGAGCCGATGCTATTATCAGTAGCAACAACACCACTACCAGATAATCTCCGGGCAGGAGCCGGAGTATTGAATGATATCAGACGCTGTATATTAGGAGAAGATGGACTATGAGTCTGAACTGGGACAGTAAGAACCTCACAATTCTGAGGCACCCCAGAGATATTGTTTTTTTTGCGCTTAGGAGACTCATTCAACAGCTTTAAACTACCGAATTGTGAATCCAGCACCAAGAACCCGTCATTTAGTTTACGAAAACTAGCAGACAGGTTCTTCAAACCATCTCTAGTCTGCCTCATGAACAATATCATGTACTTTTCCACTCCCCGACAATGCTCACAACTCCACTTTAAGCCAGTTCGCAGGCCAATGGCGTGCACATTTTGCGTGAATGATATGGTCACAAAGCCAACAAGAAATATAATCGTCATTGGCATCCGAAATCTGACAGTTCTTATAACAGCAGACAATATAACTCATGTTAACTATATTTAAAATCAATATGTAGTAATCAAAGGTTTACAGACCAAAATTGCACAAAGGGTTCCAATCAGGCAAGCAGAAGCAACAGTAACTTGAGCAGCAAGTTACAGGAGCAATGCTATTTAAATGCACAAACACAACCCAACAGCGCGAGAGTAACCGATCGCGAGCGTGAGAGAGAATGAGCGTGAGAGACGGTAAGCAACACCCAGCACCAACAACACAACAACAAACAAAATGTAAACGGATCGCGAGCGCGGGTGGCAAAGTGCACAAGAACAATATAAACGCAAAGACAAATTTACAGCTACAGAAGTAGAACGGAGAATTAAATAAATGTATTTATTTATCTTCGCTTTTGCGTTTATGTTGCTGTTTACTAAATCACAAATCACAATAATACATAAACATGCACTATGAAAACAAACGAAATGACAAAATAGATGTTAAGACACAGGCAAATAAATTATGCGTAGCGAATAAAAAAAAAGCATATAAGCATATAAAAAACCAAACTGGTATTCCGATTTGAATTTGGTTGATTTTATTCAAAAGATGGATCAATTAATTGAAATGCATTTACACATTTTTATTATTTCAAATATGGATGTTGGAACTCAGGTTTTGGGTGGACACTATTTTTGGGTCAATTTTGTAGCATTAATAGTCTCGGAAAAAAAGGTTCGCTCTACACAATTAATTTGAAGCATGAAAATCATGTGGGAGCTAATAATTAATGTATTGTAAAAGTTGCAGCTGCATATCCTCGCATAACTAGTCGCAGCAATGATATATGCCAAGTAACACTCAGGTAAAGATGACGTGGAAAGAAGAAGAACAAAAACGTTAATGCAGATAGTTGACACTTGACTTTTGTGGTTTCTGCGATTTGGCACTAACAAGTGGGTATATTTTGTACCTAGCTTTGCAAACCTTTTCAACAGGTAATTCTTATTGTAGAAAGTTGGTCATTTTCCCTTTTTTGAGATTTGTATTTTTACCTAATAGGGCGTAACCCCTTTTATATGTTGCTGCCTGTGTTTCTTGTGTACATGCTTATAAAGGGCTTATGACAGTCAAGGCAGATTATTCAGATTTGAAGAGTGATGCGAAAAAGTACTCATATATTGTTCAATTCTTATTATCGAAAATGGACAACCGAAAATTATTCGAGTTAATAACCGAACTGAATTTGACAAACGAAAATTCAAAGAATGATGCCCAATGCCCAGCAAAATTAAAAACGTATTCTACAAGTTAAAATCCAAATGGAAGTCATCAAATCGGTGCGAGAAAAATTTTATAACAAAAAACTCGATTTGGCTAGATGGATTTACTTATTTCAAAGATATTGACGATGCAGCCAGGACTTCTTCAGGGAAACAACGAGGCAGGCCAACAAAATGTGTCGATGAGTGCTGAACATTCACCAGAAAAAGGAAACTTCAGGGTGCCACAATGGAAATCAGCACCGACCATCTATCGGAGGCATTGTCGGTGAAATACTCGAAAGATCAGGAGAGGAACAAATCGATTGTAACAAAGGCTGTTGCAATTGCTAGTCCTGTGCGTCTTAAGCGCATTAAGGACAATATCATTATACCGCCAAATGTGCAGCCCACCAAGTACACTGGAGAAGAAGCCTTGGCCCTGTTTTTGGACTTGGGATTGTCCAAACAGAAGTACAACATAATGAGGAACTCATTAAAGAAGAACAAAGTGGATGTTCTTCCCAAATACGCAGACTTAACTGTTGTAAAAAAAAGAGGCAGTTCCGGATCCTGTAGAAGTCACTGAAGTGTCGGCACAGATAAAACTTCAGACACAGCGAAACGCATTGTGAAAGCCTACCCGAAACGGTTTTGGGAGCATTGTCAGAAAACCTGACCCTATTCTGCAAATGGGGCTGCGATGGATCATCGGGACAGAGTGCTTACAAGCAAATAATAAGTTCCGATGGAGGCCCAGTGAGTGATGGGAACATGTTTATGGCCTCACTTGTCCCACTGCGGCTGAAAAATGGAGAAGTGGATTACTGGAAAAATCCTCGGCCCTCATCAGTACATTTCTGTCGACCAATTATGTTCAAATATGAAAAGGAAACGTCAGCATTAACTACAAGTACTGTTAACAGTATTAAGGAGGAAATATCTGCTCTAAGGCCAATCCCAGTGGAAACTACAGGAGGGAAATTCGTCCTGATAGTATTTCAATGCTTTTTGACTATGATTGATGGAAAAGTCTTGAACGACATCACAAATACCAAATCAACATTGACATGTGCTATCTGCAAGAGGAAGCAAAAGGACTTTCAGGAAGTCGAGACATCGGAAACGGACGAGCATAATTATGAATACGGTATTTCTCCATTGCTTGCGAGGATTAGATGTATGGAGTTCATGCTTAAATTGGCATATACTCTTCCACGACTAGGAGACGACTCTGATGACAGTGCCAACATAAAAACAAGGGAAAGTTTGAGGAAACGGGATATACAACAAAAGTTCTTGGCGGAGCTCGGGCTGAAAGTCGACTGCCACAAGCAGGGCTATGGAAACACAAATGATGGAAACACATCCCGGAGATTCTTTAACAACGATGAGGCAACTGCTGAGATAACAGGAATTCATCTGGATGTCCTCAAAAGGTTTAAGATCATTCTCAATGTCTTAAGCTGTGGTGAAAATGTTGATGCATGCAAATATGGAAAATATGCTAAGGAGACAAGAAATCTTTTATGTGCAAAATATCCGAAAAAAAACTAACTCCTACTGTTCATAAAATATTGGATCATGGTGAGCAGATAATACAACGAAAGCTTTTATCGATGGGAGAGTTGTCAGAAGAAGCCCAAGAGTCTAAAAACAAAGACTACAAAAGGTATAGTTATTCTTCAAGAAAACACGGACCTTTTCAACATGTTGTCGGCCTCCTCTGATCCCCGTATCTCATCTCTCAGACACATTAGAACACTCGACGAATTAACCGAAGAATATTCACCAGAAATATTAGATCTATTAAGTACTAATAATATGAATACCTATACTGACACCATTTTTAAAGAAAATTAACAATTTCAATGTTAGAAATAATTTTTAATGAAAATAAATTTTTTTTTGTAATTTCAAATAATATTTTTATTAAATTTAGTTAGTTTTAAAGCACTATTTTAAATAAATCGTAAATAAAAATTAAAATGATTTGCCTATTTCATGAAATCTTTTCAGTGTATTCAAATATGAACTTTAGCAGCCGATCCTAAGATTTATTTATTTATTTATTTTTTTTTTATTTATAAACAACTACCCTAGCAATAATAAAATTACAGGCTAGCTTAATATTACGGGGCAATGGCAGCAAGGGCCTTCAGCTCCAGATTGTTTATGATTATTACATGGATTAATTTTTACAAGTTAAGGTTAAGATGATTTATATATTTAGGGCTTAAGTATAACTGAAGGGTTTTGGTAGTTTCTGTTAGATTTGGTGATATATGTTGGTGGACTTGAGGTAGTGTAGGATTGTGCTTATGTTTTCAGGTGAGGGGTTTGATAGAAGTTGAAGTGGGTTATTGTTGCCGAAAATTGCTTGTCTGTGTGAGGTTTGTGATGGACAGGTGCTTAATATGTGTTCTATTGATGTCTGGCTTGAATTGTTGCAAAGAGAACAGGTGTTTGGACTTTTGTCGATGTAGTGTTGGTGTGTTATTTTAGTGTGGCCTAGTCTGAGACGGGTTATTTTTATTTGGTCTAAGTGGGTTATTGATTGTCCTTTGTGTTTAAAGAGGTGGTAGCTGTTAAGTTTATTTGGGTTGATCAGTTGGTACCAGTTCGACGTTTGGCTCAAGTTGGTTTGCATTTTTGTAAGGTGTGTCGTTTTGATGTGTTTTTTAATGTCTTGTACGTTGATGTTTTCTGTTATAATATACGGGTGTTTTGTAGAGATTTTCGCGGCGTTGTCTGCAAAGTCGTTTCCCTTTATACCTACATGGCCTGGTATCCAAATAAGTTTAAATTTAGGGTATGATTTAATTAAAATATTTCGGGCTATTGCTGAGTAGTGTTCTGAATTATTTATATTTGCAGTATTTGCCTCTTTTGCTTTTAAACGTTTGTAAGGCTCCACAAATTGCTATAATTTCAGAGGAGAATACTGTTGAGTAGTGTGGTAGAATGCCTGAATTTATTCCTGTTTCTGTTGTGATTGCAAAGGCTGTGATTCCGTTTATTTGTGATCCGTCTGTGTAAATAAATATGCGGTTATTATTTTCGTTTTTTATTTCGTTAAATTTTGTGCGGTATATTTGGGGACTTGTATTTTCTTTTGAAGTGAATCTAAGTGATGTGTCTATTGTGTTTTGTTTTAAATACCAAGGTGGTTTTGTTTGTGTGATGGTTTTAGTGGGTTGAAACGGTAGGTTATTTTTCTGGCAAGAAACGATGATTCGGTCTATAGTTGATTGGTATTTGTGTTTTTTAGGTGGCTTGTATTTTTTTGTTATGCTAATGATGGGTGAGTTTTTAGCGGTGATAAGGGTCCTAAAGAGTTGTGCTGTAAGTAGATCGCGTCGGTTTTCGATTGGATCGGTTTTTGCTTCACATAGAATGTTGTTTGTAGGTGTGGTTCTAAAGGCTCCTATAGCAAGTCTATAGGCTGTATTTAGTGTTGATTTTATTGGCCTTAGGTTCGTTTTTGGGGCGTAGCCGTAAATGGGTAGACAATAGTCAGCCTTTGCTGTTATTATTGATTTAGTTACATTAATAAGCGATGTGGTGTTGCAGTTAAACCTCGGGCTTGCGAGGCATTTTATGATATTTATTTTTTGTTTAAGCGCAAGCGTAAGTTGATCGGTGTGAGTATTCCATCTGTGTTTATTGTTAAAGTGTAGTCCAAGTATTTTGAGAGAGTTGACGTTTTCGAGTTGGAGGTTACCCGTGGATATGGTGCATCTACAGCTCTGCTTTCTGCAGACGTGCATATGTTTGCATTTAGATTGGGAGAGTTGTGCGCCTGAGTATTCGCACCAGTTTAGAATCGTTCTGCGGATTGGTTGCAGGTCTATTGTGATGTTTTTCTGTTTTGTAACTTTAAAATAATGTTGAAGTCGTCGGCGTATGCACTAATGCTAAGGTTTGGGTGTTCTGTTATCTGGGATGTTAGTTTGTTGAATGCAACTACAAAGAGTACCACTGAAAGTGGAGAGCCCTGGGGAATGCCGTTGTGAATTGGGTGAAATGACGAGTAAGATGAATTAACACGAACTACGATTTTTCGGTTTGTCATAAAATTTTTTACATAACTGATCATTTTGGGACCTGTTTTCCATTCGATGAGCTGGTCAAGAATAGAGTGTGCACCTATTCTGTCAAAAGCTTTTGCAAAATCTAGTGATATTATTGAAGTGTGGCCTTTTCTGGAGATGGATCTGGCTATAAGATGGTCTACGTGTAGTAGACTATCTATAGTAGATTTCCCCTTTTTAAAACCTGTTTGGCTGATGTGTATAAGTTTGTCGTTGATGACAAACCACCACAGCCTTTTAGCTATTATTTTATCAAGAACTTTTGATAAGCACGGATTGAGAGATATTGGACGGTATGAGTTGATTTCTGTTTTACTGGCGTTTGGTTTAAGGATTGGTACTATAATGCTGGTCTTGTATGCTTGTGGTATGTGGTTGTTTATTATGTTATTTTGTAGGTTAACTATTCTTTGTTTTGTTTTTATGTCTGTGTTTTTTAGCATTGTGTAGTTTACTCTGTCAAGTCCGGGTGTGTTTCCTTTGAGGGAATTTAAGGCTGATGAAAATTCTATTAGTGTTATGTCTTTTTCAATTTCTTGTGCTTTTGGTCTTGGAACGTATGTGTATGTGTGGCTGGTAGATAGTGAGGAGTATTTGGCATTTATGCAGGTAGTTGGAAAGTTTGTGTCTTGTGATGCTTCTGAAAAGTTATTGGAAAAAAGCTCAGCAATTTCTGTTTTGTTCATGGTTGATTGGTTAGTGTGTGGGTTGTGAATGCAGTGTATGTTTTTTATTGTATTGAGACCGCAGAAGCGTCTAATGTTTTGCCAGATTTTTTTGGAAGGGGTGTCCGGTGCTATTTGTGAGGTGAAGGTTTCTGTACTTTCTTTTTTTGCTGTTTTAAGTGTTCGTCTAAATAAGGCGTTTGCTTTTTTATATTTAATAATATTTTCTTGTGTAATGTGTCTTTTTAATTTGCGCCATGTTTTTGTTTTTTTGGTGTGTAGTTTTTGCAGTTCTTTGTTCCACCATGGAACTGTGCGAGGACGATTTTTGTGATGAAATTGGGGAATTGAGTAGTGTGCACTGGATAATAAAATTTTGTGTATTGTTGCTGCCTCTTTGTTTATGTTTGTATTTGGTTGTAGTTTCGAAGATAAAGTCTCTGTCCACTCTGTGAAAAGTTTCCAGTTGGCTTTTTCTGTTATGAAGTGTGGCCTGGCGGGTGTGTCTATTTCGTTGGATGTAAACAGGGTCGTAATTAGAGGAAGGTGGTCACTGCCATAGAGGTCATCTTCAGTTTGCCATGTACTGTCGATTTGGAGAATTGGGCTGCAGAAGGTAAGGTCTATATGTGTAAGTGTATTATGTGTGCTTAGATGCGTAGGTGAACCGTCGTTTAAAAGAGTGTAATTCGATTGGGTAATGAAATTTTCGAGTATTTTTCCTTTTCTGTTGTTTGAGTTGGAACCCCATCTTCTGTGCCAACAGTTAAAGTCACCAGTGACTAACGTGGGTACATTGGATGGTTCTAGGACAGACTCTAGATTAGTGTGAGAAAAATGCTGATTTGGGGCAATGTACGCTGATATTAGTCTGAATTTAAGTTTAGACTTAAGTTCTACACATACAGCATCAAAGTCGTCGTTAATCGTAATCTCATGGGCTTGAATGGATTTGTGGATAAGTAAGGCTACACCTCCATATGCATGTGAGGTGTTCTTTTCTAACAGAGAGTAGTTAATAGGAATGGGGATGGATTGGGTATTAAAAAGGTGGGTTTCTTGTAGGGCAATTGCTTGTGGGTAGTATTTTTTAATTAATGATTGTAGTTCGCTGTAGTTATTTATATATCCTCTCATGTTCCATTGTATTATTCTAAAGTACAGTGTAAATATTATAAATTATTGAGAGTTGTATTATAATTAAGTGAGTTTACAGCGAGTAAGAATGTTTGCCTTGCAGCGGCCGATCATCTGCCGGTTTGGCAGTTGGCGGCTGCTCGGCGTGTGTTGGTGGTTGCCGGGGGGTGAAGGCGGTCGAGTAGGCGGCAGATAATAGCTTCCAGTAGCTGCTGTTACTGGTTTTTATAATCTGCTCGCCCACTCGAACGCCCCCGCCCCCCGGCGACCTTAGGGTGTTTTTTACTTATCACATGTCAAAATCCATTTGGTCGTCGTCTGCATCGTTTGGGAGTTGGTTTGGTTTTTTCTTGGTGTCTTTGTTGGTTTTAGCTGGGTTCTGAAGTTGTAAGCGTCTCTTTTAAAAAGAGATGTTTTGGTGTCTGTTAGAATTTTTGTGGAAGTTGTAATTGTGGTGTTGCGGTTATTTGTTTGGTTGGCGGTGTTGGTGGTTGTTTGAGCCGCAGTGGCGTGGACTGTCTTGGTGTTGGGATCGGTTTTTGTGTTGTTGGTCTCTGGTATCGCATTGGATGATGTTGGTGTTGGGCTGATGTCGGAGTAGGTTTGAATCTGACGGATTTGCTGTTGTGAGGTTGATTTGTTTTGTTGTGGATGGGCTGCTGAAGCATATGATAAGTTGGAGTTGTTGTTGTAGCGCTCATTGTAGATTTGGAAGGCTTGTTTCATGTTGGTTTTTTCCAGTACGCGAATGGCTTGAATCTCTTTGTGTTTGATAAACGACGGGCAGTTGCGATCGAACGTACTATGATGGTAGTTGGTGGTGATGCCGCTCTCTTTGCAGTTTACACAGCATTTAAGATTGCTGCATTTTTCGTTCTCTTCTATGTGTGGTGGGTTAGCGCAATCTAGACAAAGTGGATCTCTTCCACAGCCGTTAATAGTGTGTCCAAGCCGACCACATTTTTTGCACCTCATGGGCAGAGGAATGTAGGGCCGAACACTTACTCTCTGGTAGCCGATGTTGATTTGTGTGGGTAAGTTAAGAGTAGCAAATGTAAGTATGGAAAGTCCAGTTTCTTGTAGTTCCTCGTTCTGCTTCTTCACTATTTTTTTGCATTCGGTGACGTTTTGTGCTTTGAGTTCGTGAACGATTTCTTCCTCTTTTATGCCTCTTAGGTCGTTACAGTAAATAACTCCCTTTGAGAAGTTAAGAGTGTTGTGTTCGCTTACATCGATTTTGATCTCATTATTTAATGACGTCAGTTGAATGAGTTTTATGGCTTGTGGAATTGTTTTTGTTTTTATTAGGATAGTCCCGTTACGGAGTTTGGTGCATTCGTCAATTTCGCCGCAGCAAACATTGTCGATTACCTTTTTGATGAGGAATGGTGAGACATTGGTGAGGGTTTCTTTGTTGTTGCTTCTTTTCATAATAAGGTATTTAGGGCCGGTGGATTGATTTTTAAGTTTTTTGCTTGTGTCATTAGAGATTTGTTGTCGGTCAGGGGGGTCGGGGTCCCCCATTTTTGGAGGTTGAGTTTTCACTGGACGGAAGAGAATAGAGTTTGACTTTTTCTCTTTAGTTGTGAGTTTAAATTTTTCGTAAGTTTTAACTTTTTTGTTTGAGCGCACGAGGATGATGGTTGATAGACACGTCTTGGCTAGGCAACGATCGGTTTCGAACTCTGATCCTAAGATACCCTGTTGACCTACAAAGACATGCTTTAGCTCATTTTAAAGACACATTAATTCTCTTTAATCGTCCTTTTGAAATTTTTCAAATATCTCTTTCCGTTCAAAAGTTATGATTTTTGCAACGCTAAATCGGCGAAACGAGCCACTGTGCGGCGTGGCATGTATTGAAAATTAAGATGCTTCCGTCTGGACGTTACATACATTTGCACAAACCCAATATACTCATGGTACAGTCGGTACAGAGTTTAAAAATTAAATCGATGGATTATAAGACTCGGTTTTTTTAATTGGCTTGGGCTCATCTTAAAAGATCTGTAAATCGTCCCGTCGTCCCCACAGCTTCTGGTTGAAGCACGTTTAAGCTGGACAAAATATCCGCAGGTGCTAAAAATAGGTTCCAAACAGGATCAGCTGTTTAAGTTACAATATTTCACGTCAATGAAACAATAAGCGAGTAATATAATAAAGATATAAAGATATAAAGATATAAAGATATAAAGATATAAAGATATAAAGATATAAAGATATAAAGATATAAAAAGATATAAAGATATAAAGATATAAAGATATAAAGATATAAAGATATAAAGATATAAAGATATAAAGATATAAAGATATAAAGATATAAAGATATAAAGATATAAAGATATAAAGATATAAAGATATAAAGATATAAAGATATAAAGATATAAAGATATAAAGATATAAAGATATAAAGATATAAAGATATAAAGATATAAAGATATAAAGATATAAAGATATAAAGATATAAAGATATAAAGATATAAAGATATAAAGATATAAAGTATAAAGATATAAAGATATAAAGATATAAAGATATAAAGATATAAAGATATAAAGATATAAAGATATAAAGATATAAAGATATAAAGATATAAAGATATAAAGATATAAAGATATAAAGATATAAAGATATAAAGATATAAAGATATAAAGATATAAAGATATAAAGATATAAAGATATAAAGATATAAAGATATAAAGATATAAAGATATAAAGATATAAAGATATAAAGATATAAAGATATAAAGATATAAAGATATAAAGATATAAAGATATAAAGATATAAAGATATAAAGATATAAAGATATAAAGATATAAAGATATAAAGATATAAAGATATAAAGATATAAAGATATAAAGATATAAAGATATAAAGATATAAAGATATAAAGATATAAAGTAAAGATATAAAGATATAAAGATATAAAGATATAAAGATATAAAGATATAAAGATATAAAGATATAAAGGTATAAAGATATAAAGATATAAAGATATAAAAAGATATAAAGATATAAAGATATAAAGATATAAAGATATAAAGATATAAAGATATAAAGATATAAAGATATAAAGATATAAAGATATAAAGATATAAAGATATAAAGATATAAAGATATAAAGATATAAAGATATAAAGATATAAAGATATAAAGATATAAAGATATAAAGATATAAAGATATAAAGATATAAAGATATAAAGATATAAAGATATAAAGATATAAAGATATAAAGATATAAAGATATAAAGATATAAAGATATAAAGATATAAAGATATAAAGATATAAAGATATAAAGATATAAAGATATAAAGATATAAAGATATAAAGATATAAAGATATAAAGATATAAAGATATAAAGATATAAAAGATATAAAGATATAAAGATATAAAGATATAAAGATATAAAGATATAAAGATATAAAGATATAAAGATATAAAGATATAAAGATATAAAGATATAAAGATATAAAGATATAAAGATATAAAGATATAAAGATATAAAGATATAAAGATATAAAGATATAAAGATATAAAGATATAAAGATATAAAGATATAAAGATATAAAGATATAAAGATATAAAGATATAAAGATATAAAGATATAAAGATATAAAGATATAAAGATATAAAGATATAAAGATATAAAGATATAAAAGATATAAAGATATAAAGATATAAAGATATAAAGATATAAAGATATAAAGATATAAAGATATAAAGATATAAAGATATAAAGATATAAAGATATAAAGATATAAAGATATAAAGATATAAAGATATAAAGATATAAAGATATAAAGATATAAAGATATAAAGATATAAAGATATAAAGATATAAAGATATAAAGATATAAAGATATAAAGATATAAAGATATAAAGATATAAAGATATAAAGATATAAAGATATAAAGATATAAAGATATAAAGATATAAAGATATAAAGATATAAAGATATAAAGATATAAAGATATAAAGATATAAAGATATAAAGATATAAAGATATAAAGATATAAAGATATAAAGATATAAAGATATAAAGATATAAAGATATAAAGATATAAAGATATAAAGATATAAAGATATAAAGATATAAAGATATAAAGATATAAAGATATAAAGATATAAAGATATAAAGATATAAAGATATAAAGATATAAAGATATAAAGATATAAAGATATAAAGATATAAAGATATAAAGATATAAAGATATAAAGATATAAAGATATAAAGATATAAAGATATAAAGATATAAAGATATAAAGATATAAAGATATAAAGATATAAAGATATAAAAGATATAAAGATATAAAGATATAAAGATATAAAGATATAAAGATATAAAGATATAAAGATATAAAGATATAAAGATATAAAGATATAAAGATATAAAGATATAAAGATATAAAGATATAAAGATATAAAGATATAAAGATATAAAGATATAAAAGATATAAAGATATAAAGATATAAAGATATAAAGATATAAAGATATAAAGATATAAAGATATAAAGATATAAAGATATAAAGATATAAAGATATAAAGATATAAAGATATAAAGATATAAAGATATAAAGATATAAAGATATAAAGATATAAAGATATAAAGATATAAAGATATAAAGATATAAAGATATAAAGATATAAAGATATAAAGATATAAAGATATAAAGATATAAAGATATAAAGATATAAAGATATAAAGATATAAAGATATAAAGATATAAAGATATAAAGATATAAAGATATAAAGATATAAAGATATAAAGATATAAAGATATAAAGATATAAAGATATAAAGATATAAAGATATAAAGATATAAAAGATATAAAGATATAAAGATATAAAGATATAAAGATATAAAGATATAAAGATATAAAGATATAAAGATATAAAGATATAAAGATATAAAGATATAAAGATATAAAGATATAAAGATATAAAGATATAAAGATATAAAGATATAAAGATATAAAGATATAAAGATATAAAGATATAAAGATATAAAGATATAAAGATATAAAGATATAAAGATATAAAGATATAAAGATATAAAGATATAAAGATATAAAGATATAAAGATATAAAGATATAAAGATATAAAGATATAAAGATATAAAGATATAAAGATATAAAGATATAAAGATATAAAGATATAAAGATATAAAGATATAAAGATATAAAGATATAAAGATATAAAGATATAAAGATATAAAGATATAAAGATATAAAGATATAAAGATATAAAGATATAAAGATATAAAGATATAAAGATATAAAGATATAAAGATATAAAGATATAAAGATATAAAGATATAAAGATATAAAGATATAAAGATATAAAGATATAAAGATATAAAGATATAAAAGATATAAAGATATAAAGATATAAAGATATAAAGATATAAAGATATAAAGATATAAAGATATAAAGATATAAAGATATATAAAAGATATAAAGATATAAAGATATAAAAATATAAAAATATAAAGATATAAAGATATAAAGATATAAAGATATAAAGATATAAAGATATAAAGATATAAAGATATAAAGATATAAAGATATAAAGATATAAAGATATAAAGATATAAAGATATAAAGATATAAAGATATAAAGATATAAAGATATAAAGATATAAAGATATAAAAGATATAAAGATATAAAGATATAAAGATAAAATATAAATATAAAGATATAAAGATATAAAGTGTTAGATATTATCCTAACTGTTTAAGAACCAACAATCTGGCAACTCAAAATCTAGATTGTACAAAAACTAAAATGCTCTGGCTCACCTAGTTCTGTTGCCCAGTATATAAGGGCCCGTTTTGACTTTCGCATTCTGAATTCTCAATGTTACAATGCCTATTTGTCCCGTTGTAAGGATCGATTTAGAGAAAATCCGAAACAATTTTACAGCTTTGTTAATACAAAGAGGCGGTCTTCAACGTATCCTTCGTCCGTTCATTTTGGTAATGCTATGGCAAATAACGACCAAGATATTGCTAATTTGTTTTCAGATTTTTTTAGTTCAACCTATTCATCTCAAAACTATGACAGCAATCAAGCCTATCCGTATGATGTTCAAAGATCGAACTGCATATTTAGTGCAATTTTAACTGAAACTTCATTGTCTTAGCATTTAAAATCAATTACTTGTAAGGGCGCTTGTAGTTAGTATGTAGATACTTTATGCAAAGAAATAACAGAGGTATGTTAGATACACACACACATCAATGTAAAGTAACGCGCTCTGAGCGGCATTAGGCTTACAGCGGAGAGAACTTTTATATGTGTGCAAAGTACCAGTATGCATGGCATTAAAGACGTCCGTATGAGTGAGCGATCAGGATGCGTGTGTGGGAGCACGTTCGGATGCTGATTGGGGGTGGGATGCAATTACCGTTGTTGCCAAGGCAATGCGACCACAAGGGGGAAAAGGAAAGTTAGATTGTAGGACAGACAGGTTTCCCCGCTACTTAGAATGGCGAAATGGAGGAATTTGGTGCGCTGGCGTCACCGAGGTTTCTTTGACCGAGGAGTTGGCCTCGAAAATCAATCACCAAAAGTTCCGACTAGTATACAGACTTGTTTGTGCTGCAAATTCTTCGCAAATCAAAATTATATTTTTTTGTGAAAAAAAACAAACAAAAATACAGATAAATTCAAAGTATTGCTAAATTTGGGCAATTTAAAGTTTTTGTCACTGTGTGGTGCGGCTCAAACAGCCATAAAGTTTTGTGCAGACGCCAGATCCAGCAAGGTAAGTTTAATCAAAAGGTCATATTTGATCACTTGCTGGATGGAACAAAAAAAAAAGGAAAGAATTGCAAGGCTCATGGGGTAAATTTTCTTTGCTTTGCAGGAGGATTTGGCGTCAATTGACGATCCGTATTTTTTGCGGCCAAAGTTGAAGTACAAGGGGCTAAGCGCATTCGAGCAAGGAGCAAAAAAAAAAATCAGCAACAAATCATCGGCTTAAACCTGCCAGTGGAAACTAGGCTCAGTTAAAGAGCAAACCATCTCTCTTGCCGAACAATTTTATTTCCCTTGCCACAATGCCCAAAGCTTGAGAAGTGTCGAAAAGAAATAACTCATTTAGTCAGTTATTTTTGATGAGTCTGCAGTGTCAGTCGAGCGCGGATTAAACGACGCGGCAACTTGTGAAAAAAAAAAGAAATGGTCTAAGTTCCCGAAAAAAAAAGTTAATTGTCATTTAAATAATTTGTCCAAATTGAGTAATTGAATTTTCTTATTTATGTGTGTGCGTGTAAGACTCTGCCTGTTGGAGCTAAGTGGCCTGTAAAAAGGCAAAACAAACAGCAAATCAAAGAGTTGCTCAGCAGTGCAGCCAGAGCTTACGTATCATTTGGTATTTTTTTTTGTTTGAGTGTCATGAAAACAAGCGGCATTGAGGCAATATATATGTGTTAACCTTTAGTTCAACAGGTATCTACGTTGGAAGCGCTTTCACCGTCGGAGAAATTCATGTAAGTTTGAACACCCCCTTTGATAATGTCCATTTAGGACTTACATATATTTTGCCAACGCTCATAAAGCACTAAAAAAAAATGACTACATAAATGCTATAAAACAAACATAAAAAAAAAACCTCAAACAAAAACAAATTTGGCATAGAAATCAGACAAAACCAAGAAAAGCAACTGTTGTCTTGTCTAGACTCGAGGAATCCCCTCCCGCGCCTTAGCCAAGAGCCAAGAGCGTAAGAGCGTAGTGCTAATGCGTCTGTGCGCCTGCGCTTAACAGCTGTGCGGCTGCATTGGTTTGCCTTTTGTTATTACATTCGTTTGGGTTCAGGCACTTGAGAAAAATTACACCCATTCTCTTGCACGTACCATATGATAGGTTTTGTATGTTGATCGATGCTGTAATTGTTTACTTTAAATTTTAATTGTCGCTCTTAAAGACTAAATATAAGCAATAAATTTATATCTCTTTTTTTTTTTTTTTTATTTATGCTCGATCAACACTTAAATTTGTCAGCTTTTATAATTAGTAAATAAAATTTATAATGTATTTTAACTAATTTGTTTTTGTTGAACTTGTGCTGACTAAACCCCTGTGAAAGATGTGTAAGGGATCATTCACAGATTTTCGCAGGTATTCAAGGGAACGAATGGTCGAAGGTAGGGTGGGCTAAAACAACCACGACAACATCAGTGGCTGTCACCATGATTTTTAACGTAGGTTTGGTATGTTTGTGTTTGACTATTTGTTTTCTTCCGGTTAGTTTTTTTGTCGCATGCACGCTCACTTTAATATAGAAGAGTAATATAACTAGGGCATTGCTTTTAAGGCGGCAAAGATTTCCACCCCCAAGCCGACGAGACATAGCCGGATTCTAAAGCGTGCCTGTTGTCTTAAAAGCCCAGGAAAACCAGCCCGTGCGTAATTCGTTACATACTCCTGTTTATTCCCCTGGCCCTGATGGTGTTCCTAGTTGTATGTTAAGGTACTGCGCCGACTTATTGACCGCTCCACTGTTAAAATTATTCAACCTGTCCATAAGCTCTTCTCACTTTCCTAATTCATGGAAGGAATCATTTATTATCCCTTTGTATAAAAATTGTTCCAAATCTGATGTCGGAAATTACAGATGTATTTCTAAGCTTTCCGCAATTCCAAAATTATTTGAGAACCTTATAACTTCCCACTTGCAACATCTCTGTCGGTCACTTGTCTGACCGGCCCAACATGGGTTTATGAAAGGCAGATCCACTACTACAAATTAACTTGAGTTCACTACTCTTGTCATTAATGGATTTAAAAATCAGCTTCAAACGGATATAGTGTACACTGACTTCAGTAAAGCTTTTGATTTCGTTAATCATGAGCTATTATTGCATAAACTTGACCTTCTTGGATTTTCGTCCGATTTGGTTTCTGGGATATCGAACTATCTGAACTCCAGAACACAGAAAGTTTTATTTAGAAATTCACTTTCCAAAACACTTACAGTAACTTCTGGGGTTCCACAGGGTAGTCACCTGGGTCCCCTACTCTATACTTTGTTTATAAATGACCTTCTCCGATCTTAGCTCATTCTCGCATATTAATGTATGCAGATGATGTTAAGCTTTGCCTTTCTTATAAAGAAGCAGACTCTTTCACTGATCTCCAATCAGATCTGGAAGTTTTTCAGTCCTGGTGTAATGTAAATCTTCTGAGCCTTAACTGTTCGAAGTGCATGTGTATGACATTTTATAGAACGGAGCCTCATTTAGCTTCATACTCCCTGTATAACACTTGCTTAAATCGTATTTACGAAATGAACGACTTGAGTATTATTCTCGATCCTAAACTTAATTTTAGCGAACATATTGGCAGAACAGCTAACAAAGCCATGAGTGTGCTAGGATTTATTAAGCGTTGGTCCAAGGAGTTCAACGACCCTTACACAACCAAGACCCTTTACACCTCTCTTGTTCGTCCGATACTGGAATATGGTTCATGTGTGTGGTGCCCTCAATATAAGAAGTATCAAGAGCGCTTAGAGTCTGTACAAAAGCAATTCCTACTGTTTGCTCTCCGTGGTCTTAATTGAGAACCTAATGTACGTCTTCCGTCCTATTCTAGTAGACTGCTTTTAATTAACCTTCCTTCTCTAAAAAATCGAAGAACTATGCTTGGCGTAATTTTTGTTCACAAACTATTACACGGTGAAGTTGACTCTTCGGAGTTAATAAGTCAACTTAGATTCAACGTCCCCAGTAGGGTTAGGCTGCGTTCACATTGTTCGACGCATGAGACATGATAATCTAGTAAGCATTCATGTTGTATAGTTTTGAATGTCAAATGACAATCTATTTAAAATGAAAACAATAAAACATAAGGGCCTACTAGATTGTCATGTTTCATGCGTCGAACAGTGTGAACCCAGTCTTACAAGAAACTTTTTCCTCTTTCTCTTCAACGTTGTACTACTAATTACACTTTATATGAACCATTTCGTGTTGTCTGCGCAGATTATAACAGTCTTTACCACCTCTTAGGACCTGAATGTTCTCTTTCTTTACTAAAAACTCGCACATTAATCCATTTAGCTCGAAACTAGAACTCTTCGTATAATGATTGCTTGTATAACCACTGTATACTTTTTTTTTGTGTATTTGTAATATATATGTGTTAATCATTTTAGTTTTTCAACCGTAATTACAAATTTATACATTATTAATTTTTTCTTTCCCCCGTGTTTCTCGTTGTCGCACGTCATGCGACTGCGCCCCTCGGTCGGTTGGGCGGGTGGTGGGTTGCTGTTTGCTCTGGGTTCCGCGCGTAACAAGCCCTGGCTTGGTGTCGCATGGGCCACTTGAACGTACCGCGCATTGTACGTCAACGTCCATACACACACACATAATTTTGTAATTACAATCAACAATAAAAAAACCAACAACATGACGGCTACAACTACAGCAGCAACATTTTACCAAATGTCAACGATTCCTGAGATTTTACCTAATAGTGAAACGTTTTCCATTTGGAAAGAAAAATTGGACATACATAATTGCGAACTGAACGTGAAGGAAGAAATCACAAAAGTCCGTAAATTACGTATATAATTCAGAAAACGATTCAAATTCTGAAACTAATAATTATGATTTTTCTGTCTATAGCGTGGCCTCATCCTCATCATCTAGTGGAGTTTATTTCTTACCTGTTCAAATAGATGGTTGTCAAATGAACATTGCTTGCGGCACTGGTGCACCTTGCACTTTGATTCCGAAGTCATTTTATGAAAACGTGATGAACAAAAGACCGCTTAGAAATTGTCATGTCCCATATGTAGATTACAATGGAGATGAAATCGAAGTTTTGAGTGAGTACGATGCAACAATAGTGTATCGAGGTGTACAAAAACAAAACGAGGTGTACAATTCAACGGGTCTACCTTTGCTTGGTAGGACATTTTTAAGATCATTTAACTTTGAATTGATGCAAGTTAACAATATAAATGCAGTTGAACAATTTTCTGTAATTACAGAACAAATTAAATCAGAGTTTGCGGATGTTTTTAAACCCGATTAAGGCTCATATAATGTGAGTGCTGTGTCATTACACTTAGAAAATACCGCAAAACCAATATTTTTCAAACCGAGACCACTACCATTAGCATGGAAAGGTAAAGTAAAAGAAAAGTTACGAAATTTAATTGAAGAAGGCGTTTTGGAACATGTAGATAGTTCTGATTGGGGAACACCATTAGTTCCGATTTTGAAGCCACGTGGGGACTTAAGGATCTGTGGCGACTACAAGGTAACTCTCAATAAGTCTCTGATTGACGTGAGGTATCCTTTGCCTAGAATAGACGATATTTTCGCAGCTCTTGAAGGGGGTATTTTATTCTCTAAGCTTAATCTAAGCAATGCTTACAATCAATTACTCTTAGATGAGAAATCGCAGCTGATGTGCACTTGATGCCCCCATATTGGATTGCTGAAGGTTAAACGCTTACCTTTTGGTATTAAAACAGCGGCAGCAATTTTCAAAAAAAAACTATGGAAAGCTTATTTCAAGGCATAAAAGGGGTTGTTGTTTACCAAGACGACATAACCATTACTGGAAGAACTCTTCAGGAACACATTTTAAACTTGAAAATGGTTTTGAACAAGCTGAAATCAGTTGGGTTAAGACTGAATGATAAAAAATGTGAATTTTTCAAGTCAAAAATTTGTTATTTAGGATTTTCTATTGACAAAAATGGATTAAGCAAGAACAATGAAAGAATTTCCAGTGTGCTTTTAGCACCAACTCCTAAAAATGTTTCTGAGCTTCGAGCCTTTAGAGGAATGGTTAATTATTATTCCAAGTTTGTCAAGAATTTTGCACAGATGATGAATCCATTGTATTTATTACTTCGTAAAAATGTGAGATTTGATTGGACACATGATTGTCAAAGTGCGTACGAGGAAATAAAAAGAGAAATAACATCGGAGCAAGTTTTGGTTCATTACAATCCAGACTTACCTATTGTTTTAACAACCGATGCTAGCAGCAACGCTGTTTCTGGCATATTATCGCATAGATTTAATAACGGTCTTAAGCCAATAGCATTTGTGTCCAGGGCTTTATCGAAAAGTGAAAGCAACTATAGCACTCTTGAAAAGGAGGCTCTTGCAATAGTTTATTGCGTTATGAAGCTAAAACAATATATGTTGGGAAATAAATTTATCTTACGAACAGATCACAAGCCTTTATTAGGAATTTTCGGAGAAATGAAAGGATTACCATCGATGGCATCTGCACGCATGCAGAGATGGGCACAGATCTTATCAGGTTTTGAGTATTCAGTAGAGCACATCAAAGGTACATTGAACATCGCTGATGGACACTCAAGAATGCCTCAATGGAAATCGTCAAAAGATGTTGACGAGTATAATTATGTGAATTTTATTCAGTCCGATAATATTTTCAAGCTTAGCTTTAAAGAGATTGCTAAAGAAACACGGCGCGATCCGATATTATCAAAAGTTTGTGAAGCAATTAAAAATGGATCAATTTCGAAACTGAACGGAAGCGAATTTTCATGTTACATAAACAAGTCGAATGAACTTTCGGTAGAATATGACAGTATCTTATGGGGATATCGAGTCGTAGTTCCTTCAAAATTAAGAAATAAAGTGCTTTGCGAGTTTCATACATCGCATTTAGGAATTGTGAAAACAAAAATGCTAGCACGTTCTTACTTATGGTGGCCTGCCATAGACATGGAAATAGAGAAAACGAGAGCGTAAGTTGAAGTCGGCCCTGCTCGACTTCGATATACCCGTTACTCAGGGTAAGGTTGCCCAAATTGTGGGAGATATGAGGAATTTTTCAAATGGCGGGGGCTGGAACTTTCTATCGTTCATTTGATCGAAAAATTATGTACGACGGATCGATAAGTAATGATGATAAAAATATATGTCTAGAAGGTTCGAACAATCTATTTTCAAATTTGTGGGAGATATGAGGTTTCTTCATATTGCGGGAGCGGGAGGGGGCGTGCCAAATATTTGAAACAAACTTGATCTGCCTGCAGAAGATACAAGTCTACACTGAAAAAATGGTAGCTCTAGCTCTTATAGCTCCTGAGATCTAGGTGTTCATACAGACGGACGGACAGACAGACAGACAGACAGACAGACAGACGGACAGACGGACATATCTATATCGACTCGGCTATTGATGCTGATCAAGAATATATATACTTTATAGGGTCGGAGATGCTTCCTTCTGCCTGTTACATACATTTGCACGAACTTAGTATACCCTTTTTACTCTACGAGTAACGGGTATAATGATAACCAAATGTATTCCTTGTCAAGAACTTCAACCAAGCCCAGAAAAAAGTTAATTGATTCCGTGGAGATCAACTGGTCAAGTTTGGAGTAGAATCCATATAGATTTCGCAGGACCAATTAAAAACTAGCATTTGCTAATCGTTATCGATTCTTATTCAAAGTGGGTAGAAGTTTTCAAAACTAAAGAGATAACTTCCTCATTTACCATAAACAATAATCGAATCGTTATCGAAGGAGAAGGACGCAATTTTTTACCGCCGCTCTGACAAATTAAATTTTTTAATTTTATTTGTGATTATTACGTGTTTAAAATTAATTAAAAACAAAAACATTTAAAATAACCAAACGCGCAAACATCAATAAACACAAATCATCACGGCAAATAATTATTGTCAAGCAAACGCCTAGCGCCAAACATAGACACTCACACATTCGCATAAACGATAGGAAAACAATCTAAAATAATCTTTCATTGTATACAAATTCACACAACAATAGGCCAGCAACACAAACACATATCCATATACACAAATTAAAACATATCCAAAATATCCAAAACACTCAATTGCACTACAAGTATTAAATAACACAACCAACAACAATAACATGACGGGTCCAACCAAACGTCAACGCACCGACACTACGTCATCCGCTAGGCTTCCTGATGCCCCCTCACCCCAGCTGATCCAGCATCTCAACCGGCGTTTTGATGAACAAGCCACGCACATCACTACGAGCATAACGTCCAGCATTGGTGAGGCCGAGTCTCGGATTCTTCGGGTTCTGGAGGATAAGTTGAGCAGCATGGCTTCTGATTTGCAGCTGCTGGTCCAGCGTGTTCAGAAGCTGAAGATGGTAGCATCAGATGCCAGAGAGGTGCGGGAGCGCGGTGCTAAGCAAATGGATGAGCTGCGGGAGGAGGTTGCCCATCTCCGAGACAGGCTGAACTCAAGAATTGCAGCTGAAGCAAATGCTCTTATCGAGTGTGATCTGCGACTGCACGGCATCCCATTCACTGAGGGCGAAGATTTGAGGGCGGTCTATCACAGTCTTTGCTTTGAACTGAAGCTAACTCCGGCACCGAGAAAAAAAACAATTTTCCGGGTAAGACAACGCGAAGGCGCGCATACGGTAGTGGATCCAGTAGTCGTACTGAGACTTGACACCATGCGGGAAAAGATCTTGCTCCTACGCACAATTGGAGCTTAAAAGAAGGCAACACAACAACAACTGACTCTATCACTGCTTGGTTTCAACTCGCCCACTCCATTCTATGTCAACGAGCAACTCTCCAAACCTAATTATGAGATTTTCAAAGAAGCAATGAGGTGTAAAAAGCTTAAGCTTTTCAAAGCTGTGTTCTCTCGGCGCGGCCTAGTCCACGTAAGGTGTGGAGAGAGCGTAACATACGTGGAGAGCTTGGGTAAGCTTATGGCACTGAAGAATGAAGCAGCACACGTGGTCCCAGAACAACTGACCACTACTGAAACTTGTAATGCAGAACATCAAGCTTTAGCGGTGCAAAGCTCCTTTCGTTAGTAACACCTATAACGTATTATTTAAATTTAATAGTCCTAAGATTAGTTTTGTGCAAACTGTTTATTTTTTATTTTTTATGTGGGGTGTGTGTAATATGTATTGTCCTATTCAATGTAAAACGTGTGCGTATCTAATAGTAGAATTCCATATAAGCTCACATACTAAGTGATCTTAGACTGTCCAACACGAATAGCTACTCCCTATTACGAATTCTCAGCAAACAAAAGGAGGGCTTAAAAATATGCCACATAAATGCGCAGAGACTGACCAGAAAGATCGAGGAGTTTAGATATTTATTTGTTGGTTCTAATGTGGACGTTGTTTGTGTATCAGAGACGTGGTTTATGTCAAGTTTATGTGATCAGTTAGTCTCATGTGAAAATTATGTCCTGTATCGTTCAGACCGTGAAGGCCACGCTGGAGGCGTTGAATTTACGTAAACAAAAGATTGACCTCTAACTTAGTTTGTAAGCAGCCAAATGGTAGTGCAATGGAATGGATCTTTATTCCGATATACAATAGAAGTCACAATAAGAAAATGCTGGTTGGCTGCATCTATCGACCGCACCGAAATATTAATTACTCTGACTTTACAAACCTAGTTTCAACTTTAACACTTAACTTCACCGACATCATATTGACTGGGGATATGAACAGCAACATATTAGTTGAGAAAAAAGTTTCGGATGATATGGCATCTCTAGACTTACAACTTGTAAACTCCACTATTGCAACGCATTTCTCCAGTACCTGTGATACTTTGTTAGATGTATTTTTTGTAAATAACCCTGTCAATGTCCTTATGTATGACCAACTTTCAGTACCTGTCTTTTCTAAACATGACTTGATCTTCCTAACGTATTATACACAACTTGACTATAATGACAATCAAATAGAATATAGGGACTTTAAAAATATTGACATGACTGCTTTATACGATGACTTTAACAATTGTAATGGGAATCTAATTTATACGATACCCTCTGTCGAGCATCAGCTTACTCTTTTCCATTCTAATATTAAATATCTTTTTGACCTATATGTTCCACTCCGAACTAAAAAGATAAGTCCTATGCAAAAACCATGGATAAATAATGACATTAAACAATCTATCTCCTCACGTGATATGATGTTTAAGAAATGGAAGCGATATAGGACCCCACATCACTTGACTCAATTCAAACTCGCCAATAAAATTGTTGAGAAACAAATTAATCTTGTTAAGCGCAAATTCTATGAAGAAAAATTTGGCTGTGCAGTAACTAACAGGGAAACTTGGAAGCAACTCAAAAATCTGGGGGTGGGTAAACCGAAACCTTCTGTTAAAAATGATGTTAATGTAGATGATCTCAACAAAAGGTTTGTTGAATGCCAAGTACCTGAAGTCTCCGTAAATTCGTACCTGATCCAACTACCTGATACTGACAACGACTGTGATAGTAGGTTTAGTTTTTCGTGTGTAACTGAATGTGATGTCTTAGAATCGATCCTTAAGATTAAATCAAATGCTACTGGACTGGATGACATAAATCCAAAATTTTTAAAGATAATGCTGCCAGTAACTCTGCCCTACATTACCCATATTATTAATGCTGCCTTGACTACAAGTTCATTTCCAGACTCCTGGAAAGTCGCAAAGGTTCTACCGATTCCCAAATCTGCTGAAGAGTACAGGCCTATCTCGATACTACCATTTCTATCAAAAGTCCTTGAGCATCTGACGGCAATCCAAATCAATAGTTTCATGTATTCAAACAAATTCTTTAATGACAAGCAATCAGGTTTCAGAAAAAACAGGAGCTGTACTACAGCAATAATAAATATTACTGAAGACATTCGCAGGAAAATGGACAATAATAGTGTGACTTTTCTTACACTTCTTGACTTCAGCAAGGCATTTGATACAGTAAACAGTAGTAAGGATTTGGGGGAACGGGCATCAATTAACATTTCTGGTTTGAGTTGAGCCACCCAAAAATGCAAAAATGTTTGATGACCACTTTAAATATGATTAAAATATATGTGTGAGAACTCACTCATACAAGTCTCAACAGATAGGGACCAGGTAATGGGAGAAAAAGGTTCGTTTCGGGCGCACAAGTGTGAAAAGTAAACACACGCAGATAAGAAGCGCATGTGCAAAGGAAAATTTTAAGCATGACTTAGTGAGCGTTTAAAGCTAATTAATTTTAATACAAATTGAAATATACATTTCTTATGTATACCATTAAATAGGTCTTGAAAATACCTTTCGAATGAACCCCCACTTGCTTTTTATACACTTGAAAAGTGTATATTAATTTTGCCCAGAAGTTTGTAACGCATAGAAATATTCATTTCCGACCCCACAAACTATATATATTCTTGATCAGGACAACAAGCTGAGTTCATTTCCGCTTGTCCGTCCGTCCGTCTGTCCGTCTGTCTGTTTCTACGCGAACTAGTCTCTCAGTTTTAAAGCTATCGAGCTGAAATTTTGCACAGAGTCTTCTTTTTACTGCACGCAACTAATATGTCGGAACCGGCCGGATCGGATGACTATATCATATAGCTGCCATAGGAACGATCGGTCTAAGAACAAGTTCTAGTTAGAAAAACTTTTTTGTTTTAAATCGTAGCGTCCCCAATCTTGGTATATGTTAGTTTTCTATGCTTCCACATAATTCTGAAAAAATGTATCAAAATCGGATCACTATAGCATATAGCTGCCATAGGAACGATCGGTCGAAAAATAAGTCGTTGTGAGAAAAACTTTTTTGATTTTCATCGTAGCGTCTCCAATCGTAGTATATATTTGTTTTATATGTTTCCACACAATTCTAAAAAAATTTATCAAAATCGGATGACTATAGCGTATAGCTGCCATATAAACGGTCGGTCAAAAAAACACTTTTAGTGAGAAAAACTTTTTTGTTTTCTATCGTAGCGTCCCCAATCTTGGTATATATTAGTTTTATATGCTTTCACATAATTTTGAAAAAAATTATCAAAATCGGATGACTATAGCATATAGCTGCCATAGGACCGATCGGTCGGAAAATGTGTTTTACTAAGAAAAGTTTTTTTTTATGGTATACAATTTTTATTATCAATGATTTCATAATTTTAAATGTCTGATATCTATATCCTATATATATTTTACCGGTTAAATCAGTTGAAGTAAAGTTTTTCAAGTGTATTAAAACTTCGGAACAGTCGAAGTTAGCTTTGCCTTCTCGTTTTTTTTTTTTTAGTAGGGGAATTTTTTCATATTTGAAATTTCGGGTGTTTGAGGGTAGTAGTAGGGATATGGGGGATCGGGAATTTTTGGTCTGAACTCACCACACCATTTTCACCACACTTAGCCGGGACACATTTGTCAAAAATTTCCCACTTATCCGGAAACTATTTCCCACAATTTCCTTGAAATGGTCATATGCAGCACTTAGCCGGGACACATTTGACGAAAATTTCCCACTTACCCGGAAACTATTTCCCACAATTTCCTTGAAATGCTCATATGCAGCACCCCAACTGCTGTACTCCGTACTACCTTTGCCCACCACGCTTTAGCAGACCCCGTTTACCTGCTAGTCCCTGGCCTACAAATATTCAAACTGCTGAACTCCTGACTATCTCAGCCCACCACTAGGCAAAGGTGCCTGCACTCATGCAGGTAGGCGATGGGTTTCTACAGTTGTGGGCGTTCCCTATATGTGCGCCTGTTCCTTTTTGGTTTACCACGATAAGTGTTATCTTTTCACCACGATAAGTGTTATCTGTTGGTTTCCCATACTTGTGGGCGTTTCCTTCATTTTTTTTTTTTTTATTTTATTTGGACGTTGATGTACAATGCGCAGTACGTTCAAGTGGCCCAAGCGACACCAAGCCGAAGCTTGTTACGCGCGAACCCCAGGCAAAATAGCAGCCCACCTCCCGCCCAACCGACCGGGGGGCGCTGCCACAAACGAGTGACACGAAAACGCGTAGAAAAACACGGAATTAAAGCAAACTACGGGCTAAATACGTTAATATAGAGGTTTTTATAGCAAAAATAGAATCTTCTAAACTAATTACTCGAAAGATTTTATTGTAGTCAGCACAAAGGACACGAAACGGCTCATGCAAAGCATAGTTAGTAGTACAACGTTTTAAAGATAAGGGGATATAGTTACGTGTCTGTCTAACAGGAACACTAAGATTAATTTGACTAAGCAACTCTGATGAGTCGATTTCACCATTTATTAGTCTATGTATGAAGATTACACCAAGCATAACTCTTCGGTTAATTAAGGAGGGAAGGTTTATTAAAAGAAGTCTACTAGAATACGATGGTAACCGGACCTCAGGATTCCAATTCAAACCACGAAGAGCAAACAATAGGAATTGTTTTTGCACCGATTCAATTCTATCTTGATGGATCGAATATTGTGGAGACCACACACATGAACCATACTCAAGAATTGGACGGACAAGAGAAGTATAAAGAATTTTGGTCGTATAGGGATCATCAAATTCCTTAGACCAACGCTTAATAAACCCAAGAACACTTCTGGCCTTACTAACAGTAGCAGTTACATGAGAGTCAAATTTAAGATTATGATCAAGAATTACCCCCAGATCATTTACTTCATTGGCACCATCGTTTAGACGCTCTAATGCCACATTATCAAGCGTGTATGTGACCAGTTGTGGTAAGCTTCTATAAAATGTCATAACCTTACACTTCGAACTATTAAGGTTTAGGAGATTGAATTCACACCATGAGTGAAATGCATCCAAGTCAGTTTGCAAATGATATCGAGATACCAAATCTTTATATGTTAAACAAATCTTAACATCATCAGCATACATAAGGACTCGTGAATGAGTCAGAACTGAAGGTAGATCATTGATGAATAAAGTAAAAAGCAATGGACCCAAGTGACTACCCTGGGGTACTCCAGAAGTAACTTGGATACACTTAGAATATGAATTTCGAAATAGAACCTTTTGGGTTCTATCACTTAGATACTGAGAAATCCAACTGAGAAGGTTAGTGGGAAATCCAATTAGGCTCAGTTTGCGAAGCAGCAAGGAGTGGTTTACAGAATCAAATGCCTTACTAAAATCAGTATAAATGACGTCAGTTTGCATTTAACTTAAGAACCCTTTTATCACTAAGGATGTAAACTCTAAGAGGTTAGTGGTGGTAGATCTACGTCTCACAAATCCATGTTGGAACGGTGAAATAATGGAACTACACAAATGTTGCAATTGAGATGTTATAATTTTCTCAAAAGTTTTAGGAATTGCAGACAACTTGGAAATACCCCTATAGTTTTCAACATCAGACTTATTGCCCTTTTTATGAAGAGGAATGATAAAAGATTCCTTCCATAACATTGGGAAGGAAGATGACTCAACAGACAATTTAAATAATCTATGGATAGGCTTACACAGTGATTCAGCACAGTACCTAAGGACACAACCAGGTACTCCATCTGGACCAGGTGCGTACACAGGTTTGACTGAGCTAAGATCGCAAAGGAGCGAACTTTCAGTTATAACGGGGCTAAAAATGCAATTTGATTCATTTAACTGGTAAGGATATGATTGATTCGCACTGTACCTAGAAGTCGAGTAGGTAGATTTAAAAAACTCCGCAAACAAATCGGCTATGGCCTGATCAGTATTTGCATTCTCATTACCATAGAGCACAGAAGAGGGTAAGGTGGAAGACTTGCGCTTAGAATTAACAAAGGAATAAAATTGCTTAGGATCTTGCGAGAATTGAAGCCTGCAACGGCTAAGATAATCTTTATAACATTGTGCATTAAGCACATTGAAATTTGAACGGGCAACCACATACCGGGAGAAATCCGACGACTTTCCCGATTTTTTATATTTTTTAAAATACCTCGACTTCACGTTCTTCAAGTTTGATAATTCCTTTACTAAGTCATGCTTAAAATTTTCCTTTGCACATGCGCTTCTTATCTGCGTGTGTTTACTTTTCACACTTGTGCGCCCGAAACGAACCTTTTTCTCCCATTACCTGGTCCCTATCTGTTGGGACTTGTATGAGTGAGTTCTCACACATATATTTTAATCATATTTAAAGTGGTCATCAAACATTTTTGGGTGGCTCAACTCAAACCAGAAATGTTAATTGATGCCCGTTCCCCCAAATCCTTACTACTTGCAGCTGATAGCTGTTAGCTGTAATCTAACATGATATCAACATGATATCATCTCAGTATAGATCTTTAATCCTATAATCTTTTATCAGTTCTTTTACACCTAACCTAACAAACAATCAGATAGTCTCCTTTCATACCGATACATTTAACGGTCTTCCTGCATAAGGAACATATCTTTTCAATCGACTCCAGGTATTCCCGCAACCTTTTATAAACGATTGCGTTGCAGTTCATCGCTTAGTTAACTCCAAACGGTGTTTCAAGACGCTACGGTGAAAATTCCTATAAATCGTTAATACTTTTGAACGGTGTTTCAAGACGCTTATTTATTAACATTTCCAATATGTCAGACGAATCAATTGTATTTTACGAATCGGATGAAGAAGTTTTGTTTTTATTCAATCCGACCGGAACTTCAACGCAGAAAACTACAGTAAAACCGAATCTGTCATTAATATTTGGTAACCAAACAGAGGAAGCGATAAGGGAAGAAGTAGGCGAGAGCCTTATCATGGATGTTGCTGCTATGACCTCTGAAGAATATGAAGACATTCCTAACAGAGAGGATATTTACGCTGAAATTGAGTCTTTACGAATGGTGGACGAACCCATGGATCTGCGGATATCTACATCAACTAATTCAGAGCATGTGGTTGCTGGTGAGGATCTTGGCGCTAAAATTGTTGAGAAGTCTTCGCGAATGGTGGACGACCCAATGGATCTGCGGAAATCTGAATCAACCAATTCAGAGCATGTGGTTGCTGGTGAGGAGCTTGAACCAGCCATTGGAGGTTTTGATCATCTAAACGATGACGACGGAAAAAAACATCTTCTTTAGATATGCCCGATGATCATCACATTTTGTTTATAGCGGAAGAACAATTGAAGCTTGAGACTGCTGAGTACCACCCACTTATACCTGCTGACAGCGAAACTGAATTAGCTTATGAATCTTTTGCTATTAAAAATAATTTATAACTTTTTATTTTATTTTTTATTATTCTAATACTATTAAATAAAAAGCAATTTAAATAAAAATATATTTTTGAGTATTTTATTCAAACTTCACTTTATTTACAGGTAATGATGATTTAGCCTTTTCAAAAGAAAAATTATGTTTTTTTAGTATATGTTTCTTAAATCCAGGTTTCGTTCGGAAACTTTTTCTTATGATCGCATAACTCGCAGGAAAACCTATCCATTTTATTACTGATGATCAACTAAATAATAACTGATATCTTGCACCTTATAAATGGTTGAGTTTTATGTATGTAAATCATATACTTGCACCATGTACCTTATCTCTTAATGTATATGGAGAAAAAAAAGGTGATGAAATTAAATAGGTTTTATGATGAGAAAGAGTGAGTCAGCTAATATACAACAATAATTTTACTATGATTTTGTAATCCTTATCAGTTCTGAATGAAGATCGTTGATTGGTTCAGAATAGTATTATTGTATATAAGAAGCTTATCGACCATATACTATAGATATTGTCTGTCTTGCTCAATTTTGAATATAAGGAAAGGTACAAATAAAATTTAATCAGTCATCAGTTAGCGATAAATAATATCAAATACTTACAATGGTTTGTATGCTTATACTTTTATAAAGATAACATATTTACAATAGTGTAACTACAAACATAGGAATTCTTGGAGATCCTGAATGAGCCAAAAGTACCGATTGGATATACCAAAATGGAGTGCCTTCATATTGGCGCTGAGTACACAATTACTGATTGTAAATTAAAGAAAACCGCATATGGGGATAAAATTGCTCTTTATCTCAAAGATAAGGATAATACTCCATTATGGATATTTCTACCTAAATGCTTTGTAAATAAGTTCTCCTCAAAGACGCCATATAAAAAGTTGAAGGAGAATGGCATTACGCATGTAATATATAAGGGAAAAGAGCAGGACAGATATAGTGCAGCGGAGTTTACATTCATTAAAAAATCAGTATAAGTAGCAGAGTATTTTCCAAGAGTCATCATTCGTCGGTCAAGCAGTCAAAAATGCATTCAAAACAAATTGAACTGTTCCTGTTCCAATTTGAAGGTTTAATCTTCGAGGAGCATTTGGAACGGCTGAAGATCTTGAAAACCACTTTGGAGGATCTGGAGGAGAAGGAATTGATATATTCTCGATATGATTTTCACTACAAGCTATGTCCATGGAGTGATGACGAAGCAACTGAGGGTCCTGACACATGCACTTGTCATAATCTGCCGAAGCTGACTGAAGAGGCCTTGAGGATAATGACGAAATATTATCAATTAAGAAAGAGGTTTTATCTAGCAAATAAATAAATAAAACAATCATTTAATACCAAAAAAATATTTTATTTTTTTATTTTTTTGAAGTTATGGGAAAACATTTTTAAAATTAGCTTATCATTATAAATAAAATCATTTTTCTTAAAATTTTTCAGAAATATTTTTAAATTTTTTTCTCCTGCATTTATAGAGTCCAAATAGCAGACAATAATGCCCACAAGTATTAGAAAAATATCCTTGTATTTGTTGTTTGTTATAGGTATAATTTTTAGAGTTCTTTTTCAAAAATTGTAAAAAATCTTTCTGTTGAGGATATTGACCATATGAGTCGAAAAACTCGGCACTTCGATTACTGTTAAAGTAAAAAGCGATCCAATGCGCACCAGCTTGAGATGACCCTTCTGTGTTTGCGATAATTAAGGCTGGAAATGTTGAAGTTTGCTTTGGTAATTTATCGGAGGGGAAAACTCCTTTGTAAATTTTTGTTGTATATTTATTCTTTTTAAGGAAGTCATCAATTTGTAATGTATTCATTTTATAGGAGGTTTCGAATATTTCGGTGTTTATCAATATCAATCATTGAGTCGTATTCACAATACACAAGACATGTAACAGCTTCACTAAGTGCTTCGGCAAAACGTCCCTCAATACGAATTGTTCCTTGAGAAATCAAGTTTGAGCATACCGTTGTATTTGAATGATCAGCAGTTAAATCAAATGCTAATATAAAACAGCTGTCATCGAACATTTCCTTTGAAATTTGTAGTCCTCTGTCATAATGATTTATTCCATTGGCTCTAAAGAGCATGTTATAGGCTCGGGCACATTGAATATTTGCAGGATCAGTAAAATAATCAAATTCAAGTGCTTGGGAGGGGATTTGTACACCATTAACAAGCAGATTAAATCTTTGAATTTTAAAATGCTCAAATTTAAACGGATCTAGTCGACGATTTCCAGAATATGCTCTGTTCTTAACCATGCAAAATGCAATAAAATTAGGAAGTTGTCCTATTACTGCATTATCGATGGATAGTGTATTGTTTCCTGGATAGAGTGTAAATGATTTTACTTCGACTTTGTTGTATGGATATATAGCATTTTTATGTTGAAGAACTTGATGATGCGCAAGTAAAATACTCGGATTAACTGTTATATGATTCATAAAGAGCTGAGCCTCCAATATTTTTAAATTTGACTCTGTATCCACTTCCAACAAATAAAATGCTGATTTTTCAATATTAAAAGTAATCCTTAAATCAACATTATTTATCAACAGTTTAGGTTGATTAAAAATGTCTCCATGAACTTTACCAAAAAGCTCCACTTTATTGCTTTTTTTGTCGAATTGTTTGATATCCATCTGTTGAAATATTTTGTCTAACATAACTCGGGTAATAACCTTGAGTAGATAAGTGACTCGTAGTGGCGTCGCTACCGTAGTTCAGAATTGTTTGCAAATATGAGCGATAATGATAATTATTATCACTTTGAGATACCAAAATGTTGTTTAAATAAACCGATGAACTTCTGAATATTGAATGCAATATATTATTAACAATACCGACAGAATTAGTTGTGATGTCCTTATTCTCATGATCCTTTAGTTGAACCACTAGTCTTAAATAAACACTAGATAGATCTCTGTATGTTTCGCCATTTCCCAAACAAACAAATTCAATTGAACATGTTGAATCTAGAGATGCAATCGGATTATATGTTACTTCTTCGGTTCGCAGAATGCTACTTTGTGTAGGATGAGGCGCAAACAAATCAAGTTCGCTTTTCATGCATTCGATGTGTCTATTCATTTTGAATTAGTAAAAATGTCTTTTATACGGGAAGTTAACCTTTTTAACTTTTTCTTTTTCTTCTTCTTATTTCGGGACTGTGTATGTCGGCTTCCTTGCTTAGATTTACAATGACTATGTTTTCGCTTTGTACCCTTCCTTTTATTTCTTTTTCCAGATCCATTTTGAAATTGTGTCATCTTATTTATTGCTTTATTTGAGAGATTTTGTAATGCAATTTTGCTTTGCTCTTGAATGATATTTCTCAAAGGTTTCCGTCCCAAATCGTTGAGAACGGATTTACCGGTATCAAGAGCTTGACTCTTAAGAGCATTTAAGCCAGATAAGAAAAGAGGTTTTATATATTTAAAAAGACCACTAAAAAGTTTCCAATTCCGCGTCCCTGCTGAATAACTCCGGGTGTCACGTAAAGAGATCCTATATGACTGATGCCACCACCACACTGATTAAGATAATATTCATGATAAAGTTTCTCCATGATGGTAATTTTAATTATGGATGAAAAGTTTGTAGTCCAGCATTATTTATAGATTTTCACATCTTTTCTTTTTTAAAGTGAAGTGTGACAAAAATGGACACACTTGATGATTCAAATGGTACTTTATTTCCTGCTGAATCAGTTATTAAAATTGATATATCTTTAGGAGTACATACTTCAATTGGATAGTATTCAACGTTTCTAAACTGAAACATTGTTTCTTTTCCACTGTAATATAAAACTCGAAGGCATCGTGATCTTATATTTCCAACACAGCGAGGTTTTATTATGTCGGTGTAAATAAAAAGTATTCCAGACACATTATTGAGTAAATTATTTAAGTAAATATCAGTGACGCCCACTTCCCAGTCTTCGGTAATATTTTCAGGAATGTTAATGATGTTAGTAAATGCACACTTTACGTTATCAGGAAAAACTCTTAATGAGTTATCGCTGAGCAATGTAATGAAAAACTCATTTAAGTTACTCATTGTAGATTATATAAGCGATGATTAATTACACGGAATCCAGTTAATTTTATTTTTTCCAATCTGTACTGGTTTTCCTGTTCGAATAGATCTAGTTAACCTCTCACATCCAGAAGTGTATTTATAGTTTTGTATATGATCGGGAGCTTCTTTAAGTTTCTTTAGTTTAACTCTTAGTTTTCGTTGGTTGTCTGTAAGTTTAGGAATAATTCTTTTCTTGGTTACGGAGCTATCTGAGAAAGAAGTATTTGATAACTTTCGCTTAGTATGCTTACGGGTTTTAACTGCTTGTTCCGGTTGATCATTATCGTCGTCTTCACTTAAAATATTGACAAATTCATTTTTTATTTCAGGGGGAAACAATTCTTTATAATTTAGTTTGATTGTTTTCGAAGTACTTGGAATTGAATCTAAGAAATCCTTGTTGTAATCAGTTTGAGTACTTATACTTTTCTGCATAGGTGTTTTAAATTCATTCTTATGAGTGTTTGGTGAGCGCAACGCTTTGTTTCTTTTTTATGTTGTTGATAATTTAATTCTTCTCGTATTTTTACCCACTTATCATAATCACTTATTCTTTTGTTATTTATTATTGATAGAAATTTCATATTTATTAGGTCTTCTCCTCTATCATTATTTATGAGTTTATGATATGTATTGGGATGCATCAGTATTACTTTACTTAAATTATGTTTATTTTTAAGCATCTTCCAATAATTTACCGAAAATGCCAGAAAGTAATGATGAAATTAAAATTGGAAGGAATCCGCCTTGTTGTATTAGAACTTTTCTCTTTGAATTTATGGTACACTTTGGACAAGAAATATATCGTAATGCATTTTTATACTTTTTTAAGGAACCAAGTTGGTTTTTAGTTAACTTATGATTTCCTTGAAGAGTATTAAGTACAATCTCAATTAAGGTTTTTACTAATTCACTATCACTATTACAAATAATAGCCTTACGTAATTTATTGTTTGCTCTTTTGAGCACATATAACAAATGTTTGTTCGCTTTCAATCGCTTTAGGCTCTTTTTGTAAACCATTTTCTTCACAGTAGCAAATCGTTATGTTAGGATTGAAAATATCCGTTCGGAATCTTAGATGATCGTTTATTTGCTGGGTGAGATCAATAAGTAAATAACCATGTGGCTCATCAGTTACTTCCTTATATATTCGAAAAAGTTCATTAGGATTTTCTGGATAAATTTGTCTTGCTAGACATTTAAATTGTAGTTTATCACGAGGATTCTTGAATACTACTATGTACTTTGTGTTCAAGGAAATATCTCTTGTATGAGATGATTTATGAAATATGTTTTGGGTTACAACTATAACAGATAAATTTCTATGATGGGATCCCTTTGTAAAAAGTTCGCATACATTTTTATTAAACGCTCCCATCATGAGGTCATCCAAGATTACAAGAACTGGTTCGTTGGTATCATTTTCAATTATGTCTGGAACTCCTTTATAATATTCAATGTCTTTAAAACTAGGCTTGGCATGCTCCTCTCCGTAACACCAAATTATTCGATCAATGAAAACATTCATCAAATCATGTTTTTTTATTTAAAAGATTTTCTATAAAAGTAGTTTTTCCCGATCCTGATGGTCCGCTTATAAGCATTGTAAAAGGATGTATTAATTGATGATACATTTTATTCACAATTATGATACAGTTCGAAATCTGATTTTTCTAATATAATAAAAAATTTAAATATATTATTAAGTGCACATCGAAAAGATATTTGTTTATGTATTCTACAATTTGTAAAATAATTAGGATAACAAGCCAAACTTCTTCCAATGTCAACATCAATAATGTTTGTTTTCAAATATTTCGTCAGAAACAGTCTCTTAGCTTCACCTCGTACAATAACTGTAGAGAAACTATTGAGTGGTTCAAGTATTTCGCCAAGACTTAAATACGATATGTCACCATGAGACCAATCCAAGCCGGTTATGTTTTGTCGGGTAACTAACTGTGTCCTTCGAGTTTCTTCATCCAATTCATTTTTACTGTATGGGGGTTTGAAGTAAAAAAAGTTAGGTATGACGGATCCTGCTTGCATGTATACCAACTCTTTAATAAACATTTGTTTATTATTTCCAATGAGGTATTGGAAATCAACAAGCACGCTTGTATTTCGATTAATTTTACTCATTTTTCTTCGAGAAAAAATTATGAACTGAACCCGTCTTGGACAAATTTCCCTTTATATAGCGCAACTCCCTCGTTTTTTATTCAGTTTACAAGAAACTTTCAACCAAGATGGAATCTGTTCGCGTAACAAGAAAAACGATAAGGAAACAACAGGACCATGAAATAATCTTAGGCTTCGAGTATTATGTGGTGCATAATTTAAAGTTGAAGTGTGGATTTTCAACTGCCCGACAATTTACGCCGATGGTCTGGATGCAGCAAAACAAACGCAACTTTATTGGATTAGAAAGAGATGAGTTCATTAAATTATTAACATATAAGGAGTTTATTCAATTAAAACTTGAACAATATGATTTTTTAATGCCTGATACAATTCCTGACAATCCATTATTTTCAACAATGAAGTGTTATTTTAAATATAGAAAATCAGATAATCAGTTTTATTTAATACTTAATCAGTATGGTAATAAAATTGAGTTTAATAGTGAGTCTTGGAGATCATTTTTAAGATTAGGCATATTTTTTTCAACGTTTTTATGTTAGAATACAATATTAAAAAAAACAACTTTTACATATATACCATAATGTTATTATACCTACTTCTGTAAATTTACAAAAATATGATATTCAATTAAGTGATTTAGATGCGAACTATGATAAAGACATTCAAATAGATTTAACCCGATTGTGTTTCGAAATATCAAAGAAGATGTGTAAGGAAATAAAACGCGATGTTGAAGATTATAAGAAAACAGTACTAGCTTTGCGGTCTTAGCTAACAGTTGTATATACTAATACATGAATTAATAAAGAAAATTTATACTCGCAAAACACTTTTAATAAAATGAGTAAGCAGCAAGTTGTTTCGGAAATACACAAGCCTGTTCGAAAAAATTTTACTAGACGTAGATTTGTTCAAAAAGGGATACATGACACATGGCAAATTGATTTAGTTGAAATGATTCCATTTTACAAATTAAATAGCGGCCATCGATACCTCCTCACCGTTATAGATACTTTCTCAAAGTATGCTTTTGGAGTAGCAGTTAAATCAAAATCTGCTACGGACATTGTAACGGCAATCAATGCTGTTTTTACAACATCAAAGCGCATACCCAAAAACATCCACTCTGATCAAGGAACAGAGTTTTTCAATAAAACCTTTCAGAAACTAATGAGAGAAAACAACATAAACCACTATCATACGTATACACATTTAAAAGCATCATTATGTGAGCGTTTTAATAGAACTTTAAAAAATCTTATGTGGAAGATGTTTAGTATGCAAGGCAATTATAAATGGGTGCATAAGTTGCCTGAATTATTGGCAACATATAACAAAACATATCATCGGACAATTAAAATGAGACCTGTGGATGTATGTAATCGAAATGAGAAATTTATCCTGCGAACTGTATACAATATTCCCAAAATATTCCCCAAGCACAAGTATTCGGTGGGAGATTATGTTAGATTAAGTAAATATAAGGGTATATTTGTGAAGGGTTATGAACCCAATTGGACAACTGAAATTTTTAGAATAGTAAAAATCAATCTAACAAGTCCAGTAACATATGTACTGGATGATTATAAAAGAGAAACAATTAAAGGTTCCTTTTATGAACAAGAACTCCAAAAAGTAAGAGATAAAAATGCATTTCTAGTTGAGAAAATTATAAAAAGAAAAAAGAACAAAGTATTTGTAAAGTGGTTAGGATTTAATGATTCACACAATTCATGGATAAGTACAAAAAATTTATTAAGATAACTTAACAAATAAACAATTTTATACAAGAATTTACTTAAAAATTATAATAAATTATTTTTAATAACTTAAATATACAATTTGTTCAATTATTGAGGTTTAATCTATAATTATAATTTCATTATGGTTCTCATTATTTTATACTTCACTTAAATTATGATTTATTTCTCTAATACTATAGTGATCATAAGCTAAAGTTGAAATCTTATCATCCATGATGTACCTCTTATCATCTTTATAATTTAAGCTTATTTTATTTACAATTTCTGTATAAAAAACGTGAGCTCTACTTCTTATTACCCTTTGCTCACCGTAAAATGTTTTTTTATGTCTAAGACATTCAATATAATTGGAATGTGTAAGCTTTTTAACTACAGAACCTTTCACGCCTTTTACTTTCTTTACTTCTTTATAATTATTGCAATCAGATCTAACTAAATATGAGTATGCCTTAGCCTTAAGACCCGCAAATGAAGTCATTATTTGACCAGCATTCTCATCTTTCATTAAACCCAATTCCTTATTATTGGCCTGTTGTATATTAAACATGTTCCCTGGCTGATAATTGAAAGTATCAAAACGGTCGGGATTTTCTTTTATTAATTCATAAACATCTTCTTGTGAAGATGTAACAAAGGGAATCTGTATCCATATAAATTATTTTTAATGATGGACATTGCACAACGAGAAAATTGTAATAATATTCATACATCAACCATTTTGATAATTCCAAAACAGCGACCCCAATATATATTGGTTTGTCATAGCAAATAAGCGATTTCGTTTGCTCTACGGCAACAAGTCCATTTTGAAACATTTCTAAGCTATAGAAAGTATTTCTTGCTACTAGTTGCCGAAGACCAGCTTTATTTTGATGGCTGCGATAGGTTTTTACTAAGTCAATATTTCTTCCTTTTTCAACATTTTCCATTGTCTTACCATAAACAGCATTGTTCATTAATTTAAAGAAATTTTTTTCGAATTAATTTGTTGCTATTTTTCTATAAGTTGTGTTCAAATCAATATAGGGCTTTAGCCAACATTGCTGTTCAAATATTAGCACTCGATGCACTTTTTATACCCGTTACTCGTAGAGTAAAAAGGGTATACTAAGTTCGTGCAAATGTATGTAACAGGCAGAAGGAAGCATTTCCGACCCCATAAAGTATATATATTCTTGATCAGCATCAATAGCCGAGTCGATATAGACATGTCCGTCTGTCCGTCTGTCCGTCTGTCCGTCCGTCCGTCTGTCCGTCTGTCCGTCTGTCTGTATGAACACCTAGATCTCAGAGACTATAAGAGCTAGAACTACCATATTTTCAGTGTAGACTTGTATCTTCTGCACGCAGATCAAGTTTGTTTCAAATTTTTGCCACGCCCCCTCTCGCCCCCGCAATTTTTAAAAAAAACCTCATATCTCCCACAATTTTGAAAATAGACTGTTCAAACCTTCTATACATATATCTTAATCATCATTACCTATCGATCCGCCATACATCATTTTTCGATCAGATGAACTATAGTAGAGTTGCCGCCCCCGCAATTTGAAAAATACCTCATATCTCCCACAATTTTGAAAATAGACTGTTCAAACCTTCTATACATATATTTTAATAATTATTACCTATCGATCAGCCATACATCATTTCCTGATCAGATGAACGATAGAAAAGTTGCCGCCCCCGCAATTTGAAAAAAAACCTCATATCTTCCACAATTTTGAAAATAGACTGTTCAAACCTTCAAGGCATATATCTTAATCCTCATTACCTATCGATCCGCCATACTTCGATTCCCGGTCAGATGTACGGTAGTAAAGTTGCCACCCACGCAATTTGGAAAATACCTAATATCTCCCAGAATTTTAAAGATAGATTATTCGAACCCTCTAGACATATATTTTAATCATCACTACCTATCGATCCGCCATACATCGTTTCCTGATCAGATGAACGATAGAAAAGTTCACGCCCCCGCAATTTAAACGAGAGCGTAAGTTGAAGTCGGCCCTGCTCGACTTCGATATACCCGTTACTCAGGTTAAGGTTGCCCAAATTGTGGGAGATATGAGGAATTTTTCATATTGCGGGGGCGGTAACTCTTCAATCGTTCATCTGATCGAAAAATGATGTATGGCGGATCGATAGGTAATGATGATTAAAATATATGTCTAGAAGGTTCGAACAATCAATTTTCAAAATTGTGGGAGATATGAGTTTTTTTCATATTGCGGGGGCGGGAGGGGGCGTGGCAAAAATTTGAAACAAACTTGATCTGCGTGCAGAAGATACAAGTCTACACTGAAAAATGGTAGCTCTAGCTCTTATAGTTCCTGAGATCTAGGTGTTCATACAGACAGACAGACAGACGGACAGACGGACAGACGGACATGTCTATATCGACTCGGCTATTGATGCTGATCAAGAATATATATACTTTATGGGGTCGGAGATGCTTCCTTCTGCCTGTTACATACATTTGCACGAACTTAGTATACCCTTTTTACTCTACGAGTAACGGGTATAAAAATACCTCATATCTCCCACAATTTTGAAAATAGATTGTTTGAACCCTCTAGACATATATTTTCATAAGAATTACCTATCGATCAGCCATACATCATTTCCTGATCAGATGAGCTATAGTAGAGTTGCCTCCCCCGCAAATTGGAAAAAAAACATAAACATATAAAAACACACTCATATCTCCCACAATGTGGACATGTTGATATCCTGAGTAACGGGTATATCGAAGTCGAGCAGGGCCGACTTTAACTTACGCTCTCGTTTTATGATCAATCCATGCTCTAAACATAATTGTAACTGCTTCAAGTGCATAACATATTTCTCTTTGTTACTTAAATCAGCTATTAACTTGGATTGTTTTCCACCTGGAGGTAATTTATTTTCTGGGCAGAAGGGTAAACAATTATGTTTATCATGAATTTCATCTGGATATTCAAGATCAACCTCTAACATATAACCTATATCACCTTCTGTAGATAAGGTTCGTATATCTAACTCCTTAATTGCTTTTTTGGTTAAAAATTTAAAACTACAGAGTGGTAGAAGCTGGCTCATTGCCCAACCATATAAATTATTTGCATCAATATAGAGCAAAAAATTTATAAGTTTTTTTGAATTAAAATTTTCAATATATTTATTGTTTGCGGTTGATTGTCGTAGAGTGCATTGAGTAAGACCTCCGCGAATTGCTCTTTTTAAAAAATTGTATATAATATATAATATAAGCTCAAGCTCAACTTTGGTAAATTTAAGCATGGCATCCCATGATATTGAAGGAGCAGTAACATAATTAATCGGATCCAATTTATATATCTTTAAGCAAATAGATCTAAAATTCTCAAAAACGTCAGCTAGTATTAATACATCGCTTTCCAAATAAAGTTTAAGGTAATCGCTTATTTTTTGACAACCAAAGGAACGCCAAACTTCTTGGGCAAACTCATAATCTTCGTTACTACATTCCTCATCACTAAGAGAATTATAAAATTTGTCTTTTGAAGGAAGTTTATTCTCCAACAACTTTTCAAAACTATCTAAATAGTCATATGGAAACACTCCCTTTCGACGCATCTGCTCAAATTGCTGTCCACTGAAATTCTTCTTTAATATTTTAAAATTTTCAGGATCCATATAACTAGCTTATTTTTCTAAGCTAGAATTGAGAAACCTATTTGAATCTATATATTGAATATTATATAAATGCCTATTTTCGATTAACACTTTCTGTGTTACAGCTATGTATAACTCCTTATTACACGGTATTATGCTTAAGTTATCGCCTAGCTCTGTTATAAACAAGTGTATGTCATAGCGTGATAAATTGTGAAACACAACAGGAAATGTGGGGAATTTTATCTTATACGTTTGCTTACACTTCTTATGAATAGGTCCAACATACTTTCCGGTGAAACGATCAAAATACCTTTCTCGGTCTTCATAATTGGGGATTGAATCATCACAGGCGCAGCATTTCCCATGCTCTTGATAATCTTCATCATCGATCTCTAGTTCATGGATTGGTTTGCTGTCGTTTTCCAAAGGCGGGTTGTTGTTCTCTTGAGCGCTTCACAAAATTTAGTCATACAATCAGTTCCTATAAGAACAAAACACATAAATGTTTTAGTACTTCTATGTTTTGCTAGTTATTTACTTGAATTTACCTTCATATGTCCATTCCTCATTTAAATGAGTGTTATGTTTATGCACAACATAAAATGAAACTGCGCATGCCGTGTGCCTTTGTGCCTTGGTGGTTGATGAATTATTAGATGAATTCACCGCATACGAATAATTTTCCAAGACTGCCTCTATATCTGCATATATCGTTACAGGTGGTGATAATTTTGTATGGTGATTTTTGAACGACGTTTTGGTGTTAGGCTTGGGATAGACAGCGGCTACTTTTCCACATTCTTTGAAATCATGAGTTTTATTGTCTGAAGCATAGCATTGAAGGCAATTATGACAAAACACATGTTGATGAGAGTTTGAATATTGTGACTTGCATAATGTTGTCATGCTTGTTATGTAGGCATAGTGTAGGAGATCTTTTGAGTCGTTATTGATTCCTAACAAGCTAACATGGTGTACCCGTCGTTCTTCAGATCTTATTGTAGGACCAACAACATATTCATTTTTGGGGGAACCGTCAATTTCGTAGACATTGATACTATATTCAGGATTTCTTTTTTCAAAAATTTCAATCCCTTTTTTGGTGATTGGAAATTGTATTCCGGTAAAGTTCAGGGTTCTTCCTCTATATACAATAACATCTTGAGATATATCAAATATCCGATAGTAATTTGTTTTTGTTAATCTTTTTCTTTGTGTCTCGGATTGCATTGCATTTTCATGAAAGTAATATGCAATTGAAGCTAGGATACACCATTTAAAGCAATATTTGTCATTATTTTTTACGTTAATGACTGCATTGCGTTTCATAAGCTTTTCAGGCATAGGAACATAACCGCTAGCAGGAACATGCTCCAGTTTAACGCATGTTATTTCGAAATGGTTAAAGCATTTTATGGCCCATCCGCTATCCTTTTCTTGAAACTCAGAGCTGAGTAAGATTAATTGTTCAAGAACGATTTCAAGAAGTTCTTCAATAGAATCTTCCTCATAAAGTGGCTTGAAAGCCGTTATAAAATGCTTTAGTGATTCGACTGTGACTCCGTCATCTACTTGCTTGACGTACGTACCATAAACTTTAAAATTCAGCTTTATGGCTCTATATTCGCTTCGACTCAAACAAATAATTTGCAGAATATCGTTCTTACTCATCTCGTAAAATTCCCGTAGGTCAATTGAGTCCTGGCAATTGCCTAATATGCGGTAAGACTTCACCGGCATCTCTGTGGGGGGAGATATTAAAATAATATTCCCATTTCTCTCTAATGCAGCAATCTCTGCTTCTTTGTGGATGTCAGTCCTTAAATGTTTGTTGTGCCTGGATTGCATGTATTTGATTCCGCATACTTCGCATTGAACTTCTGGATTTTCATCTTTTCTTGGTGGCTGATTAGATGACGGATTCCACATGCGGTTAACTGCGTCTTGAGGCGTGTCCCTCCTTATTCGCTGAGAATGGCTAACATTGGGATGTTCATCGTTATTGCGTCGTCCCTGACGCATGGTTGATCTTCCTGAGTCAGCTCTGATTCGGTCATAAGCATTTACAATGATTGGTCCCGTACAATCCACACTGGTCCAAATGCCAAAAATTTTGGCAGAAATTCGAAAAATGTAGTTACAGACCTGAAACTTGGTAGGCAATATTGTCATAGTATATGTTAAGCCTGAGAAAAAGTTTAGTTCGATTGGACCACGCCCTCTACGCCGCCCCATATAAGTTAATGTCCTTGAAAACTATAAGTTGGAGTATATTTAAGTTCGGTACTTATATCCTACAAAACTTGAACTTATATATAACTTTTTGAATAAACAATCTGACAATTCATCTCTCCCACCCCTTACCACTCTCCCACCAGACTCCCACCCCCTAAAAATATTTAGCTTCCCAAACAAAAAAAATATGTAAAACATCAATTAGTATACATGTTATTTCTTTTAGTAAGGCATTTTTATACTCTGTACCGAAGGTACAAAGAGTATATTGGGTTTGTGCAAATGTATGTAACAGCCAGAAGGAAGCATCTCCGACCCTATAAACTATATATATTCTTGATCAGCATCAACAGCCGAGTCGATATAGACAAGTTCGTCTGTCTGTCTGTCCGTATGAACAAACAGATCTCAGAGATGGTAAGAGATAGAGGTTTGATGTGTATGGAACATATATTTCTTATACTTGCAGGCAGATCAAGTTTAGTTTTGATTTTTGCCACGCCCCCTGACTCCCCCGCAAATTAAAAAAAACGTAATAACTCCCACAATTTTGAAAATAGATAGTTCGAACATACCAGACATATATTCTACTACTCATAATTTATCGACCCGCCATACATCGTTTTTCGATCAGATGAACGATTTTAGAGCTATACAAAAGAAAATTCAAAGCAACGACAACAACAACACCGCAGCGATTGGTAGAACTTACAAGAAAGAGAGCGCGATAGGGCAAAAGCTAACTGGTAATTTCCCAACTGGAATTTGCTTGACGGCAGTAGCTAATTGGACTGCCCCGCTCTCAGTTTCCACCCTCCCTTCTTTCCATTAGATATTTGTGTAAGGAGGCAAAGGCCAAGTATGAGAGGAGCGATGCAATTGAGATGGCCTGCGGTCATAAATCACGCGTGATTCCCGCGTGACTAATATAGATACGTTTATGTTAATAAGAATTTTATATACAATAATTATAATTTTACGAGTTATGTACTAGGGTAATTCTTTTTTTCTTTTCCAACCAGATGAACGATAGTCGAAAAAGTTGCCACCCCCAGATTTTGAAAGAACCTCACACTTTAAATTTATCAGTTACATACAAACAGGTACAGAGTATATTACAGTCGGGCATGACCGACTTTCTTACTTGTTTTAATATGATTTTTTTATTATTTTGTTAATCATTTTCCACATCTAAATCGAAAGAATATATATCGATACATTCAGAAGTGTCCAAGTCATGTTCCTTATCGTCATCCTCTGCATTGACATTATCAAATAAGAAATTGACATTTGCAGGTCTTAAAAGCTCTATAACTTCTGCTGGATAAGTGTGTTTTTATACACTTGAAAAGTGTATATTAATTTTGCCCAGAAGTTTGCAACGCATAGAAATATTCATTTCCGACCCCATAAACTATATATATTCTTGATCAGGACGACGAGCCGAGTTCATTTCCGCTTGTCCGTCCGTCCGTCTGTCTGTCCGTCTGTCTGTTTCTACGCGAACTAGTCTTTCAGTTTTAAAGCTATCGAGCTGAAATTTTGCACAGAGTCTTCTTTTTACTGCACGCAACTAATATGTCGGAACCGGCCGGATCGGATGACTATATCATATAGCTGCCATAGGAACGATCGGTCTAAGAACTAGTTCTAGTGAGAAAAACTTTTTTGTTTTCCATCGTAGCGTCACTAATCTTGGTATATGTTAGTTTTATATGCTTCCACATAATTCTGGAAAAATGTATCAAAATCTGATCACTATAGCATATAGCTGCCATAGGAACGATCGGTCGAAAAATAAGTCTTTGTGAGAAAAACTTTTTTGATTTCCATCGTAGCGTCTCCAATCGTAGTATATATTTGTTTTATATGTTTCCACACAATTGTGGAAAAATTTATCAAAATCGGATGACTATAGCATATAGCTGCCATATAAACGGACGGTCAAAAAACTACTTCTAGTGAGAAAAACTTTTTTGTTTTTTATCGTAGCATCCCCAATCTTGGTATATATTAGTTTTATATGCATTCACATAATTTTGAAAAAAATTATCAAAATCGGAGGACTATAGCATATAGCTGCCATAGGACCGATCGGTCGGAAAATGTGTTTTACTAAGAAAATTTTTTTGTTTTATTATTAATTTTTTTATCAATGATTTAAAAATTTTAAATATCTGATATCTATATCTTATATATATTTTTCCAGTTAAATCAGTTGGAGTAAAGTTTTTCAGGTGTATTAAAACTTCGGCACAGTCGAAGTTAGCTTTGCCTTCTCGTTTATTTTGCAACAGCCTTTGTTGAATATAAATGCTGGAAACCAGGGGATCCGATGAATCCAGCGCTCGACAAAAAACGTCTTTCATGGTATTTATACGACTATTTTGTCTTGCATGTGAACGTCGATCTTTTTTATAAAATTTATTTCGGGCTTCCGATGCATTTTCAGCTAGGCAACCAAGTGGAAGGGAGGATGCGGCTATGATCTGAGCACCATGAGCAAGTACTTTATGTACCGTAGCTGACATTGGGTACCAGGGATACTTTTCCAAATGCGCCTTCTTTGCAGCGACCGCTGCAGCATGGACAAAAAGATTTGCATTATTGTCATTGTCTGCCGAAACCTCTGCAGCTAATTTGCGCTTTAAGCGAGAACTTCCATCTTCGTAGCATAACCGTGGACGTCCAACAGTTTTGACGGATTCAGCAACAAAGTTACATGCTTTTAATTGTATTTGCTTACGTGATGAAAGCCAACTTTGATGTTTCGTTTTAAATCTTGAAACCATTCGATTACATTTGTTTAAATGAAAATTTACATAAGCAACAAAGTTCTTAATTTTCTTTCGTATTGATTCCTCCATGATTTGGTTCGGCTTCCTGTGACTTTGCTGCAGCACAAAATTAGCAAGGCCTTCGGTTTGCCGATTATTTGCTAGTCAAAATTCAAGCATTTCAGCGTGACTCATATCAATGTTGTCTGGAAAAAGTCAATTTTCAGGAAAACGGGCAAAAACGGGTCAATAAGATTAATATCCTCGTATTATATACATATTGAAGAACGACATGGTGTTAATAGTTACGACAATCCACGACAATCCAACATAGTTTTATTCCACGGAACACAACAAGTTTGAGGTTAGAATCGCTAAAAACATCACTTTACAAAAAAACATATAAACAAAGACACATCACATAAAACAAGAATTGCGTGATAACACTTATATTATAAATACCTTCAACTTCGTTTTCTATTTTAATTTGATTAAATATTCGAAGAATAACACAAAATACACCAGTTTCAAATGTGCTCTTATTTGCAAAGCATACACAATCAAAGTTTGCGATAAATGTTCAGCTGACTTCCAAGGCTGCACAAATTCGCAGGGCTTCGATTTCAAATATATTACTGTGCTTTTTAACTGCCCTAGTTAATATTCTATTGGAATAAAATACTATTTTTGCAAAACTCTTAAAAAAAAATTTGAATTTCTGCCAAAATTTTTGGCATTTGGACCAGTGTGCAATCGTTGTAATGCGCTGTAAAAGCCTCCAGTCCATTGAAAACGCGATTGCATAAATCACACACAATTTTGGATGCACTAGCCATATTATTTAATTTTTTTTATCACACCGTTTAAACACAGTTTTAAAGTTTAAATGCTTTACAAAGTAATACGGATAGCGTTTGAAACACCGTTCAAAAGTATTAACGATTTATAGGAATTTTCACCGTAGCGTCTTGAAACACCGTTTGGAGTTAACTAAGCGATGAACTGCAACGCAATCGTTTATAAAAGGTTGCGGGAATACCTGGAGTCGATTGAAAAGATATGTTCCTTATGCAGGAAGACCGTTAAATGTATCGGTATGAAAGGAGACTATCTGATTGTTTGTTAGGTTAGGTGTAAAAGAACTGATAAAAGATTATAGGATTAAAGATCTATACTGAGATGATATCATGTTGATATCATGTTAGATTACAGCTAACAGCTATCAGCTGCAAGTAGTAAGGATTTGGGGGAACGGGCATCAATTAACATTTCTGGTTTGAGTTGAGCCACCCAAAAATGTTTGATGACCACTTTAAATATGATTAAAATATATGTGTGAGAACTCACTCATACAAGTCCCAACAGATAGGGACCAGGTAATGGGAGAAAAAGGTTCGTTTCGGGCGCACAAGTGTGAAAAGTAAACACACGCAGATAAGAAGCGCATGTGCAAAGGAAAATTTTAAGCATGACTTAGTGAGCGTTTAAAGCTAATTAATTTTAATACAAATTGAAATATACATTTCTTATGTATACCATTAAATAGGTCTTGAAAATACCTTTCGAATGAACCCCCACTTGCTTTTTTTTTTTTTTTTTTTTTTTTTTTAGTAGGGGAATTTTTTCATATTTGAAATTTCGGGTGTTTGAGGGTAGTAGTAGGGATATGGGGGATCGAAAAATGCTACTGTACTCTCAGTCCACTACAGAATACCACCTGAGCAGGTGCATACTTTGATTGCATTTTAATAATGGATAACTTTAAACGTCTTTTTGGAGCTGATCCGCGCAAGAGCGGATACACGCCACTTATCTATTGCAATTACTGTGGATCAGATACACACTTGGAAAGCGCATGTGCCAAGAAACGCGATCAGCATAAACAAAATTAGAGTCTTCCAAACATTTTTATATAAGCATATAAAATAAATCAATAGTAAAACGAGACATCATTCTTTTCAATTACAAATTTTCACTATCACCCTCCAGCCCTTATGCTCCTTACTTTTACAGTTTAGAAGGTTTGCTTATTTATAGAAAATACAGTTTACGACGCAAACAGGGTAAAAGTTGAGAAATCATTGCTAGACCAGGCGCACAGATTCTGTGGTGAAGAAATGAGGAACAGGCGTAAATGAAGGAAACGCCCACAAGTATGGGAAACCAACAGATAACACTTATCGTGGTGAAAAGATAACACTTATCGTGGTAAACCAAAAAGGAACAGGCGCACATATAGGGAACGCCCACAACTGTAGAAACCCATCGCCTACCTGCATGAGTGCAGGCACCTTTGCCTAGTGGTGGGCTGAGATAGTCAGGAGTTCAGCAGTTTGAATATTTGTAGGCCAGGGACTAGCAGGTAAACAGGGTCTGCTAAAGCGTGGTGGGCAAAGGTAGTACGGAGTACAGCAGTTGGGGTGCTGCATATGAGCATTTCAAGGAAATTGTGGGAAATAGTTTCCGGGTTAAAGTTAAAAAGTTAAAATTGGCTGTTACAGCCCCCATCGGTGTGGTGAGTTCAGACCAAAAATTCCCGATCCCCCATATCCCTACTACTACCCTCAAACACCCGAAATTTCAAATATGAAAAAATTCCCCTACTAAAAAAAAAAAAAAAGTAAGTGGGGGTTCATTCGAAAGGTATTTTCAAGACCTATTTAATGGTATACATAAGAAATGTATATTTCAATTTGTATTAAAATTAATTAGCTTTAAACGCTCACTAAGTCATGCTTAAAATTTTCCTTTGCACATGCGCTTCTTATCTGCGTGTGTTTACTTTTCACACTTGTGCGCCCGAAACGAACCTTTTTCTCCCATTACGTGGTCCCTATCTGTTGGAACTTGTATGAGTGAGTTCTCACACATATATTTTAATCATATTTAAAGTGGTCATCAAACATTTTTGCATTTTTGGGTGGCTCAACTCAAACCAGAAATGTTAATTGATGCCCGTTCCCCCAAATCCTTACTACTGTAAACCACGAGATTCTTTGCACTAAATTAAGAAATCTGTATAAATTTTCAAACTCAGCTATCAAACTTATGCACTCCTACCTCTCAAATAGATGCCAAGCAGTTATCACCCCTACTAATTGTTCATCGTTTCTTGTACTCAAACGTGGTGTCCCTCAAGGATCGATTCTAGGCCCATTATTGTTCTCAATTTATGTTAATGATCTGCCTAATGTTCTGTCAAACTGTGAAGTCCATATGTATGCTGATGACGTTCAATTATATGTGAGTCGTCCACTGTGTCGTATTAGTGAATGTGTTAGTGCTTGCAATGATGACCTGTCAGCTGTTAGCAATTGGGCAGTTAAAAATGGATTGGGGCTGAACCCTATAAAGTCGAAGTGCTTAATAGTCTACAAAAAAGATATTGACACTACAAGTTTACCAAGTTTATTTATTGAACAAACACCTGTAGACTATATTAACCAGGCAAACAATTTAGGTTTTACATTTAACAAAACTCTGTCCTGGACTGATCACATAAATAAATCTATTGGCAAAACATATGGCTTGCTTAGGCAATTGTATATTACGCAACAGTACATACCTACACAAGTCCGAATGCGAATTGCAAAAACTTGCCTTATCCCTACTTTGTTTTATGGAGTCGAAGTTTTTTGCAACTGTGATTCGTCTAGCCGCCACAAACTCCAGGTTGTATTTAATAACATAGCCAGATACATTTTTAATATAAAACGTCATGAGCATATTTCTCGATATTCGTTAAAAATATTTGACTTGCCATTAACCTTATGGATGAACTACAGAACTCTGCTACTGCTACACAAAATCATTAATAATAAGGAACCCTCGTATCTCTTTGAAAAGTTTAGTTTCAGCGCATCAGTCAGAACCAATAATTTATTAAGCATACGATTTAGGCTTTCCAGTTCTGAAAAGCACTTCTACACACACAGCATTCGTTGTTGGAACCACTTGCCTTTATATGTGAAGTCTATTAGAAACGCACCGCTCTTTCGTAAAACCCTTAAAACACACCTACAAACTCAATAATATATATAAAAAAAAAACAAAATAATAAAAAAAAAAATAAAAAAAATAAAATAAAATTTAAAATATATATAAATAATAATAATGTTATTCAACAATGTCAAATTCGTTATTGTAATTGTCAATTTATTGTACTCTTGTATTAGTTAAGCGATAAAAATTAAAACATAATTATATTAAGTTTATCAATGTTCTTAGTAATTAAGTGCCATTAATTGGTCTACAAGTTGTGACTTGCACAAAAACACAAGCTCATTAGAACTTAGTGCAAGGATGTCAAGAAATAAATCTAAATCTAAAAATCTAAAAAAGTTAAGAGAGATTTTTTGTCGATATGGTTTAGCAGACGTTTTAGTAAGATCCAATGTTCGATAGTTTACTTCAGATGAATTCAAAAGATTCATGAGTAATAATGGTGTTAACCATATTTTAACAGCACCTGGCCATCCAGCTACCAATGGTCAGGCGGAAAATTTTGTAAAGACAATAAAAAAATCAATTTACGCAAATATGAAGGCTGATAAAAATTGTGAGTTTGACACGATTTTGAATAGATTTTTAATAGACTATCGGAACACAATACAGGAGAAACACCTGCTAAGTTATTTTTTGGTCGTACATTGAAAACCAGGTTTTCACTTTTGAAACCACCGATAGTAAACGATCGTATTTATAAAAAACAAAATGAAAGTATTAAAAATCATAGAGGTAAACGAAATACACAGTTCAAGCAGATTCAGAAAGTTATGGTTAGAGACTATAAAAATCCTAACAAAGCAAGTTGGACTCAAGCGACCGTAAAACAACAATTAGGCCCTCGATCATATTGTTGCGTTTTATCTCACAACAGTCGAGAAATAAAACGACATTAAGATCAAATAAGAAATCAGGAGACGAAAGCTAATAATGACAACACACTTAAAAGTCAAAACACTGATGTCGAAAGCAATCGTTCCTTAATTGAAAATGAAGTACATAATGAAGTTAAGAATGATTTAATTAATTCTCAAGAGAATCAAACTAGAAGAGAGTTAAGACCACAAATTAATTAAATCTGTCTTATAAGTTTGAAACAATATTATTATTCATTTTGTAATTCATTAAGTTTTGAAAAATATTTTAGAAAAACATATTTTAAGACCGTTACCACCATCATTATTTTATTTTTATTAAAAGAAGTTTGAATTTTTATGAATAAAAACATGACTTATAATTAAGCTATTGAAAATGTATAAAAGCTGAAATTTTAAGTTCTTTAAGTCAGTTTGACTCTCGCCTTAATTGAGTAAAGACGTGCTTCTGACTTCGCTAATCGCAACTTCTTATCGCAAAAATCAAAACACAACAACAAAAACTTTAAACCACCAACCCACCAACTCAAAGAAAAACAATAAACCAACAGATCGACTTACAAGTTTAACCGCGACCACCAGATAGCCTAACTCGATATCATGGGTGATCCCCCTAATCTTGGGGGCCCGCCGCGGCCGGCAATCAAATTAAATTTGATACATCAAAAAAACTAACAATTTTGACATCGGGACCAAAATACCTTGTTATGACACTCAAAGACGGAAACGAAGGGCTGACCAATGTGTCACCTTTCTTAATCAAAAAAGTGGTGGACACCGCCTGCTCTGGCGAGCTGGACACATGCAAAAAATTAAGAAACGGCACAATATTAATAAAAACCTAAAACTTCGCACATGCATCCAAACTCATCCAATTACGCTCACTCTCCAGCACAATCGAAATTGAAGTAACGGAACACAACTCTCTTAACTACACGAAAGCAGTCTTATACTCAAACGATCTAAGAGGTATCCAAGAAGAAGAGATTGTAAGTGAACTAAAAAACCAAAATGTTACGGAGGTTAGGAAAATAATGAGAAAGAGCAACGACAACATAATTGAAACGGGACTAATTATTCTGACATTCGCTACACCAATTCAACCTGAAACCATCAATATCGGCTATGAAAAAGTTAAACTAAGACCTTACATACCACTTCCTCTTCGCTGCAGCAAATGCATAAGATTCGGTCACTCACAACACACATGCAACAGTCCAAACCCAATATGCCCCTTCTGGGCAACATTGCTCACTAAAACAAAGAAACAGGAGAACAATGCAATGCTACAAAAACATGTGTTAACTGCAAAGCAAACAAATCAGCTGATACCAGCCACTCTGCTTTCGACAAGGCCTGCCCAATTTTTCTTAAAGAAAAAGAGGTTCAAGCCATAATCACCACTCAAAAAGTCGATAGGAAAAAAGCTAACGATATCTTCAAAGAACGAAACCAACATGGATCATCCACATACGCATCCATTATTAAAAGCACAACAATCACAACACCACCATTGTCAGCCCCAGCTACATATTCTGAGAAAAACACAAATATTACAGAAAAACAAACAACCCCAGCACCAACTCGCCCAATCCAGAAATATGATGACATCCTAGGCGATGACGAACAGCCTACAACATCGAAAACAAACACTAAACCTCCAACCAAAACAAATGAAGTAAAAATACTTCCCATCAGAACATCAGCAAGAAATAAAAACAATATTAAAAAACAAGAAAAACTAAAACAAGCTGTAAAACTCCAAAACCAAAATAATAATAAAACCAGTAAAACTATCTTTGATCCAAGCTCATCTGTAGATTCAGATATGTCCTATGAAGAGGACAAATAAATAAACCTCCACCCTAAACCAAGACGGGTACGTCCTAAGCAGAATCTGTAGATATCGCTGCTACCTGCAGATTCAGTTTTCGACGTACCCGTAACCCCCCTTATATAATTATAATAAGTAAAATAATTACCCAATGTAACAAGAAAATGTATCTCAGCAAGTACAGGGCTATTTTTATGCCAAACATACCCAACACAACCTTAAACCTCACTGTAAAAATTCATAATTCATCCTCACTACCACTTAAGCTTCCTTAACACTCACATAAAATGACCATTAAGTGTATACAATGGAATATACGTGGCTACATCAACAATTACAGTGAGTTACAAATATTAATCAAACAACACCACCCTAACATAATTGCATTGCAAGAAACCCACCTACAATCCATACATAATATCCCAATCCCAATAAACTATTCACTTCACGCACTTAACACCTCCCAACACTAAGGCGGAGTAGCCATTCTCACTCACAATTCGCTACAAACTTAAGATATAACTCTTGAAAACGACTTTGATGCCATTTGCGACGAAGTTGTATCCAAGAAAAAATTAAAAATCATATCAGCCTACATACCACCAAATCAAAGCTTTAATCTAGTTAATTTAGAGAACGTCCTAAACTGCAACCAAAACGCAATAATATTAGGAGACTTCAATAGTTGGCATCACCTTTGGGGGTCTAATAAAAACAACAAAAAAGGTAATACAATAGCGAAATTTATCAAAAACTCAAACCTTATCCTACTGAATGACAAATCACCAACTCACTTTACTACCCACAACACTTTCACCCACATAGACTTATCTCTTTGTACATCAGACATAAACACGGACACAAAATGGGAAATTACAAACGATCTTAACGGTAGCGACCACTTCCCAATATTAATCACAATATTTCCTCAAAACTACAAAGAACACTGCAGTACAATATTCAAAGTAGACAAAGCTGACTGGGAAAAATTCCACCAACTCACAAACCACTATAACTCAAATATAGACATATCAGAAAACATTAACAGAGAAACAGCAAACATAAATAAAATCATACTCCAATCTGCCCATCTTAGCATACCCCAAACATCAGAAAAAATCCTTTCTAACAAAGTCAAAAACAAAGGGAAATAAACCCAAATACACCAATATCCAAAGTGTGGTCCAATATCAGACGATTTTGTGGGCTAAACAAATCAAAAACCATTCATTGTATCAAAGGCCCCCAATCAAGTCAGCATATAACTGATAAAGTAAAAATGGCAAATGTTTTCGCCGAACACTGGGAAAACGAGTCAAAAGACACTAACTTTAACACAGAATTCACTCTTATTAAATACTCAACAATATACAGACCTACAAAAAATACATCATCCCCATCAGCCCAAGTTATTGAAAAAAAATTCACAATGATAGGGCTGCTATCAGCACTTAACAAACTCAAAGGGAAAACACCTGGCGAAGATCGCATATCCTACCCTATGATTAAAAATTGCTCACGAACACTTAAACAAAGAATCCTAGATCATTTTAACAATATTTTCGAAAACTATCTACCACAAACATACAAAACTAGCCTAACAATACCCATACTTAAACCCAACACTGATAAAAGCTCAATTAACTCATATAGACCAATATCCCTCAACCCTTGCATTAGCAAAGTTTTAGATAAAATCGTAGCAAAAAGAACCACCAACAACTTTATTCATCCAAACCAACTGGGTTTTAAGCAAGGCAAATCCGTTACTCTACTCTATGTAGATCATCTGATAACGAAATCACTCACAACAAGACGCCACACCTCTATCGTATCTTTGTACTTCTCTAAAGCTTTTGATAGAGCAGGCGTCCATGGCATTCTTATTCAACTACACGAATGGAAAATAGGTCCAAACATCTATAACTTCATTAAAAACTACATGACAAATAGGAAAATAAAAACAAGAATAGACACCCACAGCTCGGACACACACGCATTGCATAACGGAATACCACAAGGATCACCTATTTCGGTTATCCTATTCCTAATTGCTCACAACAAACTCTCTAGCATAATATCACTACAAAAAAACATAAACTTTTGCGCATTTGCGGATGACTTCCACCTTATTATTAACCATAAAAGCTGTAAAAATTCACAAACCAACCTAAACGCTCTTTTTTCAAATATAGGAAAATGGTGTCTCCAATCGGGAGCCATCCTATCACCAAACAAATGTTAATGTTTCCACATATGCAGAAAACATAAATGCAATAGCCAAATAATGACACATACATACACAATACCGAAAGTAACAAAATTAAAAATCCTAGGTCTCACTATCAATAAGAAATACAGATGGAACTCCCACATAGAAGACATGATCCCATCACTACACAAAAGACTTGATGTACTAAAATGTCTCGGATCCGCAAAGTTCAACTGCAACACAGCTACACTTATCTCCATCTTAAAAGCAATTCTAATATCGAAAACCGACTATTGTCTTTCTATCTATGGATACGCAGCGAAAACTCATCTAAAAAAAATACAAACAGTTATAAATAGCGGAATTAGAATAACCTTAGGTGCATATAGAACAACCCCCATAAATAACCTACTAGCTGAATCAAACATCACACACTTAACAGACAGACGGAACTTCCTTACAAACAAAGCAGCCAGAAACCTAATCTTTTCACACAACTCCCCACTACACACAATAGTAAAAAACCCTAACATCATTAAAACTACCCGGAAAATTCACTCAACAATCAGCCAAATCATAGAAACATGCCTAAAAAACAATACTCCTTTCAAGCCACAAAAAATAATTAAGCCCAACAAACCATTCTGGCAATTTAATCCTCAAATAATAAACATTGACCTACACCAACATACTAAAACCTCAACAAACTCATCACTATTTCACCAAAAATTCCTACATTTTAAAAACAACCACACTCAATACAACTTTATCTATACAGACGGGTCAAAATCCCCACATTCAACATCTTATGCCATTACAACCGAAAATACAGTCCTTAAAACTGGTATACTTCCCAACTACTCTTCCATCTACTCAGCAGAAATAATTGGCATCCTAGAAGCCATAAAAATAATTAACACCAAGCCTGGCAAATTTGTAATTTGTTCAGACTCACTATCAGCACTAAAATCCATCAGAAATATAGAAAACCACACATACTACGCAGAAACTATCCGGACAATGCTTACAAGACACCCAAACAAAACAAAACTCATGTGGATCCCTACACTCAAAAAACAACTCGCCCTAAAAAGGCTCATTTTCGCCTTAATATTTAGAAAATCGCCCTAAAAAAAGGGCCAAAGGCGACTCACCTTATTTTTTAGAAAAGCATTTCTAAAAATTTTAGAAATTTTTTTTCTTAAATTTAAGGTAAAACGCCCTACAAAATAAAAAATGATTTCTAAATTATAAGGCAATTTTTCTAAAAATTTAGACAATGTTTCTTAAATTTAGGGTGAAATGATCTAAAACGAGAAGGCAAAGCTAACTTCGACTGTGCCGAAGTTTTAATACACTTGAAAAACTTTACTCCAACTGATTTAACTGGAAAAATATATATAGAATATATATCAGATATTTAAAATTATTAAATCATTGATAATAAAAATTTGATACCATAAAAAAAAACTTTTCTTAGTAAAACACATTTTCCGACCGATCGGTCCTATGGCAGCTATATGCTATAGTCATCCGATTTTGATAATTTTTTTCAAAATGATGTGAAAGCATATAAAACTAATATATACCAAGATTGGGGACGCTACGATAAAAAACAAAAAAGTTTTTCTCACTAGAATTAGTTTTTTGACCGACCGTTTATATGGCAACTATATGCTATAGTCATCCGATTTTGATAAATTTTTTCAGAATTGTGTGGAAACATATAAAACAAATATATACTACGATTGGAGACGCTACGATGGAAATCAAAAAAGTTTTTCCCACAAAGACTTATTTTTCGACCGATCGTTCCTATGGCAGCTTTATGCTATAGTGATCCGATTTTGATACATTTTTCCAGAATTATGTGGAAGCATATAAAACTAACATATACCAAGATTAGTGACGCTACGATGGAAAACAAAAAAGTTTTTCTAACTAGAACTAGTTCTTAGACCGATCGTTCCTATGGCAGCTATATGATATAGTCTTCCGATCCGGCCGGTTCCGACATATTAGTTGCGTGCAGTAAAAAGAAGACCCTGTGCAAAATTTTAGCTCGATAGCTTTAAAACTGAGAGACTAGTTCGCGTAGAAACAGACAGACAGACGGACAGACGGACAGACAGACGGACAGACGGACGGACGGACAGACGGAATTGAACTCGGCTAGTCGTCCTGATCAAGAATATATATAGTTTATGGGGTCGGAAATGAATATTTCTATGCGTTACAAACTTCTGGGCAAAATTAATATACACTTTTCAAGTGTATAAAAATAGAAAGTATTTTCTAAAATATATGGCTCTTTTTCTAGACATTCAGACAATTGTTTCTAAATTTCAGGGTGAAATGTCCTAAGAATTAGAAAGTGTTTTTTAATTAATTAATTAATTAATTAGAAAGTCTTTTCTAGACATTCAGACAATTCTTTCTTAATTTCAGGGTGAAATCCCCAAAAAAAATAGAAAAGGATTTTTTTAAAGTATGGCTACTTGCTAATAATATATTTATTTCCTTTGTATTAGTTTATAAAATTATATTATTCATCTTAAGACTATTCTTATTAAATTATTCAAAAATAACATTTGGGATTAAGATGTGTTTTTATACACTTGAAAAGTGTATATTAATTTTGCCCAGAAGTTTGTAACGCATAGAAATATTCATTTCCGATCCCATAAACTATATATATTCTTGATCAGGACGACGAGCTGAGTTCAATTCCGTCTGTCCGTCTGTCTGTTTCTACGCGAACTAGTCCCTCAGTTTTGAAGCTATCGGGCTGAAATTTTGCACAGAGTCTTCTTTTTGCTGCACGCAACTAATATGTCGTAACCGACCGGATCGGATGACTATATCGTATAGCTGCCATAGGAACGATCGGTCGGAAATAAGTCTTAGTGAGAAAAACTTTTTTGTTTTCCATCGTAGCGTCACCAATCTTAGTATATATTCGTTTTTCATGCTTCCACATAAGACTGAACAAATTTATCGAAATCGGATGACTATATCATATAGCTGCCATAGGAACGATTGGTCAAAAAACTAGCTCTAGTGAGAAAACTTGTTTGTTTTTCATCGTAGCGTCACCAATCGTGGTATATATTAGTTTTATATGCTTCCATACAATTAAGGAAAAATTTATCAAAATCGAATGACTATAGCATATAGCTGCCATATAAACGGTAGGTCAAAAAATCAAGTTCTAGTGAGGAAAACTTTTTCGCTTCGTCACCAATCTTGGTAGATATTAGTTTTATATGCTTTTACAAATTTTTCAAAAAATTGATCAAAATCGGATGACTAAAGCGTATAGCTGCCATAGGACCGATCGGTCGGAAAATGTGTTTACTAAGAAAAGTTTTTTTTTATGGTATCAAATTTTTATTATCAATGATTTAAAATTTTTTAATATCTGATATCTATATCCTATATATATTTTACAGGTTAAATCAGTTGAAGTAAAGTTTTTCAAGTGTATTAAAACTTTGGCACAGTCGAAGTTAGCTTTGCCTTCTCGTTTTTTCGAAATATTGTCCAATAGGAGTCGCTTTGGATGTATCTTACTAAGAACCATGTGTTTTGCTATATTCTGGAGACATCACATTGTTGTAAGAGCGTCTTCCACTTCTCCGTCCTCCAGTTTTTTTTCTGAAAAAAAAAACGAGAAGGCAAAGCTAACTTCGACTGTGCTGAAGTTTTAATACACTTGAAAAACTTTACTCCAACTGATTTAACCGGTAAAATATATATAGAATATAGATATTGTATATTTAAAATTTTTAAATCATTGATAATAAAAACTTGATACCATAAAAAAAACTTTTCTTAGTAAAACACATTTTCCGACCGATCGGTCCTATGGCAGCTATATGCTGTAGTCATCCGATTTTGATAAATTTTTTCAAAATTATGTGGAAGCATATAAAACTAATATATACCAAGATTGAGGACGCTACGATAAAAAACAAAAAAGTTTTTCTCACTAGAAGTAGTTTTTTGACCGACCGTTTATATGGCAGCTATATGCTATAGTCATCCGATTTTGATAAATTTTTCCAAAATTGCGTGGAAACATATAAAACAAATATATACTACGATTGGAGACGCTACGATGGAAATCAAAAAAGTTTTTCTCACAAAGACTTATTTTTCGACCGATCGATCCTATGGCAGCTATATGCTATAGTAATCCGATGTTGATACATTTTTTCAGAATTATGTGGAAGCATATAAAACTAACTTATACCAAGATTAGTGACGCTACGATGGAAAATAAAAAAGTTTTTCTAACTAGAACTAGTTCTTAGACCGATCGTTCCTATGGCAGCTATATGATATAGTCATCCGATCCGGCCGGTTCCGACATATTAGTTGCGTGCAGTAAAAAGAAGACTCTGTGCAAAATTTCAGCTCGATAGCTTTAAAACTGAGAGACTAGTTCGCGTAGAAACAGACAGACGGACAGACAGACGGACGGACGGACAAGCGGAAATGAACTCAGCTCGTCGTCCTGATCAAGAATATATATAGTTTATGGGGTCGGAAATGAATATTTCTATGCGTTACAAACTTCTGGGCAAAATTAATATACACTTTTCAAGTGTATAAAAAAAAACATTTTGGATAATATTTTTATTGAGGGAAGCTTTTATAGATTTTTACGAATCGTATCCATAATTATTCTTAACAGAGCAGCAATCGAATTGGGCACTTCTAGGATAGATGAAAATAACACCTAAATATTACAATGTTTTTAAGAGGTTGACCATTTTGACACAATTTTTCGTAATCAGCTTTCCGAAAAATATATTATTTTGTATAAATTTTGAAAAAGATTGTATGTATGTGCCTTAATGCTCGCATAAAAATTAAGGGTATAAAAACTTTATTTTGCGTCGGCAAAACTGATTTGCTTGCCTGCGCTTTGCGGCCACGTTAATTTTTTTTCGACCTAATTTCCGAAAAGCTCACACCTCCAATCTTTTTCAACCTTTCAGTAAATATGTATATCTCAGAAGATGCGCTCTTTATTAAAAAATGTTTTAGACAAAATGGAAGTTATTTTGAGAACCCAAGTTTGATGATTAGTGAATTTTTTCGAATTAACGTATAGTATCGTCATAAGCTGTTCAATTCAGCTATGTGGAATTTAGCTGGTCTGATTTGAAATGCAAACGTTCACTAGAGATTTCCATGTCAACACCTATAATGTATGTTTGATATTGTTGTGTGTAAATATGTACTTACATAATCTTGCCATTTCTGTAAGCGCGCAAAAAAATTCAATCCCATTTGGTTGGTGTTTTGCGGTTAAACTGCTCCCACTAAAGGCACTTTAGGGTATCCACACTTAAGTTTGCTTCTGAAAATATGAGTAATTATGTAAACAGATATACATTTGTATGTGTGTATTCAGAGAACTGCAGCGGTGCACCGCATTTTCTTGTCACTCAACATATACTCAAATATCATGTGAGTAAACTTGATTTATATCTTATACAAAATATATCGCAACCGCATTAGTGTAAAACAAAAATGATAATGCGTTCATGCGGTCAATAACATAACCCATACAGTACTCTTACACCCTGAGCTACATACACATTTAAAAACGAGAGTCTAAAAACAATATATGTATATACAGTTTGCTTTGTTTTGTATAAATAAGATATTGAAAATGCGGTAGTAATGCGGTGCTTACGATATTGGAATGCGGTAGTAGGCGGTGAACACGATATTGAAATGCGGTATTTCTGGTAATGCGGTATATGCGGTTGCGGTGTATTTTCGATATGAATCAGATTGGATTTACGGTGTTTGCGGTGATACTCAAATTGGGTTTTAAATCATTGCGATAGTAGGATTCTTTTGTAACAAGTATCTATGAGACTGCTTGCTTACGGATATGGATATATCGTAAGCCGGATAGTTTTAAGTTAAGAACGTACTTATATCGCATTTTTTATAAGTATACTCAGAGTCAAAAAAGCACCACCGCATGCAGTTCTCTGGTGTGTATTAAATAATCTAGAATACATATAAATAATGAAATATGGCTGTATTAACATATGTACATTTATTTATACAGGGTTGCCCATATTCGACGGACCCATCTGGCAACGCCATAACTTTTGACAGAGATGTCAGATCGCTTAATGACATACCGCGTTTGAAGCGTCAGTCCAAGCAGATTTTTACCATGGAACAATACACGCCACGCGAGCGCTCTGAAATAGTTGAAATTTACATTCAACAGAACAAGTCAATTGTGAAAACACAACGTGCTTTTAAAAAATTAAAAAATGTGAAAAGTGCGCCTTCTAAGAACACCATTAAGCGTTTATACGAAAAATATTCGACTGGTGAGGCTCTTTCTAATCCGAAGAGGCCAAATAAAAGTCGACCAAGGCGATCGGCCGAGAATATCGCTGCCGTACGAGCCAGTGTTGAGAGGTCCCCAAGAACATCCCAAAAACGCTGTTCTCAGCAGTTGGGCATGGCTCGGTCCACTTTACAACGGATTATTCACGTTGATTTGCATTTGTTCCCGTAGAAAATTCAATTGACGCAAAGATTGTTGCCTGCGGACAAGCCTCGTCGATTGGAATGGGCCCAAAGAGTCATCGAAATGGCCGAAGATGACGAGCAATTTTGGAACAAAATTATCATGTCCGATGAAGCCCATTTCACATTGAATGGGACCGTAAATAAGCAAAATTGCCGTATTTACGCCACTGAAAATCCTCGGGAGATTCAAGAAGTGTCTCTTCATGACGAAAAAGTCACAGTTTGGTGCGGCGTTAGTGCGAAAACGGTCATTGGGCCGTTTTTCTTCCAAAATGAAAATGGCCATGCTGTTACCATCAACCAGGAGCGTTATCGCGACATGATGACCAATTTTGTGATGCCAATTATTCGTCGAAAGCGTATGAGGCAGTTCTGGTTTCAACAAGACGGCGCTCTACCGCACTCAAGTCGCATAACAATCGATTTTCTGAAGAAATTGTTTCCGGGCCGTTTGATGTCGAAAAGTGGTGATTTGGACTGGCCACCGCGTTCGCCCGATTTGACGCCGCCTGACTTCTTCTTGTGGGGATATTTGAAGTCAAAGGTTTACGTTAACAAGCCAAGGACCGTAGAAGAGCTCAAGGACAACATTCGTGAAGAAATAGCCGCTATTCCGGCCGAAATGTTGGCGAAAACGATGGAAAATGCTGCTAAAAGGGCACAATACGCCATCAACGCCAGAGGCGGCCATTTGAGAGATATCATATTAAAAAATTGATGTAAACAAATCTACTTGGAACAAATTAAATGATTAAGATTGCCAACCGCCAAATTTTTTATTTTTTTCTTTGATTTTTAAAAAAAAAACATGGGTCCGTCGAATATGGGCAACCCTGTATATGTATTTGATCCGCGCACAATGTAATTTTTGAATACTTACCGCTGAAATTTTCCAAAAAGGCTTCACCGCACGTCTTTAACAAAAATTTGATACATTTTCTGGCGACGCTCACACTTAACTAAAACTAGCGCATGTCAAAACAAACAGTAGATGTGTGTGTGTACAGACGCCAATGTATTGACGCGTTGCGACGCCTGCTTCGTTAAAACCGAAACGACAGCACAGCACGCAACAAAAACTTCAACTACTTCTCGAATATTGTACGAAAAGAAGGATTAAAAAAAGTTTTATTAAAAGTAGGGCTGTATTTCTTAGTTTAGGGGAAAAACAACATGAATTTTAGACACATTTTTTCTAAAATCAAAGGCAAAACTACCCTAAAAATTAGAAAAGGCAATAAACCAAATTCACCCTAAAATTTAGAAAAAATACTACTTTTCTAAATTTTTGAAAAAAAATTTTCTAAAATATATAATTTTAGAAAAACTTTTCTACATTTTAGAAAAATTTTCTAAACTTTAGGGCGATTTCAATTTTAGGGCGATTTACTAAAATATAGAAAAATAATTTTCTGAGTGTAGCCACATTAACATTAAAGGAAATGACTTGGCCGATGAAAACGCAAAAATAGCAAACAAATTCCCTACAATCACAACAAACAACACAAACATATCAGATCTTAACAAATACTATCAAAAACGAGAGCGTAAGTTGAAGTCGGCCCTGCTCGACTTCGATATACCCGTTACTCAGGTTAAGGTTGCCCAAATTGTGGGAGATATGAGGAATTTTTCATATTGCGGGGGCGGTAACTCTTCAATCGTTCATCTGATCGAAAAATGATGTATGGCGGATCGATAGGTAATGATGATTAAAATATATGTCTAGAAGGTTCGAACAATCAATTTTCAAAATTGTGGGAGATATGAGTTTTTTTCATATTGCGGGGGCGGGAGGGGGCGTGGCAATAATTTGAAACAAACTTGATCTGCGTGCAGAAGATACAAGTCTACACTGAAAAAATGGTAGCTCTAGCTCTTATAGTTCCTGAGATCTAGGTGTTCATACAGACAGACAGACAGACGGACAGACGGACAGACGGACATGTCTATATCGACTCGGCTATTGATGCTGATCAAGAATATATATACTTTATGGGGTCGGAGATGCTTCCTTCTGCCTGTTACATACATTTGCACGAACTTAGTATACCCTTTTTACTCTACGAGTAACGGGTATAACAACAATACTTAATTATGCACCAAAACCACCAAACATGCTCAAATTGGTATAAAAACATAAACACAAATAAAACAAACTTTTTACAGTTCATAAAAAGCATAAAGCAAGAAGAAATATCTTGACTGGACCAAATCAAGTTAATTAGACTTAGACTAGGCCACACCAAAATATCAAACCAACACAACATTGACAAAAACGTCTCCAAGTTCTGCCCCTCTGCCAAAATAACACCGTTGTTAACATAGAACACATCATATCCGAATGTCCCTCACTAACCTCAGCAAGAAACCAATACCTCCAAAACACCGACCCACGAGAAACCCTAATAAACCCATCAAAAGACAAGCTTTGCCTACTCCTTAATTTCCTAAAAAAAAAACGAACATTTATCACAAATTATAACGCAAACTCACAATAAACAAAACACGTATACTTCATTGTTACCTATCCCTAAACTTAACTCTAATCTACACAATATTGAAAATGAAAAACAGCTACACACTACAAATCTACACAACTGTAACAAAATATAAACAAGCTGAAGGCCCTAGCAGCCATGCTTTACCAAACTAGCTTCTAAGTTTATAACTTTAAGTTAGCCATATTAAATAAATAAAAATAAATAAGTTCTTTAAGTTATTTTTTATTAATCTTGTATCAACATTGTATGAGGGGCGTGTTAGATATTATCCTAACTGTTTAAAAACCAACAACAATCTGGCAACTCGTACAATGTTAATGTAAGCGCATCTATGAGCTATGTGCACTACGAATATGTTAAATAAAACATAGTAGTAATTTGCCCACAACCATACTATATTTAAGGTGATACAAAAAACATAAGAAAAGATATAAAGATATGTAAAGATATAACGATATAAAGATATAAAGATATGTCAATACATATAAAGATATAAAGATATAAAGATATAAAGATATAAAGATATAAAGATATAAAAGATATAAAGATATAAAGATATAAAGATATAAAGATATAAAGATATAAAGATATAAAGATATAAAGATATAAAGATATAAAGATATAAAGATATAAAGATATAAAGATATAAAGATATAAAGATATAAAGATATAAAGATATAAAGATATAAAGATATAAAGATATAAAGATATAAAGATATAAAGATATAAAGATATAAAGATATAAAGATATAAAGATATAAAGATATAAAGATATAAAGATATAAAGATATAAAGATATAAAGATATAAAGATAAAGATATAAAGATATAAAGATATAAAAGATATAAAGATATAAAGATATAAAGATATAAAGATATAAAGATATAAAGATATAAAGATATAAAGATATAAAGATATAAAGATATAAAGATATAAAGATATAAAGATATAAAGATATAAAGATATAAAGATATAAAGATATAAAGATATAAAGATATAAAGATATAAAGATATAAAGATATAAAGATATAAAGATATAAAGATATAAAGATATAAAGATATAAAGATATAAAGATATAAAGATATAAAAGATATAAAGATATAAAGATATAAAGATATAAAGATATAAAGATATAAAGATATAAAGATAAAAGATATAAAGATATAAAGATATAAAGATATAAAAAGATATAAAGATATAAAGATATAAAGATATAAAGATATAAAGATATAAAGATATAAAGATATAAAGATATAAAGATATAAAGATATAAAGATATAAAGATATAAAGATATAAAGATATAAAGATATAAAGATAAAAAGATATAAAGATATAAAGATATAAAGATATAAAGATATAAAAGATATAAAAAAGATATAAAGATATAAAGATATAAAGATATAAAGATATAAAGATATAAAGATATAAAGATATAAAGATATAAAGATATAAAGATATAAAGATATAAAGATATAAAGATATAAAGATATAAAGATATAAAGATATAAAGATATAAAGATATAAAGATATAAAGATATAAAGATATAAAGATATAAAGATATAAAGATATAAAGATATAAAGATATAAAGATATAAAGATATAAGATATAAAGATATAAAGATATAAAGATATAAAGATATAAAGATATAAAGATATAAAGATATAAAGATATAAAGATATAAAGATATAAAGATATAAAGATATAAAGATATAAAGATATAAAGATATAAAGATATAAAGATATAAAGATATAAAGATATAAAGATATAAAGATATAAAGATATAAAGATATAAAGATATAAAGATATAAAGATATAAAGATATAAAGATATAAAGATATAAAGATATAAAGATATAAAGATATAAAGATATAAAGATATAAAGATATAAAGATATAAAGATATAAAGATATAAAGATATAAAGATATAAAGATATAAAGATATAAAGATATAAAGATATAAAGATATAAAGATATAAAGATATAAAGATATAAAGATATAAAGATATAAAGATATAAAGATATAAAGATATAAAGATATAAAGATATAAAGATATAAAGATATAAAGATATAAAGATATAAAGATATAAAGATATAAAGATATAAAGATATAAAGATATAAAGATATAAAGATATAAAGATATAAAGATATAAAGATATAAAGATATAAAAGATATAAAGATATAAAGATATAAAGATATAAAGATATAAAGATATAAAGATATAAAGATATAAAGATATAAAGATATAAAGATATAAAGATATAAAGATATAAAGATATAAAGATATAAAGATATAAAGATATAAAGATATAAAGATATAAAGATATAAAGATATAAAGATATAAAGATATAAAGATATAAAGATATAAAGATATAAAGATATAAAGATATAAAGATATAAAGATATAAAGATATAAAGATATAAAAGATATAAAGATATAAAGATATAAAGATATAAAGATATAAAGATATAAAGATATAAAGATATAAAGATATAAAGATATAAAGATATAAAGATATAAAAGATATAAAGATATAAAGATATAAAGATATAAAGATATAAAGATATAAAGATATAAAGATATAAAGATATAAAGATATAAAGATATAAAGATATAAAGATATAAAGATATAAAGATATAAAGATATAAAGATATAAAGATATAAAGATATAAAGATATAAAGATATAAAGATATAAAGATATAAAGATATAAAGATATAAAGATATAAAGATATAAAGATATAAAGATATAAAGATATAAAGATATAAAGATATAAAGATATAAAGATATAAAGATATAAAGATATAAAGATATAAAGATATAAAGATATAAAGATATAAAGATATAAAGATATAAAGATATAAAGATATAAAGATATAAAGATATAAAGATATAAAGATATAAAGATATAAAGATATAAAGATATAAAGATATAAAGATATAAAGATATAAAGATATAAAGATATAAAGATATAAAGATATAAAGATATAAAGATATAAAGATATAAAGATATAAAGATATAAAGATATAAAGATATAAAGATATAAAGATATAAAGATATAAAGATATAAAGATATAAAGATATAAAGATATAAAGATATAAAGATATAAAGATATAAAGATATAAAGATATAAAGATATAAAGATATAAAGATATAAAGATATAAAGATATAAAGATATAAAGATATAAAGATATAAAGATATAAAGATATAAAGATATAAAGATATAAAGATATAAAGATATAAAGATATAAAGATATAAAGATATAAAGATATAAAGATATAAAGATATAAAGATATAAAGATATAAAGATATAAAGATATAAAGATATAAAGATATAAAGATATAAAGATATAAAGATATAAAGATATAAAGATATAAAGATATAAAGATATAAAGATATAAAGATATAAAAGATATAAAGATATAAAGATATAAAGATATAAAGATATAAAGATATAAAGATATAAAGATATAAAGATATAAAGATATAAAGATATAAAGATATAAAGATATAAAGATATAAAGATATAAAGATATAAAGATATAAAGATATAAAGATATAAAGATATAAAGATATAAAGATATAAAGATATAAAGATATAAAGATATAAAGATATAAAGATATAAAGATATAAAGATATAAAGATATAAAGATATAAAGATATAAAGATATAAAGATATAAAGATATAAAGATATAAAGATATAAAGATATAAAGATATAAAGATATAAAGATATAAAGATATAAAGATATAAAGATATAAAGATATAAAGATATAAAGATATAAAGATATAAAGATATAAAGATATAAAGATATAAAGATATAAAGATATAAAGATATAAAGATATAAAGATATAAAGATATAAAGATATAAAGATATAAAGATATAAAGATATAAAGATATAAAGATATAAAGATATAAAGATATAAAGATATAAAGATATAAAGATATAAAGATATAAAGATAAAAGATATAAAGATATAAAGATATAAAGATATAAAGATATAAAGATATAAAGATATAAAGATATAAAGATATAAAGATATAGAAGATAAAGATATAAAGATATAAAGATATAAAGATATAAAGATATAAAGATATAAAAGATATAAAGATAAAGATATAAAGATATAAAGATATAAAGATATAAAGATATAAAGATATAAAGATATAAAGATATAAAGATATAAAGATATAAAGATATAAAGATATAAAGATATAAAGATATAAAGATATAAAGATATAAAGATATAAAGATATAAAGATATAAAGATATAAAGATATAAAGATATAAAGATATAAAGATATAAAGATATAAAGATATAAAGATATAAAGATATAAAGATATAAAGATATAAAGATATAAAGATATAAAGATATAAAGATATAAAGATATAAAGATATAAAGATATAAAGATATAAAGATATAAAGATATAAAGATATAAAGATAAAGATATAAAGATATAAAGATATAAAGATATAAAGATATAAAGATATAAAGATATAAAGATATAAAGATATAAAGATATAAAGATATAAAGATATAAAGATATAAAGATATAAAGATATAAAGATATAAAGATATAAAGATATAAAGATATAAAGATATAAAGATATAAAGATATAAAGATATAAAGATATAAAGATATAAAGATATAAAGATATAAAGATATAAAGATATAAAGATATAAAGATATAAAGATATAAAGATATAAAGATATAAAGATATAAAGATATAAAGATATAAAGATATAAAGATATAAAGATATAAAGATATAAAGATATAAAGATATAAAGATATAAAGATATAAAGATATAAAGATATAAAGATATAAAGATATAAAGATATAAAGATATAAAGATATAAAGATATAAAGATATAAAGATATAAAGATATAAAGATATAAAGATATAAAGATATAAAGATATAAAGATATAAAGATATAAAGATATAAAGATATAAAGATATAAAGATAAAAGATATAAAGATATAAAGATATAAAGATATAAAGATATAAAGATATAAAGATATAAAGATATAAAGATATAAAGATATAAAGATATAAAGATATAAAGATATAAAGATATAAAGATATAAAGATATAAAGATAAAGATAAAGATATAAAGATATAAAGATATAAAGATATATAAAGATATAAAGATATAAAGATATAAAGATATAAAGATATAAAGATATAAAGATATAAAGATATAAAGATATAAAGATATAAAGATATAAAGATATAAAGATATAAAGATATAAAGATATAAAGATATAAAGATATAAAGATATAAAGATATAAAGATATAAAGATATAAAGATATAAAGATATAAAGATATAAAGATATAAAGATATAAAGATATAAAGATATAAAGATATAAAGATATAAAGATATAAAAGATATAAAGATATAAAGATATAAAGATATAAAGATATAAAGATATAAAGATATAAAGATATAAAGATATAAAGATATAAAGATATAAAGATATAAAGATATAAAGATATAAAGATATAAAGATATAAAGATATAAAGATATAAAGATATAAAGATATAAAGATATAAAGATATAAAGATATAAAGATATAAAGATATAAAGATATAAAGATATAAAGATATAAAGATATAAAGATATAAAGATATAAAGATATAAAGATATAAAGATATAAAGATATAAAGATATAAAGATATAAAGATATAAAGATATAAAGATATAAAGATATAAAGATATAAAGATATAAAGATATAAAGATATAAAGATATAAAGATATAAAGATATAAAGATATAAAGATATAAAGATATAAAGATATAAAGATATAAAGATATAAAGATATAAAGATATAAAGATATAAAGATATAAAGATATAAAGATATAAAGATATAAAGATATAAAGATATAAAGATATAAAGATATAAAGATATAAAGATATAAAGATATAAAGATATAAAGATATAAAGATATAAAGATATAAAGATATAAAGATATAAAGATATAAAGATATAAAGATATAAAGATATAAAGATATAAAGATATAAAGATATAAAGATATAAAGATATAAAGATATAAAGATATAAAGATATAAAGATATAAAGATATAAAGATATAAAGATATAAAGATATAAAGATATAAAAGATATAAAGATATAAAGATATAAAGATATAAAGATATAAAGATATAAAGATATAAAGATATAAAGATATAAAGATATAAAGATATAAAGATATAAAGATATAAAGATATAAAGATATAAAGATATAAAGATATAAAGATATAAAGATATAAAGATATAAAGATATAAAGATATAAAGATATAAAGATATAAAGATATAAAGATATAAAGATATAAAGATATAAAGATATAAAGATATAAAGATATAAAGATATAAAGATATAAAGATATAAAGATATAAAGATATAAAGATAAAAGATATAAAGATATAAAGATATAAAGATATAAAGATATAAAGATATAAAGATATAAAGATATAAAGATATAAAGATATAAAGATATAAAGATATAAAGATATAAAAAGATATAAAGATATAAAGATATAAAGATATAAAGATATAAAGATATAAAGATATAAAGATATAAAGATATAAAGATATAAAGATATAAAGATATAAAGATATAAAGATATAAAGATATAAAGATATAAAGATATATAGATATAAAGATATAAAGATATAAAGATATAAAGATATAAAGATATAAAGATATAAAGATATAAAGATATAAAGATATAAAGATATAAAGATATAAAGATATAAAGATATAAAGATATAAAGATATAAAGATATAAAGATATAAAGATATAAAGATATAAAGATATAAAAGATATAAAGATATAAAGATATAAAGATATAAAGATATAAAGATATAAAGATATAAAGATATAAAGATATAAAGATATAAAGATATAAAGATATAAAGATATAAAGATATATAGATATAAAGATATAAAGATATAAAGATATATAGATATAAAGATATAAAGATATAAAGATATAAAGATATAAAGATATAAAGATATAAAGATATAAAGATATAAAGATATAAAGATATAAAGATATAAAGATATAAAGATATAAAGATATAAAGATATAAAGATATAAAGATATAAAGATATAAAGATATAAAGATATAAAGATATAAAGATATAAAGATATAAAGATATAAAGATATAAAGATATAAAGATATAAAGATATAAAGATATAAAGATATAAAGATATAAAGATATAAAGATATAAAGATATAAAGATATAAAGATATAAAGATATAAAGATATAAAGATATAAAGATATAAAGATATAAAGATATAAAGATATAAAGATATAAAGATATAAAGATATAAAGATATAAAGATATAAAGATATAAAGATATAAAGATATAAAGATATAAAGATATAAAGATATAAAGATATAAAGATATAAAGATATAAAGATATAAAGATATAAAGATATAAAGATATATAGATATAAAAGATATAAAGATATAAAGATATAAAGATATAAAGATATATAGATATAAAGATATAAAGATATAAAGATATAAAGATATATAGATATAAAGATATAAAGATATAAAGATATAAAGATATAAAGATATAAAGATATAAAGATATAAAGATATAAAGATATATAGATATAAAGATATAAAAGATATAAAGATATAAAGATATAAAGATATAAAGATATAAAGATATAAAGATATAAAGATATAAAGATATAAAGATATAAAGATATAAAGATATAAAGATATAAAGATATAAAGATATAAAGATATAAAGATATAAAGATATAAAGATATAAAGATATAAAGATATAAAGATATAAAGATATAAAGATATAAAGATATAAAGATATAAAGATATAAAGATATAAAGATATAAAGATATAAAGATATAAAGATATAAAGATATAAAGATATAAAGATATAAAGATATAAAGATATAAAGATATAAAGATATAAAGATATAAAGATATAAAGATATAAAGATATAAAGATATAAAAATATAAAGATATAAAGATATAAAGATATAAAGATATAAAGATATAAAGATATAAAGATATAAAGATATAAAGATATAAAGATATAAAGATATAAAGATATAAAGATATAAAGATATAAAGATATAAAGATATAAAGATATAAAGATATAAAGATATATAGATATAAAGATATAAAGATATAAAGATATAAAGATATAAAGATATAAAGATATAAAGATATAAAGATATAAAGATATAAAGATATAAAGATATAAAGATATAAAGATATAAAGATATAAAGATATAAAGATATAAAGATATAAAGATATAAAGATATAAAGATATAAAGATATAAAGATATAAAGATATAAAGATATAAAGATATAAAGATATAAAGATATAAAGATATAAAGATATAAAGATATAAAGATATAAAGATATAAAGATATAAAGATATAAAGATATAAAGATATAAAGATATAAAGATATAAAGATATAAAGATATAAAGATATAAAGATATAAAGATATAAAGATATAAAGATATAAAGATATAAAGATATAAAGATATAAAGATATAAAGATATAAAGATATAAAGATATAAAGATATAAAGATATAAAGATATAAAGATATAAAGATATAAAGATATAAAGATATAAAGATATAAAGATATAAAGATATAAAGATATAAAGATATAAAGATATAAAGATATAAAGATATAAAGATATAAAGATATAAAGATATAAAGATATAAAGATATAAAGATATAAAGATATAAAGATATAAAGATATAAAGATATAAAGATATAAAGATATAAAGATATAAAGATATAAAGATATAAAGATATAAAGATATAAAGATATAAAGATATAAAGATATAAAGATATAAAGATATAAAGATATAAAGATATAAAGATATAAAGATATAAAGATATAAAGATATAAAGATATAAAGATATAAAGATATAAAGATATAAAGATATAAAGATATAAAGATATAAAGATATAAAGATATAAAGATATAAAGATATAAAGATATAAAGATATAAAGATATAAAGATATAAAGATATAAAGATATAAAGATATAAAGATATAAAGATATAAAGATATAAAGATATAAAGATATAAAGATATAAAGATATAAAGATATAAAGATATAAAGATATAAAGATATAAAGATATAAAGATATAAAGATATAAAGATATAAAGATATAAAGATATAAAGATATAAAGATATAAAGATATAAAGATATAAAGATATAAAGATATAAAGATATAAAGATATAAAGATATAAAGATATAAAGATATAAAGATATAAAGATATAAAGATATAAAGATATAAAGATATAAAGATATAAAGATATAAAGATATAAAGATATAAAGATATAAAGATATAAAGATATAAAGATATAAAGATATAAAGATATAAAGATATAAAGATATAAAGATATAAAGATATAAAGATATAAAGATATAAAGATATAAAGATATAAAGATATAAAGATATAAAGATATAAAGATATAAAGATATAAAGATATAAAGATATAAAGATATAAAGATATAAAGATATAAAGATATAAAGATATAAAGATATAAAGATATAAAGATAAAAGATATAAAGATATAAAGATATAAAGATATAAAGATATAAAGATATAAAGATATAAATATAAAGATATAAAGATATAAAAGATATAAAGATATAAAGATATAAAGATATAAAGATATAAAGATATAAAGATATAAAGATATAAAGATATAAAGATATAAAGATATAAAGATATAAAAAAGATATAAAGATATAAAGATATAAAGATATAAAGATATAAAGATATAAAGATATAAAGATATAAAGATATAAAGATATAAAGATATAAAGATATAAAGATATAAAGATATAAAGATATAAAGATATAAAGATATAAAGATATAAAGATATAAAGATAAAGATATAAAGATATAAAGATATAAAGATATAAAGATATAAAGATATAAAGATATAAAGATATAAAGATATAAAGATATAAAGATATAAAGATATAAAGATATATAGATATAAAGATATAAAGATATAAAGATATAAAGATATAAAGATATAAAGATATAAAGATATAAAGATATAAAGATATAAAGATATAAAGATATAAAGATATAAAGATATAAAGATATAAAGATATAAAGATATAAAGATATAAAGATATAAAGATATAAAGATATAAAGATATAAAGATATAAAGATATAAAGATATAAAGATATAAAGATATAAAGATATAAAGATATAAAGATATAAAGATATAAAGATATAAAGATATAAAGATATAAAGATATAAAGATATAAAGATATAAAGATATAAAGATATAAAGATATAAAGATATAAAGATATAAAGATATAAAGATATAAAGATATAAAGATATAAAGATATAAAGATATAAAGATATAAAGATATAAAGATATAAAGATATAAAGATATAAAGATATAAAGATATAAAGATATAAAGATATAAAGATATAAAGATAAAAGATATAAAGATATAAAGATATAAAGATATAAAGATATAAAGATATAAAGATATAAAGATATAAAGATATAAAGATATAAAGATATAAAGATATAAAGATATAAAGATATAAAGATATAAAGATATAAAGATATAAAGATATAAAGATATAAAAGATATAAAGATATAAAGATATAAAGATATAAAGATATAAAGATATAAAGATATAAAGATATAAAGATATAAAGATATAAAGATATAAAGATATAAAGATATAAAGATATAAAGATATAAAGATATAAAGATATAAAGATATAAAGATATAAAGATATAAAGATATAAAGATATAAAGATATAAAGATATAAAGATATAAAGATATAAAGATATAAAGATATAAAGATATAAAGATATAGTAAAAAGATATAAAGATATAAAGATATAAAGATATAAAGATATAAAGATATAAAGATATAAAGATATAAAGATATAAAGATATAAAGATATAAAGAGTATAAAGATATAAAGATATAAAGATATAAAGATATAAAGATATAAAGATATAAAGATATAAAGATATAAAGATATAAAGATATAAAGATATAAAGATATAAAGATATAAAGATATAAAGATATAAAGATATAAAGATATAAAGATATAAAGATATAAAGATATAAAGATATAAAGATATAAAGATATAAAGATATAAAGATATAAAGATATAAAGATATAAAGATATAAAGATATAAAGATATAAAGATATAAAGATATAAAGATATAAAGATATAAAGATATAAAGATATAAAGATATAAAGATATAAAGATATAAAGATATAAAGATATAAAGATATAAAGATATAAAGATATAAAGATATAAAGATATAAAGATATAAAGATATAAAGATATAAAGATATAAAGATATAAAGATATAAAGATATAAAGATATAAAGATATAAAGATATAAAGATATAAAGATATAAAGATATAAAGATATAAAGATATAAAGATATAAAGATATAAAGATATAAAGATATAAAGATATAAAGATATAAAGATATAAAGATATAAAGATATAAAGATATAAAGATATAAAGATATAAAGATATAAAGATATAAAGATATAAAGATATAAAGATATAAAGATATAAAGATATAAAGATATAAAGATATAAAGATATAAAGATATAAAGATATATAGATATAAAGATATAAAAGATATAAAGATATAAAGATATAAAGATATAAAGATATAAAGATATAAAGATATAAAGATATAAAGATATAAAGATATAAAGAAATATAAAGATGCAAACATATAAAAATATAAATATAGAAGAACAAGTTTTTTCGGACCATATGCCAATGACTGTAACCATTGAATATACAAAACCATGTGAAGAAATGGAATCCCAACTATTGCCCAAGCTCAGGTGGAACCAAAATGTGCACATAGCTACATGTGACCGTTGGAAAACGGTCTAAATAACCATAACCTTATAGCCGAAGTGGAGCCCCTAAATGTTCTAGAAGAGCAAGTTAAACAACTCAAAACTCAAAGCGAGCTCTATTGAGAACCTTGGTATGACGCTCAATGTGAGGAATATAGAAAAGCGCACTTTGACAAAATGTCCGAGGTGATGCAAATGCCCGAAGGACGACTTCCAAAAATTGTAGCGAAACACCTTCTTGAAAGAAAGTCCCAGTTCTGCAGCAGATATATGACACTAGCAGAAGAACATGACATCAGCGGTAACATCGAAATTATAGAGGATTGGGTGCAAACACAAGCAGGATTCTCCAAGCCATAGATATCTTGACTAAGAATAATTTCAGCGCGAGAGCAATAAGAAGCGAAACAAGAGATTACTATACTAATCTAAAACACATACTTGGTGAACAAAACTTTTCACAGACGACTTAGACAGCTATAGCATATCACTGATTTTCAAAGCCAAGGTCGAGTTGTTGCCACTGAATTTCCAACCGCACAGAGTTGATGTCCAATCCCAATGCTCTATGTGCAACATGCGTGAGCGTGAGGACATCATGCATTTTCTGGGGATATGTCCGCTGCTGAAAGAGATAATACGTCTGCACTGGGATAAATCCACGCTCTCAACATGTGAATGTGCAAAGGATCATGATCCGGATCAGATGACTATATCTCACAGCTGCCATACGTAGGTTGCTATATATTTCTGGCCTAATAATGATAACGCGAATATTTATGATCAAAAATGGTTTTATTGTTTTTTAAAGTATTCTCCAAAAAAAACGCTGGTGTGAGCTGATGTGTGAGAGCTCGCATTGTCATGGTGCACAATGATCTGCCTTCTCTTGTTTGTTTTTCGAATTTCTCCGAAAACTTCAGGCAAACAAATTATGGTGTACTACTCATTGACCTTCCTACGCTGCTCAAGCGGAACAGTCGCCAAATGACCAGTTTTACCGAAGAAACAGGCGACCATTTGCTTTGAAGTGCTTCTTCCACGAACGACTTTCGTTGGATTTAGCTCGTCTTCGAAGACCCACACGGTCGATTGCAGTTTTGTTTCGGGCTCATAAGCATAGATCCATGATTCGTCACCTGTGACGATCTTATAAACGACTTTTGAAACACCGCGATTATATTTTTTCAAAATTTCTTTGCACCAATCCACACGAGCCTTTTTCTGAGCGATTGTCAAATTGTGCGGGATCCAACGAGAACAAACCTTTTTTACGCCCATGTGTTCATGCAATATCGAATGTATCCTGGTGGAAGAAATGCCCAAGGATGCCTCTATCTCACGGTATGTCCCATGACGATCTTGCATTATCAGTTCACGCACGGCATCAATGTTTTCTGGCACAACGACTGTTTTTGGACGACCTTCGTATTCAAGCGATCGTCGCTTGCGATTGAATTCATTAAACCAATTATTTACAGTGCTATAGGATGGTGCTTCAATGCCATACAACGATTTAAGTTCATCGTTCCACTCTTGTCGTGATAATCCACGTTGAAAGTTGTGAAAAATGATTGCACTAGTTAATTCCATTTTTCTGCCGAGGTAAGTTTTTGATTAACCGATATCAAACGTGGTCACACATGAAAGAGTTGTGTGGAGCTTTTATCGATAAAAGTCCAAATTTTTTTTGGGAATAGGCCAATTGGTCCTAGAAGTGACCTAGGCCAGAAACTTAAATAGTAACCCACGTAGGAACGATCGGAAAATAAGTCTTAGTGAGAAAAACTTTTTTGTTTACCATCGTAGCGTCAGCAAACTTGGTACATAACACAGTACGACAAAATCCAATTTTTATACTCTGTACCGAAGGTACACAGAGTATATTGGGTTTGTGCAAATGTATGTAACAGCAAGAAGGAAGCATTTCCGACCCCATAAAGTATATATATTCTTGATCAGCATCAACAGCCGAGTCGATATAGCCATGTCCGTCTGTCCGTCTGTCTGTCCGTCTGTCCGTCCGTATGAACGAAGAGATCTCAGAGATGGTAAGAGATAGAGGTTTGAAGTGTATGGAACATATATTTCTTATACTTGCAGGCAGATCAAGTTTAGTTTTGATTTTTGCCACGCCCCCTGCCTCCCCCGCAAATTTAAAAAAACGAAATAACTCCCACAATTTTCAAGATAGATAGTTCGAACATTCTAGACATATATTCTACTACTTATTTTGAATCGACCCGCCATACATCATTTTTCGATCAGATGAACGATATTAGAGCTATATGTAAAAGAAAATAAAAACCAACGCCAACAACAACACCGTTGCCATTGGTAGAACTTACGAGAAAGAGAGAGCGAGAAGGCAATAGCTAACTGGTAATTTCCCAATTGGACCTTGCTATGAGTGGAGCGATATAATTGAGATGGCCTGCGGTCAGAAATCACGCGTGATTCCCGCGTGACTAATATAGATACGTTTTTGTTAATAGGAAATTATATACAAATTTTATAATTTTACGGGTTTGTACTAGGTACTAGCCCCCATACATCGTTTTTCAACCAGATGAACGATGGTTGAAAGAGTTGCCACCCTCAGATTTTGAAAAAACCTCACACTTTAAAGTTATTAGTTTCGTACAAACAGGTACAGAGTATATTACAGTCGGGCTTGACCGACTTTCTTACTTGTTTTGATTAGATCGGTATAAGACCCATAAATTCGGAATCTTGAGACTTCTCTAAGCATTACCTCAAACCCAGTTTTTCAAATAAAGCCTAGGCACTTGTGTAGTAGCAACACACAGTAACAACAGTTTTAACTGGAATGTAAATAATTCAAGATAAAATTCTACAAAATTCAGAATATACGGACAGGGTCATTGGGAACACTATAAAAAAATTGCCCTTAAATCGAACAATTGGTTAAGGTACCGCCAGAGGAGGTCAAACCTAAATTCTTGAATATCTTCAAAAGCGCACGGTACATTTTGATAAGAATCAAATATTTTGATGGTGTAATTGGCTATAACATGTCCCAAAGAGATGGTACTCGGCAGTCAAATAACCGCGAGTCGGAGTACCATTTTCAGATAAAACCCCGAACCACTCCATATAGATCATAAACCAGTCCTAAAAATAGACCGAACTGCGTTTTCAGTTTTTACCAAAAGAAGCCTTGGTTCGCGAACTATGGCCATTTTTTGTACTAGCAATTGCCTTAGAACAACATTGACCATTTGGGGTATTACCAGCTGCACAAAAATTATGCAATTAATCGTATGAACAAAATACTTCATTGCAAGCAAGAAAATTAAAAGCTTAAGTTTTAAATGTCCTTAGTAGACCATCAAAAACAATAACAGTGTTTTTCCAAATTGCATGACTCTGGGTCCGTCGAATATGGGCAACCCTGTATGTATCGACTTTATCAATTATATAGATCTATGATTTTGATATTCCGCTCTCATTAAGTAGAAATAAATTGAATAGAGATGAGTAAATGCAGACGTTTATTAAAAAAGGGCATTGATTGATCGCAAGCATTTTTCGTTTTTTAACATTTTTAACTCAATAACATTTTGTTATTATGACAAACAAAGCAGGCTGTTTAGCAAATTTCAAATAAACATCAGATTTTGCTTTACAAATAAAATATATTCCACCTAAGACCATCTGACAACAGTTTGTGATGCCCTCGACAGGCTTAATCAGAACGTTGCCCGAAACTGTCCCCCTCTCTGATCTCCCCTCAGATTTTCCTAATCATTAAAACCATCCTAACCCTTCAATCGATATTGTGTGGACCTATGCGAATGGCGCCATGATCTCTAAGGAGGGGACAGCAAGGAAGTATTCATATTGGTTGCTTGCCGAAGTTATGCCTGACCGATAGACAGAGAATCAAACTCAACCTAAGCTTTATGGGTGTGCTACCCATGTCACATCGAAGTCTGTGTGCAACCAGGCAACACTTAAACACTTTTTATCTCCTTTCTTGTTGAGTGTACCCAGCCAACCAGCGGAGTCCGCTGGATACCTTTAGGACTCCCTATACCCCTCCTAGGGAGGCTCCTAAAATAGTCCCAAAGGTGCTTATCCGCCAGAGAAAAAGGCCATTTTGTCATATGAAAAAGTGTTTGTCAAGGACTTCTTAAAAGAGTCAAATCGGAGTCCCAAAGTGTTCACTCGGATAGAGGAGTCCGCTCGGATTCCTTGCAGATTCCTCTATTCGCCTAAGATTTTTTGAAAAGGACTCCGTCAATCATCCTACGACAATTCAAACGGAGTGTTTGTGGTTTGCTTTTTGATATGGTTGGCTGGGAAGGATTCAATGGCCTAAATGTGTAGAGGGCATCACATTACGTGTTGTGTTCAAAAGTCTTGGATGTAATATGTTTTGATTGTAAAACAAATGGAAAATCTTTTGAAATTTATAATAAAGTCTACTTTGTTTGTCATGAAAACAAAATGTTATTGAGTAAATAATGTTAAAAAATTATAAATGTTTACCAGCAATCGTGAACTTTTATTAATCAACGGCTGCATTTACTTTTCTCCATTCAACTTGTTCATAATGAAAAACGGATTAATATCAAAATCAGAGATCTATATAATTGATAAAGTCGATACATACTTCAGAGTCATGCAATTTGGAAAAACACTGTTATTGTTTTTGGAGGTCCACTAAGGACATTTAAAACTGAAACTTTTAATTTTCTTGCTTGCAATGAAGTATTTTGTTCATACGATTAATTGCATAATTTTTGTGCAGCTGGTAATACCCCAAATGGTCAATGTTGTTCTAAGGCAATTGCTAGTACAAAAATGGCCATAGTTCGCGAACCAAGGCTTCTTTGGTAAAACTGAAAACGCAGTTCGGTCTATTTTTAGGACTGGTTTATGATCTATATGGAGTGGTTCGGGGTTTTATTTGAAAATGGTACTCCGACTCGCGGTTTTTTGACTGCCGAGTACCATCTCTTTGGGACATGTTATAGCCAATTACACCATAAAAATATTTGATTCTTATCAAAATCTACCGTGCGCTTTTAAAGATATTCAAGAATTTAGGTTTGACCTCCTCTGGCGGTACCTTAACCAATTGTTCGATTTAAGTGCAATTTTTTTATAGTGTTCCCAATGACCCTGTCCGTATATTCTGAATTTTGTAGAATTTTATCTTGAATTATTTACATTCCAGTTAAAACTGTTGTTACTGTGTGTTGCTACTACACAAGTGCCCGTAGAACGCGAACCTAGGCTTTATTTGAAAAACTGGGTATGAGGTGATGCTTAGAGAGGTCTCAAAATTCAGAATTTATGGGTCTAATACCGGGCTAATTTTTAGTGTTGTACTGTGTAGTAGTGTCGTATGCTTCCACATAATTCTGGAAAAATTTGTCAAAATCGGATGACTATTATATATATGATGATTACACAGTACGACAAAATCCAATTTTTTGGATTATTACCTATCGATCCGCCATACATCATTTTTCGATCAGATGAACCATAGTAGAGTTACCGCCCCCACAATTTTAAAAATACATTGTTAAATCCTTCTAGACATATATTTCAATTATCATTACTTATCGATCTGCCATACATCATTTCGTGATCAGATGAATGATAGAAAAGTTCTCGTCCCGCAATCTGAAAAAATCCTCATATCTCCCACAATTTTGAAAATAGATTGTTCGAACCTTCTACACAGAGGGAAAAAACCGAGAACATTGGACTCAAGATGAGCACAATCGTTACCAAAAACAGTGTAAGAACGGGAAATCTTATATGTAGTAGAATGTTCTCACTTCAAGAACATTTTTTTGAGAACGCAAAAACTTGAATTGTGTTGTTTTTGTTCCGTTTTCAAGAACATTTTTTACTTTATATGAGAACAAACAATACTCATTTTAAGTAATTTCGTTCTCACTTTGAGCTCTTTATATACTCTCGTCTGTCAACGCTTGCAGCAGCGCGACCAGCGGGCGCCGGCCACACAAGAAGAAGCAGATCAAAGAGAGCTAAACTTCTCTCTCTCGCTCGGTCTCTCTGTTTTTCAACCCCCGTATAGTTGCGAAATACCATTACCCAAAGCCAATGTGGCACGCGCTCACGGAATTGAAAGTCAAAAAGGCAATTATACTCCGATTGAGTTGAATTTTGCTCATTTCAAGAACATTCTGAACATTTGTTCTCAAAAATTTTGAAAAAAATCTGTTATTGTTTTGAGTTGCCGGCAACTTATTTTCTGAACAGGTTTTTTCCCTCTGTGTAGTTGCATAATGAAGTCGACTCGTCTTATGAATGCACACAGGTCTTCTGATGATCCAGTGAAAGTAGGCACCTGCCTAATTTGTCCTAGAGCTTGGCTTAGATGTTGCTCTGATAGCTGTAGTACGTGTGCTACTGCTGGTGCTGATGTTGATGCGGATGTTGATGCTGGGTCTGTCATGTTGATTGATTTTTTGGGGACTTTTGTGTAGATTGTTCACTGGTTAGTGATATTTCTTTTGGGGTATGATTTGCGATGTTAGTTATTAAAAAAAAAATCGACTTTGCTTTTTCACATAACTTTGTAGCGGTCACGCTTGAATTTAAGCGGGCTTTAATTGTGAAAGGGTTTTTTTATTGCGAGTTTAAAAATCAAATTCAATTTTCATATAACTTTAGCGGTCATACTTTTTTTTAAGCGGGCTTTAATTATGAAAACTTTTGCGTCACGATTAGCGGTCACACTTTGTAGGTTTAAGCGGGCTACGACGACTTTGATTTTATTTCACGCGGGTTATTGTGCGGATATGTATACAACGTTTAGCACTGAGTATTTTCTTTGCAAGTGTTCACAAACCGTACTAGCACTAAGATCTTGATCGAACCTTAAAAACGTCAGACTTAACCTACCGACTGCGCCAATGAGAAGTCAATGGTTTGGGTTAAATAAAACGAGAAGGCAAAGCTAACTTCGACTGTGCCGAAGTTTTAATACACTTGAAAAACTTTTCTCCAACTGATTTAAATGGTAAAATAAATATAGGATATAGATATCAGATATTTAAAATTATTAAATCATTGATAATAACAATTTGATACCATAAAAAAACTTTTCTTAGTAAAACACATTTTCCGACCGATCGGTCCTATGGCAGCTATATGCTATAGTCATCCGATTTTGATCAATTTTTCATAATTATGTGAAAGCATATAAAACTAATATATACCAAGATTGAGGACGCTACGATAAAAAACAAAAAAGTTTTTCTCACTAGAAGTAGTTTTTTGACCGTCCGTTTATATGGCAGCTATGTGCTATAGTCATCCGATTTTGATAAATTTTTTCAGAATTATGTGGAAACATATAAAACAAATATATACTACGATTGGAGACGCTACGATGGAAATCAAAAAAGTTTTTCTCACAAAGACTTATTTTTCGACCGATCGTTCCTATGGCAGCTATATGCTATAGTGATCCGATTTTGATGCATTTTTCCAGAATTATGTGGAAGCATATAAAACTAACATGTACCAAGATTAGTGACGCTACGATGGAAAACAAAAAAGTTTTTCTAACTAGAACTTGTTCTTAGACCGATCGTTCCTATGGCAGCTATATGATATAGTCATCCGATCCGGCCGGTTCCGACATATTAGTTGCGTGCAGTAAAAAGAAGACTCTGTGCAAAATTTCAGCTCGATAGCTTTAAAACTGAGAGACTAGTTCGCGTAGAAACAGACAGACGGACAGACAGACGGACGGACGGACAAGCGGAAATGAACTCAGCTCGTCGTCCTGATCAAGAATATATATAGTTTATGGGGTCGGAAATGAATATTTCTATGCGTTACAAACTTCTGGGCAAAATTAATATACACTTTTCAAGTGTATAAAAATATAATTTCTTTATTTTTAATTAACAACTTATATTTGAAGAATTACAATCTTAGAATTAAGATGTGTCGCGGTTGCGATATCAAGTAAAACTCAATGTGTGGTTCTGCCGCTGCTGCTTAGCAAACCTCGGTTAATAGCTTTTTTGGGAGTCAAGATCAAAAAGCTTTTTTCTCTTTTCTCATTTCATAATTTGAGAGTGGATTGCATCAGCCGATAATTTGAGCTGCATCAGCGTTTTGTTCTTGGTGGGAATAACGATTGGAGCGGATGTTTATGCTTGCGTTTTTATACACTTGAAAAGTGTATATTAATTTTGCCCAGAAGTTTGTAACGCATAGAAATCTTCATTTCCGACCACATAAACTATATATATTCTTGATCAGGACGACGAGCTGAGTTCAATTCCGTCTGTCCGTCCGTCCATCTGTCCGTCTGTCAGTTTCTACGCGAACTAGTCTCTCAGTTTTAAAGCTATCGAGCTGAAATTTTGCACAGAGTCTTCTTTTTACTGCACGCAACTAATATGTCGGAACCGGCCAGATCGGATGACTATATCATATAGCTGCCATAGGAACGATCGGTCTAAGAACTAGTTCTAGTTAGAAAAACTTTGTTGTTTTCCATCGTAGCGGCACAAATCTTGGTGTATGTTAGTTTTATATGCTTCCACATAATTGTGAAAAAATTTATCAAAATCGGATGACTATATCATATAGCTGCCATATAAAGGGTCGGTCAAAAACTAGTTCTAGTGGGAAATACTTTTTTGTTTTTCATCGTAGCGTCACCAATCGTAGTATATATTAGTTTTATATGCTTCCACACAATTTCGAAAAAATTTATCAAAATCGGATGACTATATCATATAGCTGCCATAGGAACGATCGGTCGGAAAATAAGTTTTAGTGAGAAAAACTTTTTTGTTTTTCATCGTAGCGTCACTAATCTTGGTATATGATAGTTTTAAATGATTTCACATAATTCTGGAAAAATGTATCAAAATCGGATCACTATAGCATATAGCTGCCATAGAAACGGTCGGTCAAAAAACAAGTTCTAGTGAGAAAAACTTTTTTGTTTTCCATCGTATCGTCACCAATCTTGGTAGATATTAGTTTTATATGCTTTTACAAATTTTTTAAAAAATTTATAAAAATCGGATGACTATAGCATATAGCTGCCATAGGACCGATCGGTCGGAAAATGTGTTTTACTAAGAAAAGTTTTTTTTATGGTATCCTATTTTTATTATCAATGATTTAAAATTTTTAATATCTGATATCTATATCCTATATATATTTTACTGGTTAAATCAGTTGGAGTAAAGTTTTTCAAGTGTATTAAAACTTCGGCACAGCCGAAGTTAGCTTTTTTTACTACGATTGGAGACTCTATGATGGAAATCAAAAAAGTTTTTCTCACAACGACTTATTTTTCGACCGATCGTTCCTATGACAGCTATATGCTATAGTGATCCGATTTTGATACATTTTTCCCGAATTATGTGGAAGCATATAAAACTAACATATACCAAGATTAGTGACGCTACGATGGAAAACAAAAAAGTTTTTCTAACTAGAACTAGTTCTTAGACCGATCGTTCCTATGGCAGCTATATGATATAGTCATCCGATCCGGCCGGTTCCGACATATTAGTTGCGTGCAGTAAAAAGAAGACTCTGTGCAAAATTTCAGCTCCATAGCTTTAAAACTGAGAGACTAGTTCGCGTAGAAACAGACAGACGGACAGACAGACGGACGGACGGACAGACGGAATTGAACTCAGCTTGTTGTCCTGATCAAGAATATATATAGTTTATACACTTTTCAAGTGTATAAAAACTTTTCTTAGTAAAACACATTTTCCGACCGATCGGTCCTATGGCAGCTATATGCTATAGTCATCCGATTGTGATAAATTTTTTCAAAATTATGTGGAAACATATAAAACTAATATATACCAAGATTGGGGACACTACGATAGAAAACAAAAAAGTTTTTCTCACTAGAAGTAGTTTTTTAACCGACCGTTTCTATGGCAGCTATATGCTATAGTGATCCGATTTTGATACATTTTTACAGAATTATGTGGAAACATATAAAACTAACAATTACAAAGATTAGTGATGCTACGATTGAAAACAAAAAAGTTTTTCTCACTATAACTAGTTCTTAGACCGATCGTTCCTATGGCAGCTTTATGATATAGTCATCCGATCAGTAAAAAGAAGACTCTGTGCAAAATTTCAGCTCGATAGCTTTAAAACTGAGGAACTAGTTCGCGTGGAAACAGACAGACAGACAGACGGACAGACAGACGGACAGACAGACGGACAGACAGACGGACAGACAGACGGACAGACAGACGGACAGACAGACGGACAGACAGACGGACAGACAGACGGACAGACGGACAGACAGACAGACGGACGGACAGACGGAATTGAACTCGGCTCGTCGTCCTGATCAAGAATATATATAGTTTATGTGGTCGGAAATGAATATTTCTATGCGTTACAAACTTCTGGGCAAAATTAATATACACTTTTCAAGTGTATAATAAATAAAAAAAAAAAAAAATAGAAGGCTAACATCGGCTACGCCGATGTTTTAAATACCCTTGCAGTTTTTGAAAGTCACTACCATTGATACCAAAAAAGTTTTTCTCACTAGAACTAGTTTTTTTACTGACCGTTTATATGGCAGCTATATGCTCTAGTCATCCGATTTTGATAAATTTTTCCAGAATTGTGTAAAGGGGTATAAAACTAATATATACCAAGTTTGGTGATGATTCAATAGAAAACAAAAAAGTTTTTCTCACTACAACTAGTTTTTTTACTGACCGTTTATATGGCAGCTATATGCTATAGTCATCCGATGTTGATAAATTTTTCCAGAATTGTGTGAAGGGGTATAAAACTAATATATACCAAGTTTGGTGACGATTCAATAGAAAACAAAAAAGTTTTTCTCACTAGAACTAGTTTATGGACCGATCGTTCCTATGGCAGCTATATGATATAGTCATCCGATCCGGCCGATTCCGACAAATGTGCAGCCTATGTGTATTTTAAGACTTTTTGCAAAGTTTGGTCAAGATAGCTCTAAAACTGAGGGAGGAGATAGCATAGAAACAGACGGACGGACAGACGGACATGGCTATATAGACTCAGCTCGTCATGCTGATCAAGAATATATATAGTTTATGGGGTCGGAGATGCTTCCTTCTATGCGTTACAAACATCGTGACAATTTTAATATACCCTCTGCAAGGGTATAATAAAAAAAAAAAAAAAAATTGAAGGCTAACATCGGCTACGCCGATGTTTTAAATACCCTTGCAGTTTTTGAAAGGCGCTACCATTGATAACAAAAAAGTTTTTCCACTAGAACTAGTTTTTAGACCGATCGTTCCTATGGCAGCTATATGCTATAGTCATCCGATTTTGATAAATTTTTCACGAATTGGGTAAAAACATATGAAACTAATATATACCAAGATTGGTGATGCTACGGTGGAAAACAAAAAAGTTTTTCTCACTAGAACTTATTTTCGGACCGACCGTTTATATGGCAGCTATATGATATAGTCATCCGATTTTAATAACTTTTTTCGGAATTGTGTGAAACCATATAAAACTAATATATACTACAATTGGTGACGCTACGATGGAAAACAAAAAAGTTTTTCTCACTAGAACTTGTTTTCGGACCGACCGTTTATATGGCAGCTATATGCTATAGTCATCCGATTTTGATAAATTTTTCCAGAATTGTGTGAAGGGGTATAAAACTAATATATACCAAGATTGGTGACGCTTTGATGGAAAACAAACAAGTTTTTCTCACTAGACCTAGGTTTTTGACAGACCGTTTATATGGCAGCTATATGCTATAGTCATCCGATTTTAATAAATTTTTCCAGAATTGTGTGAAGGGGTATAAAACTAATATATACCAAGTTTGGTGACGATTCAATAGAAAACAAAAAAGTTTTTCTCACTAGAACTAGTTTATGGACCGATCGTTCCTATGGCAGCTATATGATATAGTCATCCGATCCGGCCGGTTCCGACATATTAGTTGCGTGCAGTAAAAAGAAGACTCTGTGCAAAATTTCAGCTCGATAGCTTTAAAACTGAGAGACTAGTTCGCGTAGAAACAGACAGACGGACAGACGGACAGACAGACGGACGGACGGACAAGCGGAAATGAACTCGGCTCGTCGTCCTGATCAAGAATATATATAGTTTATGGGGTCGGAAATGAATATTTCTATGCGTTACAAACTTCTGGGCAAAATTAATATACACTTTTCAAGTGTATAAAAAGAAATGTTTGTTCTTTTTTTTTGGACTTTTTTAACAGGTTTGAGATCATTTAATTTTTATACACTTGAAAAGTGTATATTAATTTTGCCCAGAAGTTTGTAACGCATAGAAATATTCATTTCCGACCCCATAAACTATATATATTCTTGATCAGGACGACGAGCTGAGCTCATTTCCGCTTGTCCGTCCGTCCGTCTGTCCGTCTGTCTGTTTCTACGCGAACTAGTTTCTCAGTTTTAAGGCTATGGAGCTGAAATTTTGCACAGAGTCTTCTTTTTACTGCACGCAACTAATATGTCGGAACCGGCCGGATCGGATGACTATATCATATAGCTGCCATAGGAACGATCGGTCTAAGAACTAGTTCTAGTTAGAAAAACTTTTTTATTTTCCATCGTAGCGTCTCCAATCGTGGTATATATTTGTTTTATATGTTTCCACACAATTCTGAAAAAATGTATCAAAATCGGATCACTATAGCATATAGCTGCCATATAAACGGTCGGTCAAAAAACAACGTCTAGTGAGAAAAACTTTTTTGTTTTTTATCGTAGCGTCTCCAATCTTGGTATATATTAGTTTTATATGCTTTCACATAATATTGAAAAAAATTATCAAAATCGGATGACTATAGCATATAGCTGCCATAGGACCGATCGGTCGGAAAATGTGTTTTACTAAGAAAAGTTTTATTTTATGGTATCAAATTTTTATTATCAATGATTTAAAAATTTTAAATATTTTATATCTATATCCTTTATGTATTTTTCCAGTTAAATCAGTTGGAGTAAAGGTTTTCAAGTGTATTAAAACTTCGGCACAGTCGAAGTTAGCTTTGCCTTCTCGTTTATTTATATTATTTAACATCATAAAAAAGAAAAAAATAATTTAAGTAATAGTAAAAATATTAATTTTTTTAATTTATTATTATTACACAGTACAACACTAAAAATTAGCCCGGTATTAGACCCATAAATTCTGAATCTTGAGACTTTTCTAAGCATCACCTCATACCCAGTTTTTCAAATAAAGCCTAGGTTCGCGTTCTACGGGCACCTTTGTAGTAGCAACACACAGTAACAACAGTTTTAACTGGAATTTAAATAATTCAAGATAAAATTCTACGAAATTTAGAATATACGGACAGGGTCATTGGGAATACAATAAAAAAAATTGCACTTAAATCGAACAATTGGTTAAGGTACCACCAGAGGAGGTCAAACCTAAATTCTTGAATATCTTCAAAAGCGCACGGTAGATTTTGATAAAAATCAAATATTTTGATGGTGTAATTGACTAAAAAATGTCCTGAAGAGATGGTACCCGGCAGTCAAAAAACCGCGAATCGGAGTACCATTTTCAGATAAAACCCCGAACCACTCCATTTAGGCCATAAACCAGACCTAAAAATAGACCGAACTGCGTTTTCTGTTTTACCAAAGAAGCCTTGGTTCGCGAACTATGGCCATTTTTGTACTAGCAATTGCCTTAGAACAACATTGACCATTTAGGGTATTACCTGCTGCACTAAAATTATGCAATTAATCGAATGAATGAAATGCTTCATTGCAAGCAAGAAAATTAAAAGTTTCAGTTAAAAATATCTTTAGTGGATCTGCAAAAACACTAACAGTGTTTTTCTGAATTGCATGAGACTAAAGCATGTATCTACTTTATTAATTATATAGATCTCTGATTTTGATATTCAGCTCTTAATAAGAGTAAATAAATTGAAAAGAGATGATTAAATGCAGCCGTTTATTAAAAAAGGACATTGATTGCTCGCAAGCATTTTTCGTTTTTTAACATTTTTAATTTAATAACATTTTGTTATTATGACAAACAAAGTAGGCTGTTTAGCAAATTTCAAATAAACATCACATTTTGTTTTAGAAACAAAATATATTCCACCTATGTCCATCTAACAACATTTTGTGTCGCCCCCGACACGCTTAATCAAAAGTTGCCCGTTATTGTCCCAGTCTCTGATCTCCCCTCTGATTTTCCTAATCATTAGAACCATCCTAACGCTTTAATCGATATTGTGTGGACCTATGCGAATGGCGGCATGATCTGTTAGGAGGGACGAGAAAGAAAGTCTTCATATAAGGTTGGTTAGGATGGTTTTAATCATAGGGCAGCTCGTTTTTTTGGTGCAGTATCAATCATATGGTGTATTGCAATTCATATGCTTATGAGCCCATGCCGAAGGTACGCCTGACTGATAGGCAGAGAATCAAACTCAACCTAAGCTTCATAGGTGCGCTACCCACGTCACATCGACCTCGGATTGCAACCAGGCAACACTTTCTGACTCCCTATACCCCTTTAGGACTCCCTATACCCCTTCTAGGGAGGCTTCTAAAATAGACCCAAAGGTGCATATTCTCCGGAGAAAATATAAAATAGTGCTCTTAAGGGACTCCTTAAAAGAGTCAATTCGGAGTCCCAGAATGCTCTCGGATAGAGGAGTCCGCTAGATTTTTTGAGAAGGACTCCGTCAATCATCCTATGACAATGCAAACGAAGTGTGTGTTGTCTGCTTTCGCATATGGTTGGCAGGATAGGATTCAATGGCCTAAATGTGTAGAGAGCATCACATTATGTGGTGTGTTCAAAAGTCTTGTGTGTAATATGTTTTGATTGTAAAACAAACTGAAAATCTTTTGGAATTTATAAAAAAGTCTACTTTGTTTCCCATTAAAACAAAATGTTATTGAGTTAAAAATGTTAAAAAATTATAAATGTTTACCAGCAATCGTGGACTTTTATTAATCAACGGCTGCATTTACTTATCTCCATTCAACTAGTTCATAATGAAAAATGGATTTATATCAATATCAGAGATTTATATAATTGATAAAGTTATAAAATACTTCAGTTCAAGGCAATTTAGAAAAACACTGTTAGTGTTTTTGCAGTTCCACGAAGGACATTTTTAACTGAAACTTTTAATTTTCTTGCTTGCAACGAAGCATTTTATTCATACGATTAATTGCATAATTTTAGTTCAGCTGGTAATACCCCAAATGGTCAATGTTGTTCTAAGGCAATTGCTAGTACAAAAATGGCCATAGTTCGCGAACCAAGGCTTCTTTGGTAAAACAGAAAACGCAGTTCGGTCTATTTTTAGGTCTGGTTTATGGCCTAAATGGAGTGGTTCGGGGTTTTATCTGAAAATGGTACTCCGATTCGCGGTTTTTTGACTGCCGGGTACCATCTCTTCAGGACATTTTTTAGTCAATTACACCATCAAAATATTTGATTTTTATCAAAATCTACCGTGCGCTTTTGAAGATATTCAAGAATTTAGGTTTGACCTCCTCTGGTGGTACCTTAACCAATTGTTCGATTTAAGTGCAATTTTTTTTATTGTATTCCCAATGACCCTGTCCGTTTATTCTGAATTTCGTAGAATTTTATCTTGAATTATGTAAATTCCAGTTAAAACTGTTGTTACTGTGTGTTGCTACTACAAAGGTGCCCGTAGAACGCGAACCTAGGCTTTATTTGAAAAACTGGGTATGAGGTGATGCTTAGAGAAGTCTCAAGATTCAGATTTTATGGGTCTAATACCGGGCTAATCAAAAAAATTGGATTTTGTTGTACTGTGTTATAAACATTCAAAGAATTAGTATATATATTTTTATAGGGATCCATTACTTGTATATTGTATTGTGAACAAATACATCCATTCGATCCATCAACAATATCTACATCTTTTTTTGATAATGTACATTCTTCATAGTGCTTTCCATTGTTATTGATGATAATTTGTAAATTTTGTACATATTCAAGTTTTGCTTGAATATGATTCAATTTTTGTTTATCTTCTGGTAAAATGATATTAGAGAATTTTTTGAGGAAATCTAATATTTCCCTTAGAATCATTTTAAATTTATTTTGTTTTCTTACAGTGATGAGTATCATTCAATAGTCATTTGTAAGGTTTGACTATATTTTGTAATATCAAGCGTTTTTATATGATTTTCACTTGTTTGACTACGAGTCATTAAATATTGTCTTTCTGTTTGATTTTCGATCTCGTTGGTTTTAGGAATATATTCATAACAATTGTCGATAAAATGGATGTTGACTTTCGATAATGCCGCCAATATAACTTTCTTTAGCTATTAAATCTTTACGAAATCGTTCAATTGCTTCGTCTATGGTGAAACCTCTATTTCTTGAATATATATTGTGATCGTGATTAATATTAGAAGCTGTTCTCCTTGCTCTTGCCGATGTATTTATTAATAAATTATTTAGAAGTTGAAATAATAAATATACACTAAATTCTATTTCTCTATTTGGAATATTTATATAAAAATTAATATGTTTTTCATTGAAATGGTTATAACAAATAACATTGCTGATAATTAGGATTAATATAAAAATATTGCTTTTCAACATTTTTTTTGTTTCCTTCTTAATGAATTGTTGAAAACTAAATTTTAAATGATATTCATTTTATATGTTTGAGTATAGTTATGAATGTCAACGATTATAATATTTTGCAATTTCTTCGATAAGTCTGGTATATTTATCGTTTCTAATTCACCGTTACTTAGAACTCTTACAGTCTCAGTTTCTCGATATTCGTAACAACTTATTTGTAATTGATTCTCCATAAAGCTAGATTCATAGGTACAACGAACTGGTATATCTGTATTACTATATTAAAGATTAAAATGTCTATAAAATGATTCCTTCGTTTCTAATATACCTCCAATTTCTGTTTCTTTAACAATAAGATGTTGACGAAATGCGATTATTGCATCATCTACTGTAAAAACATTCAAAGTCGGTGATTCTGTTACAGTTTTGCTATTTTCTGTTGTAGTTGGTGGTGTTGTTGTTGATGTTGTAGATGTTGTTGATGTTGTTGATGTTGTTGATGTTGTTGATGTTGTTGATGTTGTTGATGTTGTTGATGTTGTTGATGTTGTTGATGTTGTTGATGTTGTTGATGTTGTTGATGTTGTTGATGTTGTTGATGTTGTTGATGTTGTTGATGTTGTTTGATGTTGTTGATGTTGTTGATGTTGTTGATGTTGTTGATGTTGTTGATGTTGTTGATGTTGTTGATGTTGTTGATGTTGTTGATGTTGTTGATGTTGTTGATGTTGTTGATGTTGTTGATGTTGTTGATGTTGTTGATGTTGTTGATGTTGTTGATGTTGTTGATGTTGTTGATGTTGTTGATGTTGTTGATGTTGTTGATGTTGTTGATGTTGTTGATGTTGTTGATGTTGTTGATGTTGTTGATGTTGTTGATGTTGTTGATGTTGTTTTTTCCAGTAAATCATCAGTTTTTAATATTCTACTATTAGTCATCATTTGAAATGATATATTTATATTTATAATATCATTATTAGGGAGTGTTACGTTAAAAGTTACACTTTTTACGAGTTGGCATTGCATGTAATTAGTGGGGTGTTGTTAGAGATGGGCGGGTAGTTCGATAGGTTAAGTTTGCAGACATAGGGGAGCTCGATAGGTAAAGTGCATGCATTAGTGTAGTTCGATTATTTTGTGTTTGTATGTGTAGGGAAATCGAGCGAGGGGTACTCAAACTCGGTATAAGAGGATGAACTCTGGCCAGGATTAGGTCGGTCTAAGCCGAATGCTTTGGGTGGTGTCCAACGAAAATGTAAGCAAGGACATCACAGGATGGGAGGGAGCGCGGTGACTAATTCCACCGAGGTCACCAGTTGGAGGTTCCTGTTTTTTTTCTGTTGTTATTGTCCGATTGTTATGATTTGCTTTTTTTAAATTATATGTTAGTGATGAGAATTGTTGATGTCGATGATTGTGTGGACTGCGGGCAGGGGAAGATCCCCCCCTAGAGATGGACTGAGCCAGCCGGATTGCCCATCGGGAACAGATGCAGATCCTATAACAATATGGCGCCCAACCTGAAAATTTGTCTAGCGACCGTTTAAGGCGCGAAGACAGTTCGAAATCAAAAATTAAAATAAAGTCGAGACGGCGATTTCTCACACAAATGAGCCAACGTGACCTATTCAGTAATCCATATCAGCAACGTGGAGGTAGTATCTACTAGCCTGCAATTGTGCTGGTACGGAGGATCTGAAGAGGCCACCGAAGGAGATTAGAGTCCGGTTAGGGAAAAGTTGAGTAGGGCGGGAGACTCATCCTTTAAAAGAAAAAGGATGATTGCTCCTGAAACGACACAAATCACAGTGGATTTGGCAAGAAGAAGTCTAGGTGTGTCGTCTTCGCCGAAATAAGGCCGTAGATTCGCAACCAGGCGGAAATCCTCGAAGCAGGAGACATGCAAAACTCTCTGTGATATAAACCTATGATAAATTAGAGTAGGTTAGTGAATTGGCAAATCAACAATAGTTTTTTTTTGTAATTACCGTAAATAAATGTTGATTCTGTGTTTTCTCTCTGTCTGGTTGTCCATGAACATGTCGGTCAAGTGCTTAAATGGGTGGAAGTGACCCGTGTGCCTTTCGGTAACACGCGCTGCAACTCCACTCGCGATGGACCATGGAAAAGCAGACAGATGCGAAAACCACAAAGAGTCTGGTAACGGAAATAGCTCCTCCACTGCCGGCCATCAATGTAAAATTGAGGACCTGAGCAGTGGACGACTATGGCTAAGAGGAACTCCAGTTGAAAAGCGTATTAAAAATTATTCGGAACGGCTCCGGCTATAGTGTAGTTCTCCCTCTCCTGTATTTATATGTTTTGCTGAAACAAATAGAGATTTTGATACGTTAGCATTTTGGAAGATTACCGTATTTGAGAGGAGTTTTGTTGAATTCAGTGTTGTTAGTGAGTTTTTTTTTTTTTATTAATTAGTATTAGTATATGGTTATTGTTCTCATTAATGCATTAAAAATGGATAATAAAATAAATATTGAGCAAGAGCAAATCAAAAGCCACGAGCATCAGCTAAGATCGTTAGGGCCTGCCCAGGCGACAGAAGAGTTGTGGGAAACGGACATAGAAGAAGGACGTCAGTCGATATTTGGTGCCGGAGGTTTATCACGTACTCTGAGACCGTTACGGAAAAAGATGCGGAACGAAGAGCTGCTAGAGAATGCGATTGAGGACCAGCAGCTAGAGCAGCAACAAAATTTCGCGTTTCCGAGTCCAGGCATTGGAACGGAGGAAGCCTCGGCCGTCAATGCAGTACTAGCCCAAGCACATCAAACTTATCGGCATTCGCTCCCAGCTGGGATTAGCGAAGTGGTGCAGGCGGAAATAAGAAATGGCTTTACGGAGCTGATGAAGATGCTTAACGAGGTAATCAGACCTCCAGTTCAATCAAACGGGACAAATCCGAGTCGGCAAAGAGGGAGCCAGAATCAAGCGTTCCAACAGCCTGCAGACCTGGCATCACGCAACAGAGGAACAGTGAAGGAAGACGATTGGAGGCCCCCGAAAGTACCACCAAAGCCGACGCCCAAACCATCCGGGTATAGCCCGGAGAGCAGATCAACTCCTGGATATCCGAGTAGCGAGGCTCAAAATTGGAGAAATCCGTTGTCGAGTAATGGGCATCGAAACCATCTATATGGCGAATTGAATGGCGCTGATCCAGCCAATGGAACGGGCTATGCCAACATGCCCAATCTAGGCAACCAATGGACAAAGGTGGAACGTTGGAACGTGTCCTTCGACGGAAATAGCCAGCAAAACTCGTTGGAAGATTTATTTTCCGACTTGAGTTTCTCCAACGCCAATACCCGTGGAAGGAAATTCTGCGAAATTTCCATGTTTTACTGACGGGTCGCGCGTTGGATTGGTATTGGGTACACGTACGCCAGCACAGCGAGTTTAGTTGGGCGCAACTAAAAAGAGCTTTATTGGACCGATTCCGAGGGCGGCAAACGGAGCACGATCGGATGCACGAGCTGCTAGAGGGAGCAACTTCCAGGCGAAGGGGTGGAGGATTATATCCACGCTATACAACAGTTGTCTTCGAGGTTGGAGAAACCTTTAAGAACACGCCAACTTTTGAAGATAGCCAAAAAGGGGTTGCGCGATTACATTGCACGGTATGTGTATGCCATGGATATGTTCACCCTGGACGAGTTGCGTGAAGAATGCCTCGAGGTGGAGAGGACAATTGGAAGGCGAAGTCGGAACACGTATGCAGCAGCGAGGTACCATCCAGGAGGCAAGGCGTTGGTCAGCGAAGCACAAGCGGACCCAGACGGAAGCGATCAAGATGCCTACGTGAAAGATGTGCGGATGAAGGCCAAAGTTCCAAGCAGAATAGGATGTTGGAATTGAGGGAAAGGATTTCGCGATTGTGATGCCGAACAAATAAAGGTGTTTTGTTTTCGCTGCGGGCACCCAGATACCATCGTATCAAGATGTCCCCAGTGCGCGGAAAATGGAAGGCTGAGTGCAGCGAAGGCGGGAGCAGTGTACTCAGCGACCAAGCCCGCGCAGTAAAAGAAGAAAGCATAAATATTAGTAATAGTCAAAATGTAATTTCTCAAAATAATAATTTAAAATACTTACCATATGAAGAGAAGATGAGAATCTATTTAGCCACTCGAAATAGAATATTTGGGGAGCATGAATTAGGAGGCATGAGGCTGGTCACTCAAAGGATCAAAAAGGACCGGGAACGCTTTAAACGCAGACGCATAATAAGACGCCAGGTGGAATCCGAATCCGAGGGTGTTCGCTGAGGTGTCCATCGAAAAAAACACCATCAAAGGTCTTCTTGATACCGGAGCTAGTGTAAGCTTGCTGGGACGGGGAAGCCGAGAGTTTTTGGAGAGATTAGGAGTATCCATGTAAAGGTATACATCTATCGTACGCACTGCAGCTCGAGAAGATCGATCCATAATTGGCCGGGTAGAGTTGAGAGTCCAGTATGGAAGAGACACAAAACCTATCACATTTTATGTTTGTCCATATTTGGAGCAGGAAGCCTATTTTGGCATCGATTTCTGGCGCGCTTTCGGCCTAGCACCAGCAGTTTTGGGTTTCGCGTCAAAAGGAGAGGCAGAAATCCGCGCGGCTGAGCTCGTGGTTACACAAATGTCCCATTATGTGGAAGAAGAAGAAGAAGAGGAACCATGTGAACCGGAATGCTGGAGCCTACCTGAAATAGAAAAAAAAGGTTAGAAGAGGTCAAATCCAAGTTTCTGTCGTATGAAACCGTCCCTGTATTGAGGGAATCCTGTCCAGAATCGATCAGACACACTATATATCCAGTGTCGATTTGAAGTTTGCCTTCTGGCAGATCGAATTGGACGAGCGAAGTAAACCGTATACGGCTTTTACGGTCCCAGGGAGACCATTGTACCAATTCAGGGAGATGCCATTTGGGTTGTGCAATGCGGCGCAGCGATTGGTACGGCTCATGGACAAGGTCATCCCGGAACAGTTGAGATCAAACGTATTTGTGTATTTGGACGATCTCCTAATCATAGCGGCGGAATTTGAAACACACCTGAAGTATTTGGCGCGAGTAGCAGAGTGTTTGCGGGATGCCAATCTAACAATAGGATTAAATAAATCGAAATTCTGTTTTAAAACATTGAAGTATTTGGGTTTTTTGGTCGGCGGAGGGACGTTAAAGATGGATCCTCAAAAGATCAGTGCCATCCAGAAAATTTCGGAGCCGAAAAAGGTGAAAGAAGTGAGAGCTTTTCTTGGAACCGCAGGATGGTATCGGCGTTTCATCAAGAATTTCTCCTCATTGGCTGCGCCGTTAACCAAGGCGCTGAAAAAGAAACCAGGAAGCAAGTTTCGGTTAAGCGAAGAGGCGATCGAAGCAGTGGAAGCATTAAAAGCCGCACTAATATCTGCACCGGTGCTAGTACATGCAGATTTTTCGAAGCATTTTTATGTGCAATGCGATGCATCACAAGTAGGCGTAGGAGCCGTGCTCTTTCAGCGGGACGATAAGGATCAAGAGCGACCCATAGCGTTTTTCTCGGCCAAAATGAACAAGCACCAACAAAACTATACGGTAACAGAGAAAGAATGCCTGGCAGCAATCTTATCCATTAGGAAATTCCGTCCATATATTGAAGGCATGCGGCGTTCACATGTATCACAGACCATGCTAGCCTAAAATGGCTCATGTCAATGAAGGATTTGACGGGACGATTGGCACGGTGGTCGTTACAGCTCCAAGAATGTAACTTTAATATTGAGCATAGAAAGGGTAGTGACAACATCGTAGCGGACACGCTGTCGAGAAGCGTGGATGCGATTTGCTTGGAACCCGAAAATGTGTTATTCGAGTTAGTTCGAGAGGCGACGGAAAACAAAGAGCACTTACCGGATTTGCGAGTAGAAAATGGCCTATTGTTCAAGCGGACAAGCACAGCTAGTTTGGACGACGAGCTTGAAGGAACAGAATGGAAGCTGTGGATACCCAGCAACCTTACCTCTACGTTAATAGAGCGAGCGCACATGGATCCTATTGCATCTCATGGTGGGGTGGCAAAAACTTTAGAGATCTTGAGGCGAAAATATTACTGGCCGGAGATGGTAATTCAAGTCAGGGAGTTTATCCGTACATGTAATACCTGCAAAGAGATAAAAGCACCAAATTTTAATATGAGAGTGGGAATTGGCAAGAAAGTGGTGACGGAAAGACCATTCCAAAAGTTATATATAGATTTTTTGGGAAAATACCCGAGGTCGAAAAATGGCCACGCCTGGATCTTTATAGTGGTAGATCATTTTTCAAAATTTACTTTTTTGAAAGCCATGCGGGACGCCACAGCAGCCAACGTGGTGGAATTCTTGACCAGGGAGGTATTCTACAAATTTAGAGTGCCGGAAATTGTGCATTCTGACAACGGTCACCAGTTCATTTCGAAATCGTTCAAAGAGATGATAGAAGCATTTGGAGTGAAACACATACAAACCCCGGTGTACTCGCCACAAAGCAACGCGTTAACGCGATAAGAGCATACTTGGAGCAAGATCATCGAGAGTGGGACACATATTTGCCGGAGATTGAGGTGTCCATCCGAAATGCCATTCACTCAGCGACAGGATGCACTCCATTCTTTTCCGTTTTCGGGTACCACATGTACTTAAATGGTTCCAACTACAAGTTGGCACGGAAGTTGAGATCATTATGTGACCATGAGATGGCCGGGATGGAGACAGTGGACAAAATAAAACTTGTCCATGCAAAGGTGCAGCAGAATTTGCATTCAGCGTATGAGCGGAGTCGAGTTCGCTATGACAAGAGAGCTCGAGTGTTTCACGCCATGCCGGGCCAGGAGGTGCTCCGGAGAAATTTTGCATTGAGCGATTTTAGCAAAGGCTTCAACGCGAAATTTGCACGAAGGCGCGGGTAGTGAAAGCAGTAGGAAATAACGCGTATCAGCTGGAGGATCTCGGAGGGAATCCATTTGGCGTTTACCATGCCAAGGATATTCGGATGTGACCTGGAATAAAGACGAAGCGGCACAAAGTAAAACCAGTACTTGATGGCGGCGACGGGACAACAACAACAAAGGAGTACTTCCCGGCTCAGATGTGGTATGCCCCACGTAGGGCGCTGCCACAACAAGGCCCAATATGACAATCGGCTGGGTTCTTCTTCAAAAGTCCAATGCTCGCAAATATTTCATCGTGGTGTGGGCGACAATCACTCGAAATCTTCGCGTGGTGTTGTCATTGCATGTTATTAGTGGGGTGTTGTTAGAGATGGGCGGGTAGTTCGATAGGTTAAGTTTGCAGACATAGGGGAGTTCGATAGGTTAAGTGCATGTATTAGTGTAGTTCGATTATTTTATGTTTGTATGTGTGGGGAAATCGAGCGAGGGGTACCCAAACTCGTTATAAGAGGATGAACTCTGGGCAGGATTAGGTCGGTCTAAGCCGAATGCTTTGGGTGGTGTCCAACGAAAATTTAAGCAAGGACATCACAGGATAAGAGGGAGCGCGGTGACTAATTCCATCGAGGTCACCAGATGGAGGTTCCTGTTTTTTTGTTATTATTGTCCGATTGTTGTGATTTGCTTTTTTTTTAAATTATATGTTAGTGATGAGAATTGTTGATGTCGATGATTGTGTGAACTGTGGGCAGGGGAAGACCCCATAAATATATAGATTCCTTTTACTTATGTCAAACATATACAAAAATACCTAAACATCTTATTCGTGATAATGCAAATTTAATAGTTATATTTAAACAAGATGAAATGAATATTAAACATATTTATAATGATCATGTTATTGGTGATATGTCATTTAAACATTTTTTAAAAATTTGTAGCGAATGTTGGAAAAATAAATATGATTTTGTTGTTATTAACAAAGATGATGCAATAGATAATGGAAGATATAGGAAAGGATTCGATAAGTTTATTAAATTATAATAATAATAATTCAAAACAAATTTGGTTTAATTGAACATTAATATGTTTGGATAAATTATAGATTAGGTTTAAATCAGGTTAGGATCAGGTTAGGATCAGGTAAGGATCAGGTTAGGATCAGGTAAGGATCAGGTTAGGATCAGGTATATTTCAGCTATACTTCAGGTCTAAAATTTAATATATAATTTCATTAAATCAAAATATTGTAAACAGTTCAAGGTTGATGATTAAGCTGATAACACACAAAAAACAACAACAACAATGAAGAACAGTAATAAGAAAGTTCAATTGTTAAAAGATCTTGTTCAAACAAGATCTATACTAAAAGATAAGTTAAAAAGTATGAAATTTAATGAGATGGAACGAGTAAATATGTTAGAAAATACTTTTAAACCAATTACAACACCTTTAAATAAGATTATTGAGAATATGCAAGATAATACGGAAAATAAATTGATTAATGGAATGACTCCACGAAAGAAAAAAATTATATATAAAAAACTTAAATAAAATCTCAATAAAAAGGTTAAATAATAATGATAATAAACAAATTCTACGTATGACAAGATTTAAATTAGATAAAAGAATTCCAATGTTAACTAAAAGTCGTAATATTAATAGTCCTAGATTTTATAATACTAAAAAAATTATCTGAACTTGATAATAAAGAAAATATTTTGATTGAAAACTTGAATAATCAAGGAGAATTGAAAAAATAAAGAACATTCCAGATAATGTTGATGATGATGATGATGATAAAGATTATGTTGAAGATAATGTTGATGACGATTTAAAAGCCTTAACAGATAATCAAATGCAAAAGAATACAAACGTTTCACAAAAATGATAAAAATATTGATTATTTACAAAATCAAATAGATGAGGATAATTCTCCATCTACAAGTCATAAAATTCGAAATTATTTAAAAAATCTAAAAAATTCGGACAATGATGGAAAAAAAAATTTTTTTAAATTTAAAACTGATGAGTATATATCAAATGATAAACAAAGTTCAATATTACATAAATCTTTTAATATCAACGGAAATAGATATTATAATAAAAAAAAAGAAAAATGTTGACGCTAATGACAATATAAAAAATTTGATGTTAGATAATATTAAAAAAATGAATACAACAGAAAAAAGAAATCTCAAGCGTGGTCTTTTCAATAAAAAATTACTTAATTTTAATGAAAATTTTATAAAAAAACCTTAAAAATTCCATATTTTTTCAAAACGAGAAGGTATATCACAACTAAATACTGATAAAAACCGACTTAGATTAGCAAAAAATGTCTTTACACCGATTAAAGAAATGAATTTAAATGATAAGCGAAAACAAAAAAGAGAACAACAATTAAAAGAATCATTTTTGAAAAAAATAAATTATTACGTGACAAATGTAAGGTTTCAAATAAATCATATTTTTTGAAAAAAATTGAATTATTAAAGCATAATAAACAATTGGATTTGATATATGGATTAAATATACACAAAAATGGACAGTGGTATTATGCTAATAATAAACTAAAATATAATGATAACATTATTATTATAAATAATGAAAAATATTTGATAACTCCTGGCTTGTTACAATTATTATATCACAGTCATCCTCTTCATTACACTAAGAATGATTTGCAAAAATATAAAAAAATTTTAATAACAACAAACGCACATAAACGTAATTATAAACCCAATGCTCAAATAAAAGGGACAAAATCGTATAAATATCAGTATATAATAAAAAAACTGTTTATACCTAAACTATACATTGGTGGTAATGGTTTGTTAATGAAGTCTATTTCTAAATCCAAATCCAACTATATATATTGGGACAATCCCAATGAGTTAGTTGACAGATTACGATTACTTCTATCTTCAGAAAGTGCTGGTCATAATAATCATAAAAACGAAATTATTTCAATTGTTGACGAGCTTAAAGAAGCTCATATTATAAAATGAGTTATATAAATAAATTTGGTGAAAGCTCTAATAATCCTTATCAACAAATTAGTATAAAACAATCTATTGAAATCAAGCTTAGATCTTATTTTGATAAAAAAAACGGATTTATTAAATATTCAAATTGATAAAAATTTAAAAAAAATAAATGTGCTTAAAAGCCAAATTGTACAAATAAATGAATTAATTAAGGTTGATGTTGACAATGATTTAAAAGTTATTCAATTGGCTATTGATCACGCTTTAAACGCACATAAGGATTATTTAAAAGGTGTTGAACAAAAAATATCAAATATTGAGTCATATATATTTAAAATGATTGATTTAATTTCAAAAAGTGATGTTAAAATAGAAAAAATGGATTATCCATTAATTAAATCTTAATACTAAAATGATTTGGTTTATTCATTTGTACGATCTAAAGATGCCAATAACACTAACTTAAAACAATAATAGTTCAACACTCATTACAAATTATTTTCCCCCCATTGAACTTAAAAGTGACTATGTTTGTGGATTAATAAGTTTAGATACATATCATTCAATAACAAATGTTGATAAACATTACAACTTATTTCATATTGGTAATGAAGTGATAGAATTGCCAATTGGAGCATATGAAATATCTGATATTGCAGATCTCATACGAGAAACATATTTAAAACAAGTAGGAAAGTCGGTCAAGCCCGACTGTAATATACTATGTACCTGTTTGTACGAAACTAATAACTTTAAAGTGTGAGGTTTTTCAAAATCTGGGGGTGGCAACTCTTTCGACTATCGTTCATCTGGTTGAAAAACGATGTAAGGGGGCTCGATAAGTAATGATGAGTAGAATTACCCTAGTACATAACTCGTATAATAATAAAATTTGTATATAATTTCCTATTAACATAAACGTGTCTATATTAGTCACGCGGGAATCACGCGTGATTTCTGACCGCAGGCCATCTCAATTGCATCGCTCCTCTCATATTTGGTCTTTGCCTCCTTACACAAATATCTATTGGAAAGAAGGGAAGGGGGGAAACTGAAAGCGGCGCAGTCCAGTTAGCTAATGCCGTCAAACCCAATTCCAATTGGGAAATTACCAGTAAGCTATTGCCCTCTCGCTCTCTCTTTCTTGTAAGTTCTACCATTGGCAGCGGTGTTGTTGTTGTCGTTCCATTAAATTTTATTTTACATATAGCGCCACTATTGTTCATCTGATCGGAAAACGATGTATGGGGGCTTGATAAGAAATGATGAGTAGAATTTATGTCTAGAAGGTTCGAACAACCTATCTCCAAAATTGTGGAAGATATTAAGTTTTTTCAATTTGCGTGGGAGGCAGGGGGCGTGGCAAAAATCAAAACTAAACTTGATCTGCCTGCAAGTATAAGAAATATATGTTCCATACACCTCAAACCTCTATCTCTTACCATCTCTGAGATCTCTTCGTTCATACGGACAGACAGACGGACAGACGGACATGGCTATATCGACTCGGCTGTTGATGCTGATCAAGAATATATATACTTTATAGGGTCGGAGATGCTTCCTTCTGGCTGTTACATACATTTGCACAAACCCAATATACTCTGTGTACCTTGTGTACAGAGTATAGAAAACGAGAAGGCAAAGCTTACTTCGACTGTGCCGAAGTTTTAATACACTTGAAAAACTTTACTCCAACTGATTTAACCAGTAAAATATATATAGGATATAGATATCAGATATTAAAAAAATTTAAATCATTGATAATAAAAATAGGATACTAAAAAAAAACTTTTCTTAGTAAAACACATTTTCCGACCGATCGGTCCTATGGCAGCTATATGCTATAGTCATCCGATTTTTATAAATTTTTTAAAAAATTTGTAAAAGCATATAAAACTAATAATTGGTGACGATACGATGGAAAACAAAAAAGTTTTTCTCACTAGAACTTGTTTTTTGACCGACCGTTTCTATGGCAGCTATATGCTATAGCCATCCGATTTTGATACATTTTCCAGAATTATGTGAAATCATATAAAACTATCATATACCAAGATTGTGACGCTACGATGAAAAACAAAAAAGTTTTTCTCACTAAAACTTATTTTCCGACCGATCGTTCCTATGGCAGCTATATGATATGGTCATCCGATTTTGATAAATTTTGTCGAAATTGTGTGGAAGCATATAAAACTGATATATACTACGATTGGTGACGCTACGATGAAAAACAAAAAAGTTTTTCCCACTAGAACTAGTTTTTTGACCGACCCTTTATATGGCAGCTACATGATATAGTCATCCGATTTTAAATAATTTTTTCACAATTATGTGGAAGCATATAAAACTAACATACACCAAGATTTGTGCCGCTACGATGGAAAACAACAAATTTTTCTAACTAGAACTAGTTCTTAGACCGATCGTTCCTATGGCAGCTTTATGATATAGTCATCCGATCCGGCCGGTTCCGACATATTAGTTGCGTGCAGTAAAAAGAAGACTCTGTGCAAAATTTCAACTCGATAGCTTTAAAGCTGAGAGACTAGTTCGCGTAGAAACAGACAGACGGACAGACGGACGGACGGACAGACGGACGGACGGACAGACGGAATTGAACTCAGCTCGTCGTCCTGATCAAGAATATATATAGTTTATGTGGTCGGAAATGAATATTTCTATGCGTTACAAACTTCTGGCAAAATTAATATACACTTAGTGAGCACTGAGATTGTATATAAATCAGGGACCGTAACTGTTATAACTTTTTGGATAAAAATTTTGAAATAACAATTATTTTCTAATTTTTACATAAAAATTAAAAAATAATCGTTATTCTATGATTTTAAAATAAAAATTTTGTTTTAACAGTTAAATGTTAATTTTTATATAAAAATTTTTGAATAACTGTTAAAAAAATAATTTTTATTATAAAAATTTAAATTAATTTTTATTTTGTAATTTTTATAATAAAGATTACTTTTTAATTGTTATGAAAAATTTTTATAATAAAAATTTTTATAAAAATTACTTATCTAGTAGGCGTTTGTAAATTATAGAATATCTTTGACAGAAGTATACAAGATTTACTTAAACCTACTAGATTAGTAATTTTTATAAAAATTTTTATTATAAAAAAATTTTCATAACAATTAAAAATTAATTTTTATACACTTGAAAAGTGTATATTAATTTTGCCCAGAAGTTTGTAACGCATAGAAATATTCATTTCCGACCCCATAAACTATATATATTCTTGATCAGGACGACGAGCTGAGTTCATTTCCGCTTGTCCGTCCGTCCGTCTGTCCGTCTGTCTGTTTCTACGCGAACTAGTCTCTCAGTTTTAAAGCTATCCAGCTGAAATTTTGCATAGAGTCTTCTTTTACTGCACGCAACTAATATGTCGGATCCGGCCGGATCGGATTACTATATCATATAGCTGCCATAGGAACGATCGGTCTAAGAACTAGTTCTAGTTAGAAAAACTTTTTTATTTTCCATCGTAGCGTCACTTATCTTGGTATATGTTAGTTTTATATGCTTCCACATAATTCTGGAAAAATGTATCAAAATCGGATCACTATAGCATATAGCTGCCATATGAACGATCGGTCGAAAAATAAGTCTTTGTGAGAAAAACTTATTTGATTTCCATCGTAGCGTCTGTAAACGTAGTATATATTTGTTTTGTATGTTTCCACACAATTCTGATAAAATTGATCAAAATCGGATAACTATAGCATATAGCTGCCATATAAACGGACGGTCAAAAAACTACTTCTAGTGAGAAAAACTTTTTTGTTTTTTATCGTAGCGTCCCCAATCTTGGTATATATTAGTTTCATATGCTTTCACATCATTTTAAAAAAAATTATCAAAATCGGATGACCGATCGGTCGGAAAATGTGTTTTACTAAGAAAAGTTTTTTTATGGTATCAAATTTTTATTAGCAATGATTTGAAAATTTTAAATATCTGATATCTATATCCTATATATATTTTTGCAGTTAAATCAGTTTTTCAAGTGTATTAAAACTTCGGCACAGTCGAAGTTAGCTTTGCCTTCTCGTTATTATAAAAATTACAAAATAGAAATTAATTTAAATTTTTATAATAAAAATTTGTTTTAACTGTTATTCAAAAATTTTTATTTACAAATTACCATTTAACTGTTAAAACAAAATTTTTATTTAAAAATTATAATATAACAATTTCAAAATTTTTTTGTGATAAAAATTGCAAATAAAAATTTATCCCATTTAAGGACTCGCCATTCAAAATTATGAAGATTCATGTACTCCATTTTATCAGGGGATCCATATTTCGTAGTAATTTTTATCACTTCCATAACTGTTATTTTCGGTCTCTGATATAAATGCAAATGGTTTTCGTTCCGATTAGTTTAATTACACATTTATTCTTGACTAAAGAACATTTGAAAACATTTTCCAAAAAAAGAAAACAAATTTAAAAAAAACGAGAAGGCAAAGCTAACTTCGACTGTGCCGAAGTTTTAATACACTTGAAAAACTTTACTCCAACTGAGTTAACCTGTAAAATATATATAGGATATCAGATATTAGATATCAGATATTGAAAAATTTTAAATCATTGATAATAAAAATTTGATACCATAAAATAAACCTTTCTTAGTAAAACACATTTTTTCGACCAATCGGTCCTATTGCAGCTATATGCTATAGTCATCCGATTTTGATAAATTTTTTCAAAATTATGTGAAAGCATATAAAATTAATATATACCAAGATTGGTGACGATACGATGGAAAACAAAAAAGTTTTCCTCACTAGAACTTGTCTTTAGAGCGACCGTTCGTATGGCAGCTATATGCTATAGTCATCCGATTTTGATAAATTTTTCCTGAATTGTATGGAAGCATATAAAACTAATATATACCACGATTGGTGACGCTACGATGAAAAACAAAAAAGTTTTTCTCACTAAGACTTATTTTCCGACCGATCGTTCCTATGGCAGCTATACGATATAGTCATCCGATCTGGCCGTTTCCGACATATTAGTTGCGTGCAGCAAAAAGAAGACTCTGTGCAAAATTTCAGCTCGATAGCTTCAAAGCTGAGAGACTAGTTCGCGTAGAAACAGACAGACAGACGGACAGACAGACAGACAGACGGACGGACGGACGGACGGACGGACAGACGGAATTGAACTCAGCTCGTCGTCCTGATCAAGAATATATATAGTTTATGGGGTCGGAAATGAATATTTCTATGCGTTACAAACTTCTGGGCAAAATTAATATACACTTTTCAAGTGTATAAAAATGAATTTCCTTGAAAAATATAATCAAATTAAAACAACTAATATATTGTTACCTATATTAACGCTAACGGATTTTCCGAACGATACTTCGTTTGAAATCGTAAAAGGAGAACGTAAAACGACCATATTAGGACCCAAAGTAATGTTAACGTTGAACGAATACGTCGTGTTTTTACCTTCTCGATATAATAGTTAGGAGGACGACGCCATTGAGGATTTCTCTTTGGGAAATTATACAATTAAAAAAATAAAATTGAATCAAGCTAATTACACAGGGCAACAGCCATTTCGGTCTGGCCTTCTGGATGCAAAATTCTGTTCCTGTTCTGTGCCCTGATTCCAAAACTGGTCTCGGTTTTTTTCCATCAGCTCTTGTTTGCGAGAAATCGCGGAAAAACAATTTTGCTGTTTTTTTAGCTTATGGAAAATTTAGGGGGGTCACACCAAGCACAAATTTGTAGGTTTATAAGTTTTATGCGATACTACATACATCAATGCAGCCATAAAAAACCAAGCGAGCCGCATCAGCAAACCTGAAAGTGACTAAATTGGACCTTGAAGATAATTTGTTCTCAATTTATTGCAAATTTTTCAAAATAAACCGTCATCTGCAACGTAGTGCACAAATCGTAAAATAAAACAACTATTTTAGCATATAGCCTAACATATCCGCTATTTTTACGAATTTTGTTGCACTTTTATCAGCTTGTTAGACAAAGCTACAGCCGTTTTTTCACGAAAAAGTGAATTAAATTTTATGGCAGGACTACTTGATTAATTCACAAAATGTGTATAGGAAATATGAAAAGGCTACTCGATTTAGCATAGTTCTAACATTAATAGTCAAACAAATGTGCAATAACATTCCGGCAGTACTAGATTAAAACAAGTAAGAAAGTCGATCAAGCCCGACTGTAATATACTCTGTACCTGTTTGTATGTAACTGATAACTTTAAAGTGTGAGTGTTTTTCAAAATCTGGGGGTGGCCACTCTTTCGGCTATCGTTCATCTGGTTGAAAAACAATGTACGGGCTCGATAAGTAATGATGAGTAGAATTACCCTAGTACATAACTCGTCAAATTATAAAATTTGTATATAATTTCCTATTAACATAAACATATTTATATTAGTCACGCGGGAATCACGCGTGATTTCTGACCGCAGGCCATCTCAATTGCATCGCTCCTATCATACTTGGTCTTTGCCTCCTTACACAAATATCTATTGGAAAGAAGGGAGGGGGGAAACTGAAAGCGGCGCTAATGCCGTCAAGCTAATTCCAATTGGGAAATTACCAGTAAGCTATTGCCCTCTCGCTCTCTCTTTCTCGTAAGTGGCTGCGTGTTGTTGTTGTCGTTGCATTAAATTTTCTTTTACATATAGCGCCACTATTGTTCATCTGATCAAAAAACGATGTATGGGGGCTTGATAAGAAATGATGAGTAGAATATATGTCTAGAAGGTTTGAACAACCTAACTCCAAAATTGTGGAAGATATTAAGGTTTTTTCAATTTGCGGGGGAGGCAGGGGGCGTGGCAAAAATCAAAACTAAACTTGATCTGCCTGCAAGTATAAGAAATATATGTTCCATACACCTCAAACCTCTATCTCTTACCATCTCTGAGATCTCTTCGTTCATACGGACAGACGGACAGACGGACAGACAGACGGACAGACAGACGGACAGACGGACAGACGGACATGGCTATATCGACTCGGCTGTTGATGCTGATCAAGAATATATATACTTTATAGGGTCGGAGATGCTTCCTTCTGGCTGTTACATACATTTGCACAAACCCAATATACTCTGTGTACCTTCGGTACAGAGTATAAAAAATGTTCCCCATAGTTGAAATTTTTATACCCGTTACTCGTAGAGTAAAAAGGGTATACTAAGTTCGTGCAAATGTATGTAACAGGCAGAAGGAAGCATTTCCGACCCCATAAAGTATATATATTCTTGATCAGCATCAATAGCCGAGTCGATATAGACATGTCCGTCTGTCCGTCCGTCCGTCTGTCCGTCTGTCTGTATGAACACCTAGATCTCAGTGACTATAAGAGCTAGAACTACCATATTTTCAGTGTAGACTTGTATCTTCTGCACGCAGATCAAGTTTGTTTCAAATTTTTGCCACGCCCCCTCTCGCCCCCGCAATTTGAAAAAAACCTCATATCTCCCACAATTTTGAAAATAGACAGTTCAAACCTTCTAGACATATATCTTAATCATCATTACCTATCGATCCGCCATACATCATTTTTCGATCAGATGAACTATAGTAGAGTTGCCGCCCCCGCAATTTGAAAAATACCTCTATCTCCCACAATTTTGAAAATAGATTATTTGAACTTTCTAGACATATATTTTAATAATTATTACCTATCGATCAGAAATACATCATTTCCTGATCAGATGAACGATAGAAAAGTTGCCGCCCCCGCAATTTGAAAAAAAACCTCATATCTTCCACAATTTTGAAAATAGACTGTTCAAACCTTCAAGGCATATATCTTAATCCTCATTACCTATCGATCCGCCATACTTCGATTCCCGGTCAGATGTACGGTAGTAAAGTTGCCACCCACGCAATTTGGAAAATACCTAATATCTCCCAGAATTTTAAAGATAGATTATTCGAACCCTCTAGACATATATTTTAATCATCACTACCTATCGATCCGCCATACATCGTTTCCTGATCAGATGAACGATAGAAAAGTTCACGCCCCCGCAATTTAAAAAATACCTCATATCTCCCACAATTTTGAAAATAGATTGTTTGAAACCTCTAGACATATATTTTCATAAGAATTACCTATCGATCAGCCATACATCATTTCCTGATCAGATAAGCTATAGTAGAGTTGCCTCCCCCTCAAATTGGAAAAAAAACATAAACATATAAAAACACACTCATATCTCCCACAATGTGGACATGTTGATATCCTGAGTAACGGGTATATCGAAGTCGAGCAGGGCCGACTTTAACTTACGCTCTCGTTTTGGTTTAATTTGATTCAATAATCGTTTTTTTGTGGTCCACCTAACAGTATGTCACAACTTTTTTTAAATCTAGTACTGCCGGAATGTTATTGTACATTTGTTTGGCTATTAATGTAAGAACTATGCTAAATCGAGTAGCCTTTTCATATTTCCTATACACATTTTGTGAATTAATCAAGTAGTCCTGCCATAAAATTTAATTCACTTTTTCGTGAAAAAACGGCTGTAGCTTTGTCCAACAAGCTGATAAAAGTGCAACAAAATTCGTAAAAATAGCGGATATGTTAGGCTATATGCTAAAATAGTTTTTTTAATTTTACGATTTATGCACTAGGTTCTAGATGACGGTTTATTTTGAAAAATTTTCTATAAATTGAGAAAAAATTATCTTCAAGGTCCAAATTAGTCACTTTCGGGTTTGCTGATGCGGCTCGCTTGATTTTTTATGGCTGCATTGATGTATGTAGTACCGCATAAAACTTATAAACCTACAAATTTGTGCTTGGTGTGACCCCCATAATTTTCCATAAGCTAAAAAAACAGCAAAATGGTTTTTCCGCGATTTCTCGCAAACAAGAGCTGATGGAAAAAAACCGAGACCACTTTTGGAATCAGGGCGCAGAACAGGAACAGAATTTTGCATCGAGAAGGCCAGACCTCACAAAAGTGGTCATTTTGTTGCCCTGTGTTATTCTTTTGAATTTGGCAAATCAACTTTAAAAAAAACGAAAAAATGTCGCGTTTTCTTTGTGAATTCTGTGGGATCAGATTTAAAACTAATAGAACATTAAAAAAAAATTTGTCAAAAGAACATAATAAAACGAGAAGGCAAAGCTAACTTCGACTGTGCCGAAGTTTTAATACACTTGAAAAACTTTACTCCAACCGATTTAACCGGTCAAATATATATAGAATATAGATATCAGATATTTAAAAATTTTAAATTGTTGATAATAAAAATGTCATACCATAAAAAAAACTTTTCTTAGCTAAACACATTTTCCGACCGATCGGTCGTATGGCAGCTATATGCTATAGTCATCCGATCTTGATAAATTATTTCAAAATTATGTGAAAGCTGATAAAACTTATATATACCAAGATTGGGGACGCTACGATAGAAAACAAAAAAGTTTTTCTCACTAGAAGTAGTTTTTTGACCGACCCTTTATATGGCAGCTATATGCTATAGTCATCCGATTTTGATAAATTTTTCAGAATTATGTGAAAGCATTTAAAACTAATAAATACCACGATTGGTGATGCTATAATAGAAAACAATGAAGTTTTTCTCACTAGAACTAGTTTTTTGAACGACCGTTTATATGGCAGCTATATGCTATAGTCATCCGATTTTGATAAATTTTTCCAGAATTGTGTGAAAATATATAAAACTAATAAATACCAGGAAAGGTGACGCTACGATAGAAAACAAAAAAGTTTTTCTCACTAGAACTAGTTTTTTGACCGATCGTTCCAATGGCAGCTATATGATATAGTCATCCGATCCGGCCGGTTCCGAGATATTAGTTGCGTGCAGTAAAAAGAAGACTCTGTGCAAAATTTCAGCTGGATAGCTTTAAAACTGAGGGACTAGTTCGCGTAGAAACAGACAGACAGACGGACAGACGGACGGACGGACAGACGGAAATGAACTCAGCTCGTTGTCCTGATCAAGAATATATATAGTTTATGGGGTCGGAAATGAATATTTCTATGCGTTACAAACTTCTGGGCAAAATTAATATACACTTTTCAAGTGTATAACAACAGCGTCAACATCAACAGCAACAGCAACATCGAGGGAAGATAGTATAAAAATTTATATAGTGTGTAATGAACACATTAAAAGTGCAAAATGGTTTCACCATTTACGAACCAATAAACACAAAAAATTAACTGCTTAACAAATAAATGACAATTTAAAATGTTCAACTTCTGTTTTATAAATAGAATTCAGACATATATGTTTATAAATATATACCCCGTTTATACGCACAGTACGCGTATTTATATTACCGTGGTAAAAAACTTACCACTGTTTATACGTGTAGCTCAAAAGCAACTCTGTGCGAGGGAGTTGCCACATGGGTAGGATTAATTAAATATGTCAAACATTTAAAATTGTCAAATGAGTGAGGAAAAATTAATTATTTGCATGAGGCAAAGCCAGGAGCGGGCATCAAACTTTGTGCGTCGTTGCATGGAAAGGAGGCATTCGCGCATGATGGAAATTATAAAAAATTGTGTTGCCAGATCGACGCATATTACTTTATCCTGGTAGACAAAAATTTTCAGGGTAACTTATCACGATAACATTTATTCGCGTATAAGTGTTTATATTGACAAATACGCGGTAAGTTACCGCGTATTTCGCCACATATAAACGGGGTAATAGATAAACAGAATGTGGATGTCAAATCATTTTTTAGTAAAATAAAATTTCAAGTTATTCAACTTCTTCAAAAAGCTATAAAACAACACATAAATATTAAATTTAACTGTGAATTATTTTGTGAATATATGATTGTAAAGGCGGACTCACACGATGTGGCAATTTGCCACAGGTAAAGCAGTTTCAAGTGACCATATCGTGTGAGTACGACATGGCATTCTGCCACTGTGATGTTTACCACATTTTTTGTATATGGTTCAACACTCATATGGCAATCGTGTGAGTGACACACTCACACGATATGTAATTTTTTGTAAGTCTACGGCATAAAATGTGCCGTACGATTCCATATGTTTAAATATTTAACTTATTTTTTGAGGTTTTTCATATAGTTTACTCAGGGTTTGCAACTTAAGGTTGCAACTCAAGGTTGGCAACAAATAGCTTAACATTTGACAATTCAGTTTGCCCAGTTTCATTCTAATTAAAAAATGACGGGCGAGAATATTAAAAAAAAACCCGAAAGTCACGAAAAGTCCTGGCAGACTGGAATGAAGACAGAATTCGACAACTGATTCAGGCGGTGGAGTCGGTGCCCGTCTTGTGGGATGGAACGCAAATCAACTACAGAAATAAAGTCAAACGGGACTCCGCTTGGCAAAGCTTGTCGGAAACCGATTTCAATGATGAAATAAGTGCAGCCAATACAAGGAGCAGCTGAGCAAGATGAAAAAAAGAAAGAGTGGAGATGGCACCGATGCCAATTATCTTGTGCGATGGAAATATTTTGCCAATATGCGGTTTTTGAATGCAGGGGAATTGAGCGACACGATTGAAACTCAATCAAATCTATCCTTTGCAGCAATAGATTTACGCATAACCGTATCTTGTTTTTGTATTAATGGTGTCACCATTTGCAAAAGGGCGTTAAAATCTTCCGGCATTCGCATACAATTTTTGTACGCATCCCGATCTTCCTTTCGAATTTCTTCGAAAAGAGTTGCACTAACACCACGTTCACTTCGTCTGTCTATCCACTCGCGTACCCAAACTCTACGGCGCTTTTTCTTTTTTTGTTCCTCTAAAATTTGTCTTTTTCTTTTACTCTCCTTTAAAACACAAATCGCAGCAATTGCAGCACACAACCGTGCTCGACGAGACATTATAGCAAACTGTACTATTTAAAATTACCCACGAAAGTAGATTACTATATGTTGTCACATGATTAAAACCTGATAACCTGCCCCATCGTGTGAGTAAATTGTCACAGGGTATGGCATTGATCTCCACATTTTCATGTGGTAAGCAGTTTTCCACTGCTTGCCACATCGAATTTTGCCACATCTGTGTTCACGTGTGAGTGCCACATTTTTGTAGTGCCACATGAGACTGCTTTACCTGTGGCAAATTGCCACATCGTGTGAGTCCGCCTTAAGCGAAATTGATAATGTTTGTAGAATTGATTTAAAGTCACATCAAACATTAATGTTGATGTTAACATCATTAATGACAATTGATGAAATATCTGAAATTTTTTCTAATCAATGTGATGTTTTACTAACGAAAATGAGTGAGTTTCAGGAGCGAACTTTAGAACTTAACATAAATAAATATCAACCTTTAAGAGGTTCAAGGTACATCCCCATACCGCAGACAATAGGAGCAAAAAAAGATTGTATTAATGTACAAAATAACGATGATTATTGTTTTAAATGGGCAATAATATCAGCACTAAATCCTGTTGAGAGAACAGCACACAAATGTTCATCATATAGAATTGTAGATATAACATCAGATAGCATTTTGCTTCTCAACAACATGCTTTTAAAATTCGAAAATCTGCAATTTCCACTATCGATAATAAATATTAAACGATTTGAAGAACTAAATCCCGAGATCAGCATTAATGTTTTCGGTTTGGAAAAAAATAATAAAATAATTGGACCTTATTATAATTATAACTGTGTACCTAATAAGATTTGTGATATTAGTTTTAGCTTTGCATGTGTGAGTCAATGTGATGTTCTTCAGTCTATTTTAAATGTTAAATCTAACGCTGTTGGCCTGGATGATGTAAGTCCAAAATTTTTAAAAATAATTTTGCCTGGCATCCTACATGTAATTACGCACATTATAAACACGGCGATAACTACCTCGATCTTTCCAGACAACTGGAAAGTGGCAAAAATAATGGCATTTCCAAAAGCTAATGGGGACTATCGACCAATCTCTATACTGCCATTTATTGCAAAGGTTCTTGAAAATTTAATAGCCTGTCAAATCAACAATTATATGAACAATAACAGTTTTTTGAGCAATAAACAATCTGGGTTTAGAAAAAACAGGAGCTGCACGACCGCTATTATAAATATAGTTGAGGACATCAGGAAAAACATGGATGACGGTAATGTGACACTACTGACACTGCTTGACTATAGCAAAGCTTTTGATACTGTCAACTAGAGTTGGAGAATCTAGTTCATTTCAATGACCTAGTTCATTAGTTCATTTTTTGATGAACTATTCACTTTCGAGCTATAGTTCATTGTTGAATTATAGTTCATTTTTTGAACTATAGTTCATTTTTTGAACTATAGTTCATTCTTTGAACTATAGTTCATTCTTTGAACTATATTTTTTTGAACCACACTGATTTCACCTAAGGCCCTTTTGACAACAAGGTTTACTGTATGTGCAAAACAGGTTACAGAATTCCAATTCCCAAGATTAACAGCGCTGACGAAATTTTTTTGCAGAGGTGCAATTTACCCAAACTGACAGCACGAGTAATCGATAAAAACAGAAAGCAATTACTAATCGATATAAAACAACCGACATTTTATTGGTTAATTTTTTTATGCAATCCTTTTTTTTACTATTGATTATTTTTAGGATAAAGTTTATTAAATGAACTATAGTTCAAAAAATGAACTATAGTTCGTAAAATGAACTATAGTTCAAAAAAAGAACTATAGTTCATAAAATGAACTATAGTTCAAAAAATGAACTATAGTTTAAAAAAAGAACTATAGTTCATAAAATGAACTCTACTGTCAACCACGACATACTATGTAATAAATTGAAAACATTGTATAGCTTCTCTACTTCTGCACAAAAACTGCTTAGTTCTTACCTAACTAATAGGCGTCAAGCTGTTGTTACATCGTCCAATACTTCGTCATTTTTGCCCCTGAAACGTGGAGTCCCTCAGGGTTCAGTTCTTGGCCCATTATTGTATTTTATCTATGTAAATGATCTGCCTGATGTCTTGTCTGAATGTGAAGTTCATATGTATGCCGATGATGTTCAAATGTATGTATGTCGTCCTCTGTCTAAAATTGATGAATGTGTTAACGTGTTAAACAATGAGTTGTCTAAAGTGAGTGAATGGTCAAACAAGAATGGACTAGGATTAAATTCAAAAAAATCAAAATGTATTGTAATATACAAAAGAGCGGTTGATACGGGAAACTTGCCAAAATTAAGAATAGAGAATAAAACTATAGAATATGCAGAAAGAGTATGCAACTTGGGAATCAAACTCTATCCTGGGGCGACCATATAAACAAGGCTGTGGGTAAAACGTATGGATCCCTCAGGTTGCTAAACCTAACCCAGCACTTTTTACTTTCATTTCACTTCGACTCTTAATAGCTAAGACTTACCTCACACCTGGCCTGTTCTATGGAGTAGAAATCTTTGGAAATAGTGATGCAGCTAGCAAGCATAAACTGAATGTAGCCTTCAACAATATTGCTAGATACGTATTTGACCGTAAACCGACTGACCATATCTCAAATTACTCCAGGAAGATTTTTGACCTTAAGTTAGATAGTTGGATAGATTATAGAGCATTAATATTTTTACATAAAATAATAAGCACCAAACAACCGAATTACCTATATGAAAAACTTGATTTCTCTGCCTCTAGACGTACTAATAACATTGTCTGCCTACGACATAGCTTATCAGCATCTGAAAAACATTTTTATATATATGCTGTTCGCCTCTGGAACAATCTGCCGCATGAATTGAAGACAATTAGAAGCGCACTACAATTTAAATCTAAACTATTTTCACATTTACAAAATTTAAACCATACTTATTAAAATAATAGCATATAAGCATAATTTATTTGTTTTTGTTTATGTTTCTCAATGTAACTTATATAATTCTCTTCTTTTTTTTTTAAATTTTAATTTAAGCATAGTATTTAAATTCAAAACGATTGTATTGTTGTGACTAGTGCCTTAATCATAAGTTTTCAATAACTTGTAGCACTAGGAAGTAAGTAAGTAATAAATAAAATAAATTATTCAACTCAGATGGAAAAATCACATCATATAAATCTCCTTATTCTCGAAGACGGAGAAAACTTTCATTACGTTTGGATTAAAAATCTTGAAAAGTAAGTAGAGTAGATAACAAAAAAAATAAAAAACAGTAACTAATTACATATATGGGGCATTCTTTCTCAAACGTCCCAATCAAAAAATGAAAATTTTTGGATTGGCTTCATACTTTGCTGAATTGTTATCCTATATGAAGGTAATAAATTCCCAAAATATTAACTTATTAAAAAACGAGAAGGCAAAGCTAACTTCGACTGTGCCGAAGTTTTAATACACTTGAAAAACTTTACTCCAACTGATTTAACTGGAAAAATATGTATATGATATGATATCAGATATTTAAAATTATGAAATCCTTGATAATAAAAATTTCATACCATAAAAAAAACTTTTTTTAGTAAAACACATTTTCCGACCGATCGGTCCTATGGCAGCTATATGCTATAGTCATCCGATTTTGATAATTTTTTCAAAATTATGTGAAAGCATATAAAACTAATATATACCAAGATTGGGGACGCTACGATAAAAAACAAAGAAGTTTTTCTCACTAGAAGTGGTTTTTTGACCGACCGTTTATATGGCAGCTATATGCTATAATCATCCGATTTTGATAAATTTTTTCCGAATTGTGTGGAAACATATAAAACAAATATGTACTACGATTGGAGACGCTACGATGAAAATCAAAAAAGTTTTTCTCACAACGACTTATTTTTCGACCGATCGTTCCTATGGCAGCTATATGCTATAGTGATCCGATTTTGATACATTTTTCCAGAATTATGAGGAAGCATATAAAACTAACATGTATCAAGATTAGTGACTCTACGATTTAAAACAATAAAGTTTTTCTAACTAGAACTAGTTATTTGACCGATCGTTCCTATGGCAGCTATATGATATAGTCCTCCGATCCGGTCGGTTCCGACATATTAGTTGCGTGCAGTAAAAAGAAGACTCTGTGCAAAATATCAGCTCGATAGCTTTAAAACTGAGAGACTAGTTCGCGTAGAAACAGACAGACGGACAGACAGACGGACAGACGGACGGACGGACAAGCGGAAATGAACTCAGCTCATTGTCCTGATCAAGAATATATATAGTTTATGGGGTCGGAAATGAATATTTCTATGCGTTACAAACTTCTGGGCAAAATTAATATACACTTTTCAAGTGTATAAAAATAGAAGGCTAACATCGGCAACGCCGATGTTTTAACTACCCTTGCAGTTTTTGAAAGTCACTACCATTGATACCAAAAAAGTTTTTCTCACTACAACTAGTTTTTTGACCGACCGTTTATATGGTATCTATATGCTATAGTCATCCGATTTTGATAAATTTCTCCAGAATTGTGTGAAGGGGTACAAAACTAATATATACCAAGATTGGTGACGATTCAATAGAAAACAAAAAAGTTTTTCTCACTAGAAATAGTTTTTTTACTGACCGTTTATATGGCAGCTATATGCTCTAGTCATTTGATTTTGATAAATTTTTCCAGAATTGTGTGAAGGGATATAAAACTAATATATACCAAGTTTGGTGATGATTCAATAGAAAACAAAAAAGTTTTTCTCACTACAACTAGTTTTTTTACTGACCGTTTATATGGCAGCTATATGCTATAGTCATCCGATGTTGATAAATTTTTCCAGAATTGTGTGAAGGGGTATAAAACTAATATATACCAAGTTTGGTGACGATTCAATAGAAAACAAAAAAGTTTTTCTCACTAGAACTAGTTTATGGACCGATCGTTCCTATGGCAGCTATATGATATAGTCATCCGATCCGGCCGATTCCGACAAATGTGCAGCCTATGTGTATTTTAAGACTTTTTGCAAAGTTTGGTCAAGATAGCTCTAAAACTGAGAGAGGAGATAGCATAGAAACAGACGGACGGACAGACGGACAGACGGACATGGCTATATAGACTCAGCTCGTCATGCTGATCAAGAATATATATAGTTTATGGGGTCGGAGATGCTTCCTTCTATGCGTTACAAACATCGTGACAATTTTAATATACCCTCTGCAAGGGTATAAAAATTGTAGAAATTTGGGGTGGTGAAAATTTTGACATTTTAAGTGACATTGGTATTTTTAAAATCGTATAACTATGACAAAACTTTATCGATTTGAAATTGTGAATATGTCATTTTAAAGCATTTTTCATGTACTTTTTGAAAAAAATAAAAAAAAATAAAAAAAAATTAAAATTCACCCCCTATTTTACAAAATTAACCGTTATTTTTCAATTTTGCCCCAAATGGGTATATAAAAAAAAAAATTTTTTTTTTTTTAAAAGCTTAGGTCATTTCCTATAAAATGTGTAAATATGATAGTGGGCCAAAAATAACTTTAGGAAATATTGAATTAATAATAATAATTAAAAAATTAATTAAACGAGAAGGCAAAGCTAACTTCGACTGTGCCGAAGTTTTAATACACTTGAAAAACTTAACTCCAACTGATTTAACCTCTAAAATATATATAGGATGTAGATATCCGATATTAAAAAATGTTTAATCATTGATAATAAAAATTTGATACCATAAAAAAAACTTTTCTTAGTAAAACACATTTTCCGACCGATCGGTCCTATAGCAGCTATATGCTATAGTCATCCGATTTTGATAAATTTTTCCAAAAATTTGTAAAAGCATATAAAATGAATATCTACCAAGATTGGTGACGATACAATGGAAAACAAAAAAGTTTTCCTCACTAGAACTTGTTTTTTGACCGACCGTTTCTATAGCAGCTATATGCTATAGTCATCTGATTTTGATAAATTTTTCCTGAATTGTATAGAGACATATAAAACTAATATATACTACGATTGGTGACGCTAAGATGAAAAACAAAAAAGTTTTTCTCAATAGAGCTAGTTTTTTGACAAATCGTTCCTATGCCAGCAATATGATATAGTCATCCGATTTTGATAAATTTGTTCAGTATTATGTGGAAGCATGTAAAACTAATATTAACTAAGATTGGTGAAGCTACGATGGAAAACAAAAAAGTTTTTCTCACTAAGACTTATTTTCCGACCGATCGTTCCTATGGCAGCTATACGATATAGTCATCCGATCCGGCCGGTTCCGACATATTAGTTGCGCGCAGCAAAAAAAAGACTCTGTGCAAAATTTCAGCTCGATAGCTTTAAAACTGAGGGACTAGTTCGCGTAGAAACAGACAGATGGACAGACAGACGGACGGACGGACAGACGGAATTGAACTCAGCTCGTCGTCCTGATCAAGAATATATATAGTTTATGGGGTCGGAAATGAATATTTCTATGCGTTACAAACTTCTGGGCAAAATTAATATACACTTTTCAAGTGTATAAAAAAATAGAAGGCTAACATCGGCTACGCCGATGTTTTAAATACCCTTGCAGTTTTTGAAAGTCACTACCATTGATACCAAAAAAGTTTTTCTCACTACAACTAGTTTTTTGACCGACCGTTTATATGGCAGCTATATGCTATAGTCATCCGATTTTGATCAATTTTTTTCAGAAATGTGTGAAGGGGTATAAAACTAATATATACCAAGAATGGTGACGCTTCGATGGAAAACAAAAAAGTTTTTCTCACTAGAACGAGTTTTTTGACAGACCGTTTATATGGTAGCTATATGCTATAGTCATCCGATTTTGATAAATTTTTCCAGAATTGTGTGAAGGGGTATAAAACTAATATATTCCAAGTTTGGTGACGATTCAATAGAAAACAAAAAAGTTTTTCTCACTAGAACTAGTTTATGGACCGATCGTTCTTATGGCAGATATATGATATAGTCATCCGATCCGGCCGATTCCGACAAATGTGGAGCCTATGTGTATTTATGTTTGGTCAAGATAGCTTCAAAACTGAGGGAGGAGATAGCATAGAAACAGACGGACGGACAGACGGACAGACGGACATGGCTATATAGACTCAGCTCGTCATGCTGATCAAGAATATATATAGTTTATGGGGTCGGAGATGCTTCCTTCTATGCGTTACAAACATCGTGACAATTTTAATATACCCTCTGCAAGGGTATAAAAATAGGGGGTTAATTTAAACTTTTTTTAAATTTTGTTGTTATTTTCAAAAAGTACATAAATAATGCTTTAAAATGTCATATTTAAAATTTAAAATCGATAAAGTTTAATTTTTTAATTATTACAAAAAGCTAGGTAGGGTAGTTCCGGCTGTGTCAGTCACACAGACTATACCTGTAGTTCGGGCGCACTGGTGCAAACCTAGTGATTCCGCTAACTCTTCGTAGTGAGGACCGGATAACGAACACCACCCGCCATGTAAGTTGCAAACGAACTTTGTATGGGCATGTCGTCCGCCAAATTCACCAAGCGGTATAAGACTTGCCACCAGCCGTTAGCGATGTGAACGGTGCAAAGGAGCTACTCCAGAAGTTACTGAAAAACTGAATGAGAAAAAATTGAGTTTGCAATTTTTATTATACACTTGAAAAGTGTATATTAATTTTGCCCAGAAGTTTGTAACGCATAGAAATATTCATTTCCGACCCCATAAACTATATATATTCTTGATCAGGACGACGAGCTGAGTTCATTTCCGCTTGTCCGTCCGTCCGTCTGTCCGTCTGTCTGTTTCTACGCGAACTAGTCTCTCAGTTTTAAAGCTATCCAGCTGAAATTTTGCATAGAGTCTTCTTTTTACTGCACGCAACTAATATGTCGGATCCGGCCGGATCGGATTACTATATCATATAGCTGCCATAGGAACGATCGGTCTAAGAACTAGTTCTAGTTAGAAAAACTTTTTTATTTTCCATCGTAGCGTCACTTATCTTGGTATATGTTAGTTTTATATGCTTCCACATAATTCTGGAAAAATGTATCAAAATCGGATCACTATAGCATATAGCTGCCATAGGAACGATCGGTCGAAAAATAAGTCTTTGTGAGAAAAACTTATTTGATTTCCATCGTAGCGTCTGTAAACGTAGTATATATTTGTTTTGTATGTTTCCACACAATTCTGATAAAATTGATCAAAATCGGATAACTATAGCATATAGCTGCCATATAAACGGACGGTCAAAAAACTACTTCTAGTGAGAAAAACTTTTTTGTTTTTTATCGTAGCGTCCCCAATCTTGGTATATATTAGTTTTATATGCTTTCACATAATTTAAAAAAAAAATTATCAAAATCGGATGACCGATCGGTCGGAAAATGTGTTTTACTAAGAAAAGTTTTTTTTATGGTATCAAATTTTTATTAGCAATGATTTGAAAATTTTAAATATCTGATATCTATATCCTATATATATTTTTGCAGTTAAATCAGTTTTTCAAGTGTATTAAAACTTCGGCACAGTCGAAGTTAGCTTTGCCTTCTCGTTTTTTTTTTTACTTGTCTGGTACTTGAACTCTCAACTTTGGGTAGTTTGAATGTGAACGATAGCATCTTAGCCCATTCAGCTACCAGCCCTCACGCATGGGGCGCAGCTAAATGTAACATAAATGCGTGCAGCACGGAAAGTAGCCTGCGATGATAGCTCAGGGGTTAAGACCGTAGCCCAGAAATACCGAGGTCGTGGATTCGAATCCTAATTTTTTTTTTTATTATTATTTTTATTTGTGGTGTTTTAAACCATTTATTTTATTTTTTCAGTCACAAACCTACTCTCATTGAGAACAGACGTGCCTAAATCCCAGCAAACCAAAACAAAAACACAAACTTAAATATCTGCACTCAGTGATAAGCACAGTTTAATACACCAAAACTTAACCAGCAGCCGCAGCAACTCCCGGTGTTCTATTCTTAGAACAACAACAACAACCATGGGGCAGCCCCCCGATAAAGGCAATAGCGCAATGCAATTGCAATTTACCACCGACAAAAGCAAACGCCTTAAAAATATTTCCATTGGACCAAAGTATTTAATTATGAACAGAATAAATAGCAACGAGAACCTGTCGAACGTTTCGCCCTTCTTGATTAAGAAGGTCATAGACAACATCTGCAGTGGCGAAGTAAGTGAATGTAAATCTATCCGCAACGGGACTATCCTTATTAAAACGAAAAACCTTACACAAGCAGCTAAGCTTATTACCTTAACATCTTTAAACAACATAATAGAAGTCGAAGTTTCGGAACATTATTCACTCAACAACTCCAGGGGAGTCATATATTGCATCGCCTTGAGAGACATACCAGAAGAAGACATAACGAATGAAAAATCCTTAGAAAAGAAAACGAAAAGCTTGTCGAAACCGGACTAATCATCTTAACTTTCTGTACACCCAATCTACCATCCGATATCTGCATTGGCTATCAAAAAACATCTGTACGCCCATACATTCCTTTACCATTACGATGCCGTAACTGTGGACGACTTGGCCACCCAACCAAAGCATGCAGAAGCCAACAACTCTGCTTAAATTGCAGTCACCCTTACAAAGACCACATTGATGCAGAAGAGATGACTAAATGCCAAAACCTAAATTGTTGCATAAACTGCAAAGAAAACAACATCCCGAAATATCACCACTCCTCATTCGACCGCAAATGCCCCATCTTCATCAAACATAAGGAAGCCCAAGCCATCCGAGTTCTTGAGAAAACTGATTTAAAAACAAATTCATCTTACTCTGCAGTAGCAAGTGAGACTCGTATTGACCAGCAACCCACAACCAGTACGAACTCCTCCACAACCCGCCAGCCAACTGACTACTCCGACATGGACACCACTCCAACATCACAACCAGACCTAGATGAACCCATGATCACCGACCCAACTGCCACCTTGGATCACAACCAATCAGGCGACCCTAAAATCAAAATTTTCCCTAAAACTAATAATACTCTTAAATCCTCGTTTAAGCCCAACCAAAAGAAAAACAAACCAACCAATCTAACCAAATTATAAGACTCTCTCCAAACCGCTGCGCCCTAGCGACCGAACCCCAGGTGTCATGTCTGATATAGTTACTACGGCGGAATAACTAATCCAACATTACGCCAGGAAAACAATTCGTTAGGGCGCAGCGGTCTCAATCAAACCTTACTATGGACAAGTACATTGTGTCTTTTCCTTTTCTGCCGGGACACATTGAACTTGACCACAGGACTGATCCAAACTATAAAAGTAATTCGTATACCCCTGTATTTTTCTTTCTCTGTTTATTTACCACAATGTTTCTTATCCTACAATGAAATTGTAATGGCTATGTTAATAATTATGATCAGCTCCAATTAATGTTAAAAAAATATAAGCCTAAAGTGGTTTCTCTCCAAGAAACCCACTTACACTCACTAATTAACATACCAATACCCTTAAACTTTACCATACTTCACGAAAATTCATAATTGAACTCCCACGGCGGAGTCGCTTTACTCATTCATAACTCGATTCAATATCAAACATTTGCCCTAAATACCGATTTTGACGCTATCGGAGCACTCATTCACTCAAAACTTCAAATTAAACTAATATCTATATCTATATCATATATACCTCCAAACAAATCGTATAACATCCAGAATCTAAGAAATATGTTCGGAAACCCTAATGACCACACGATAATAACAGGTGATTTCAACAGCTGGCATAGCAGTTGGGGCTCCCCTTCCAATAATGCAAAAGGCAACACACTATTTAAATACACTACACTATCAAACCTCATTATTCTGAACGATGGATCACCCACCCACTTTTCAACACATAACACACTCACTCACGTAGATCTAAGCATAAGTACCCCCATCCTTGCAACACAAACAAGGTGGAATACTGATGAGGATTTGTTTGGAAGCGACCACTTTCCCATACACATCTCTCTATTCGACGACCCCCAAACATCCAACAACTCAAGACTACCCAAATTCAAACTAGACGCAGCCGATTGGACATTATTCAGTAACCTCACAGATAAATATCATAGCGAAAGACCAACGTTAATAAAGAGACAGCAAACATCATTAAAATTATTAGACAAAGCGCAAACATAGCCATACCTCAGACAAACCCAAACGGCACAACAAAACAAACAGTCCCTTGGTGGAACAAAACTCTTGATCGACTAAAACAAAATAAAAACGAGAAGGCAAAGCTAACTTCGACTGTGCCGAAGTTTTAATACACTTGAAAAACTTTACTCCAACTGATTTAACTGGAAAAATATATATAGGATATAGATATCAGATATTTCAAATTTTTAAATTATTTATAATAAAAATTTGATACCATAAAAAAAACTTTTCTTAGTAAAACACATTTTCCGACCGATCGTTCCTATGGCAGCTATATGCTATAGTCATCCGATTTTGATAATTTTTTTCGAAATTATGTGAAAGCATATAAAACTAATATATACCAAGACTGGGGACGCTACGATAAAAAACAAAAAAGTTTTTCTCACTAGAAGTAGTTTTTTGACCGTCCGTTTATATGGCAGCTATATGCTATAGACATCCGATTTTGATAAATTTTTTCAGAATTATGTGGAAACATATAAAACAAATATATACTACGATTGGAGACGCTACGATGGAAATCAAAAAAGTTTTTCTCACAAAGACTTATTTTTCGACCGATCGTTCCTATGGCAGCTATATGCTATAGTGATCCGATTTTGATACATTTTTCCAGAATTATGTGAAAGCATATAAAACTAACATGTACCAAGATTAGTGACGCTACGATAAAAAACAAAAAAGTTTTTCTAACTAGAACTTGTTCTTAGACCGATCGTTCCTATGGCAGCTATATGATATAGTTATCCGATCCGGCCGGTTCCGACATATTAGTTGCGTGCAGTAAAAAGAAGACTCTGTGCAAAATTTCAGCTCGATAGCTTTAAAACTGAGAGACTAGTTCGCGTAGAAACAGACGGACAGACGGACAGACGGACGGACGGACAAGCGGAAATGAACTCAGCTTGTTGTCCTGATCAAGAATATATATAGTTTATGGGGTCGGAAATGAATATTTCTATACGTTACAAACTTCTGGGCAAAATTAATATACACTTTTCAAGTGTATAACGAGAAGGCAAAGCTAACTTCGACTGTGCCGAAGTTTTAATACACTTGAAAAACTTTACTCCTGCGGATTTAACCGGTAAAATATATAGTGAATATAGTTATCAGATATTTTAAATTTTTAAATCATTGATAACAAAAATTTGATACCATAAAACAAAACTTTTCTTAGTAAAGCACATTTTTCGACCGATCGGTCCTATGGCAGCTATATGCTATAGTCCTCCGATTTTGATAAAATCTTCCAGAATTGTGTTAACGCATATAAAACTAATATATACCAAGATTGGTGATGCTACGATGAAAAATAAAAAAGTTTTTCCCACTAGAGCTAGTTTTTTGACCGACCGTTTATATGGCAGCTATATGCTATAGTCATCCGATTTTGATAAATTTTTTCAAAATTATGTGAAAGCATATAAAACTAATATATACCAAGATTGGGGACGCTACGATAGAAGACAAAAAAGTTTTTCTCACTAGAAGTAGTTTTTTGACCGACCGTTTATATGGCAGCTATATGCTATAGTCATCCGATTTTGATAAATTTTTTCAGAATTGTGTGGAAACATATAAAACTAATATATACTACGATGGGAGACGCTACGATGGAAATCCAAAAAGTTTTTCTCACAAAGACTTATTTTTCGACCGATCGTTCCTATGGCAGCTATAAGATATAGTCACCCGATCCGGCCGGTTCCGACATATTAGTTGCGTGCAGTAAAAAGAAGACTCTGTGCAAGATTTCAGCTCGATAGCTTTAAAACTGAGAGACTAGTTCGCGTAGAAACAGACAGACAGACAGACAGACAGACAGACAGACAGACAGACAGACGGACGGACAAGCGGAAATGAACTCAGCTCGTCGTCCTGATCAAGAATATATATACTTTATGGGGTCGGAAATGAATATTTCTATGCGTTACAAACTTCTGGGCAAAATTAATATACACTTTTCAAGTGTATAACAAAGCATGGTACCAACTCAAACGACATATTAACACCGAAAACATCATAAAATTCAAAAAAGCGAAAGCTTTACTTAGACGTGAATTAAAACAAGCCAAACGTACATCACTTGAAGTATTTACATCAGAAATTAATCCAAAATCATCCCCCTCAAAAATCTGGTCAAACATCAACACCTTTTGTGGCAGAAAGCTCCGTCACGAAATCCATAGCATTGCATTACCATCAGATCCTAACCAAAATGTTACAAACAAATTAGACATCGCACAATTATTTACCAAACACTGGTCAGAGGCCTCTTCCGACCAAAATTTTAGTACCACTTTCCAATAACACAAACTCAGAACAACAACTCCAATTTTCCAACCTTCCAAAAACGCACTCCTACTAGAAAACGAAATAACATCGATCGAAGTAAAAGCTGCTCTCAAAGCCTTAACCCATGCTTAAACATCTAGCTCCTCCTGTTACTAAACGACTCCTGACCCTATTTAACAATATCTTTAAAAGCCATATTCCCCAACAATTCAAAATTAGCAATATCATACCCATCCTTAAACCAAAAACTAACAAAACTTCCCTAAACTCATATCGTCCCATATCACTTAACCCATGCATTTCAAAGGTCTTAGACAAATTAATAGCAAATCGACTATGGTGGCTTGCTAATAACAACAAGCTTATCGGTAATCGACAACTTGGATTTCGAAAAGGCAAATCGGTAGCTGATTGTCTAACATTATTAGACTATCAGGCTACCTCAGCCTTGTCAACTAGAAATCACTTATCGGTTATAAGTCTTGACTTTGAAAAAGCGTATGATAAAATTGGAGCAAACACCATTTTTGACGAATTATACAAATGGAAAGTTGGACCAAATATGATAAATTACATAAAAAATTTTCTCTCAAACAGAAAAATTAAAGTACAAGTAAGCAACTACTTTTCTGAAACCAAGCCATTGTACAACGGGATTCCTCAAGGATCCCCCTTATCAGTAATCCTATTTCTTATTGCCTACAACAAACTTTGTCAGACTCTAGCCATACATAGAAATTACAATTTTTTTCCATACGCAGATGACTTTACAATCGTCAAAAAAATCAGTAAGAAATCTTATTCCCTAAACGTAAACCCAATATTTAATGATATCCTCAATTGGTGCGAATATTCATGAGCTAAACTTTCAATATCTAAGTGTAATCATCTACACATTTGTCGAAAATTTAAGTGTAATTTTTACATCAGATCACACAACTTCATACTGAACCAGACTAACGCTCTCAAAATACTAGGCATAACTATAACAAAAAATTATAGATGGAAAAAACATATAGAAAATCTAGCAACACAACTAAATAGTAGAATAAACATAATTAAATGGCTCTCTAACCATAGATACAACTGCGACACTAGAACCTTAATATACACAATAAAATCCCTCATCATGTCAAAGATAGACTACTGTTTGCCCTTTTATGGAAATTGCCCAAAATCGTACATTTCAAAACTAAAAACGTCGTACCACGCAGTTTTAAGGCTAGCCTTTGGAGCCGTTCGCACCACCCCTATTAATAACCTTCTATTTGAAGCCGACCTTATGCCAATTGAAACTAGAATTCAACTTACCTCCGCAAAACTCTGCAAATCAATAATGCTGGCAAAAAAACACCCCCATCCAAAATATAATAAACAAAATTAAAAAGGCTAAACGAAAACCCAAATTTCCGTCAATCTAATACAATCTCCTACAATTTTGCAATGACATATACACCCCACCCATCCCATCAAAAACAGTTAAATCACCCCCCTGGATCTTTAACAAAAACTCTATTAACCTCAGTCTACACACAACATCCAAACCACACACACCCCCAATTGTTTATCGATCAAAATTCATCAATCTCCAGAATGATCTCAGCTCCTATACATTCATTTACACTGATGGATCAAAATCCAAATCCGGTGTATCGTTCAGCATCACTACAAAAACAAACACAATAAAATCGGCACTTTTACATAACTACAGTTCGATATATACTGCAGAGATATCAGCTATCCTAGCTGCATGCACCTTTGCAAAACAATTAAACCAACGCTACGCAATCTGCTCTGACTCCCTCTCTTCCCTTCAATCAATATTAAACATATACAACCAAAATCATTATACGACCTCGATTCGGGACATTCTTACGCAACAATATCCAAAAATCATATTGGTGTGGATACCAGGCCACACCAATATAATAGGAAACGAAACAGCAGACACAGCAGCTAAACATGCACACAATTTTCCACTAATATACGAAAATAACTACAACATAGCAGACGTACAAAAACATATCAACAATCAATTTAATACTTTCAAAGAATCAATTTGGCAAAATACATCCCAACACTACAAACGAATCAATACAAATAAACTATCCATAGCAGACTCTACCACAAGAAACCAGGACACCATAAACAGAAAAGACACTATAAAATTCTCTAGACTTCGCTTCGGACACACAATTCTGACTCACTCAGCCATTTTCATTTCTATTTTTTTTTTTAATAATCAAAAATAATCGTTGAAAGTAGTCAAATTATTTTTTTTTTGAATATTTTTTGAATAATTTGGATTATTTTATCGTAATTTCAAATAATCCCGATTTTTTCTGATTATTTGTAATCGTAATCAATAATCAATCGTGGGAAACTAAAAATAATCGTAAATAAATTGATTATTTTACTTTCAAAAAATAAATAATCTAATTAGTAATAATTATGATTGATAATCGTTATTTAACAGCTATGGCTTATAGCTATTATATTAAATGTTTATATGATCAAAATTTGGATAAATTTCGAATATATAATGGTGAAGATTCAGCAACAAAATTTTTTCAAAATTTAGTTATTGATTGTCTTACAATTTTTAACAACATTTTGCGCGTATGTAAGCCGATGAAATCTTTAACTTTTTTATGATTTATGCCCTCAAGTTTACAAAATGTAGCAAATTATTTAACAGATGATGATTTAAATGTTGTTAAATCTAATTTTAAAAATGATGATGAATTTCAATTAATGAAACGTAAGGGAATTTTCCCTTACGATTACTTAAACTCAGTAGATCGTCTTAAGGATGTACAATTGCCATCTCGTTCAAGTTTATTTAATAAACTTAATAATGAATCTTGCAGTGATACTGATTACGAACATGCACAAAAGGTGTGGAATGTTTTTAAATGCGGAAATTTATTAGATTATTCATTATAATATTTAAAAGTTGATGTCTTATTGCTTTGTGATATTTTTGAAAATTTTCGAAAAATTTGTAAAAATAAATATAATCTAGATCCATGTCAATATTTTACTATACCTGGTTTATCTTGGGATGCAATGTTAAAGACAACAAAGATTTTATTAGAACTTTTAACCGATATCGATATGTATAATTTTGTTTTAAAAGGTATTAGGGGAGGTATTGTTCAATGTGGAAAGCGGAATTCTATTGCTAATAATAAATACGTTAGCGATTTTGATTGTGATAAGGAATCAAATTATTTAATATATTTGGATGTTAACAATTTGTATGGAATTGCTATGTCGCAATATATTCCATATAATAATTTCACATGGGTTCAAGATATTCAAAATTTTAACTTAAATACTCTTAAAGATGATTCACCTGTTGGCTACATTTTAGAAGTTGATTTGGAATATCCGCAAATATTGCATGAATATCATAATGATTTATCATTTTGTTCACAAAATAAAAAGAATAATCATATGAAAAATGTTAAATTGATAGTCGATTTAACTGACAAGAAAAATTATGTGATTCATTATAGGATATTGCAACAATGTATTAAAAATGGTCTTGTTTAAAAAAAAAATTCATAGAATTTTACAATTCAATCAATTTATTTAAATAATCATCACAGGACTATAGCAAAAAATGTGTTTGAACAAAATTTTTTTAAATTACTCAATAATGCTGTTTATGGTAAAACTATGGAAAATGTTGATAAGAGGAAAGATATAAAAATTGTTTCTCAATGGGAAAGCAAAGGAAGAAAATTAGGAGCCAGTGCTCTTATATCGAAACTTAATTTCCATAGTTTACAAAAAGTTACTGATGATATGATTACAATTGAAATGCGTAGAGTACATACCGTATACAATAAACATTGGTTTTGCTGTATTAGAATTATCCAAATGGAAAATGTATGATTTTCATTATGATTATATGAAACCAAAATATGGGGAAAACGTAAATCTAAATTATATGGATACAGATTCGTTTATTTATGATATCAAAACAAATGATTTTTATGAAGATATTCGCAATGATATAAGCAAACATTTTGATACCTTAGCATTTCCAGAAAAAAACATTTTTAATTTATCAATAATGAATAAAAAAGTTTTGGGTATGATGAAGGATGAGTGTAATGGTAAAATTATTAAGGAATTTATCGGTTTACGATCGAAATGTATTCGATCAAAATTGACGGAGTTGATAAAGAAATACAAAAAATAAAAGGTGTTAAACAATGTGTAATACAAAAATGAACGATAAATGATTGCTTATATGAAAAGAGAATATATTCAGATTCAATGTATATATTTCGAACAAAAATACATCAGTTATATACACAACATATTACTAAAATTGTACTTAGTTATTTAGATGATAAAAGATTTATAACAAATAATAATGTTGACACCCTTGCATGGGGTCATTATAAAATAGCTTAAACATTTTTGTATATTATTTTATATTATATTTTTTAAATAAAAATTGTAAACATAAATGACCACAATTAAAAGTGTTAAATTTTTGTTGACGATTAAAGTTATATTCTATGGGGAGTTTCAGATAATTTATTACTTCAATTGGAGGTTGTAAGTCACCAAAACTATCAAAGTGTTCTTTATTATTATGGTTTTTATAATAAGCTACCCAATGTGTTCCGTTACCACTTGAATTATCTAAATTAATAATTCCACATTCTTCCGTTAATGGTTTTCTAGGTAAACAATCACGCATAAAAACACCTCGAAAATGTTTTAGATGTTTACCATATTTAAATAAATCAACATCTGTAAGCGGTCTATTGGGTAGATTAACTAATAGTTTTTTGGATATGGACTATAAAAAAGACCATATCCTTTTTTATACGGCGTAAGAAATAATCCTTTCCCCATAGCAATGGATTCCATATATCTATTATGACGTGTTGCCTCAGTCAATTGCTCTTTTTCATTTTTGACAGCATTTACAGCTTTTACAATGGCTGATCCACCAGTAGCTAAACCTCCGAGAGCAGATAATGCTGTAAAAATTGGTATCAACGGCAGAAATCCACCAATCTTTGGAAGTGGAATTATTCTTGGGATAGATTGTATTGATTTGTTGTTTTTCTTCTTCTTAAAGCTTGATGGAATTGAACTTTGCGCTATTTTAACTGCTTTGTATAGATCGTTAGGTTTTCGTTTTTTTTAACATATTCCTTGTTTTTACAACAATTGTTGAAAATAACTTTCTTTCTCCTCTATATTTGAACGTTTTTTTAAATTTTTTTGTTTAATAATTTTCTTCTTCATTCCAATTCCAAATTTAACTTTTGTTTTCATTGCATTTGTAACAAACCAAGCATCTGCACGTTCTCTTAAACCTCTATCTTTAGACTTAACACATTGCCAAGCACTTTCTGCCAATACTTGATCAGCTTGAAGCCTCTTATCTAAATCTTTTGATTGAGAATATGCAATATCACGTTCTCTGCAAGCTGCATCCAAAGGATTTATTCCCTTATCCACTCTTGCTAAACGTTTAGCAAGTTTTGTTCCAGGTCCACAAAACTGATAACCAGGTAAATGAAGTTCAACAGGTTATGCGTTTATTAAGTTGTTTACAAAACCATATCCAATTTTAGACTGATTATTATCATTATGTTGATTATATTTTATACACATTTTTTTAATTTATGAGCGATTACATCAATGTTTAATAATTGAATAAAGAAAAAAAATCAAGTACACACCTACATATCCAAAAAAAAAACGATATATTTTTTTAAATTTTTTTATTAAATCTAATGGGTTACAATATTTTTCTTGCTTCATTAGTTAGGGGGAGATATTCAAACATTTTATCATGTATAATCAAACAATATGCAGACGTATTCTCTGGAATATTATTTATAGTTTTCATTTCAATTCTAATATCAATTGGTCCACTTTTGATTGATTCATTTTGATGGGTTACATCTAAAACAATAATTGGTGCCATTGTTTTGAATTGATCACGTGTTAATATTGGTAATGGGTCACGTCCATAATAGCTTTGTTGAAAATTTAAATACATTTGATATAAGATAGCAAATCGATTATATTCAAATTTAAGATTAAGATCGTCATAAGGATACACTTCTGAATTTAGATGTACTTTAATATCAGATAATTCGCAATGTACATATTTATTATTATTTCTAAGTGCTTTAATCAGAAAACGTGGTCTTTCATTTTGAGAAGATAGTTTAACATTCCATATGAGTGATGTGCTTTTTGGTAATAAGGGCTTAAAATACATATCCCAACTTCTAAAAGCTATATTTAATGGTCGACGTTGATTAATTGTTTTAAATATAGCTAATTTGTAAGCATCAGATAATTGTACATGTGGCACTTTCCAAGTAATATTTACGAGTTTTAATGTTGTTAATAAATTTGGACTTAAATGTTTATAAACATCAACATTGTCTTTAGCGCGAAGTAATATCAATTCATGCTTAGCATTGAGTATTATCTTATTATAATCTTCAGCAAATCCAAGCAAAAGATATAATGGCACACAAAAATTAAAATGACCCTTAGCAAGAGAAATATGATTTTCAAATGGTGACCAACCAGTATTATAATGTTTTACGCTATTTGGTAAATTAAATGATAAAAAATTTTTGATTTCAGTTGTTATACCTAAATGTCGTGTTCGATCAATTTCAATTCCATTAAGTTCATATCGAATTTCGCTAAATAAATAAGCCATACAATTTTTTAATAATTGTACTTGATCTGTAAGTGTTAAATCATATTTCACGATATATCCTTCAATATATAATAGACTTGCGCTAGGTAAAATATATAAATCTTGGTTTTGAATTGATATACGAATTTCATCATTGTGTTCAACGGATTGTAAATAAGATGTGTAACTGTGAAAATCTTTTTTAATAATTGCATTATCAATCATGGACTTTTCCAATACATTTATTATATCACTCATTGTTTGTCAGTTGAAAATTTAAATTACGGAGAAAATCCTTGTTACACCTTGTTAAATTTTTAGTTTTAGTTATTTTTTTACCACAAGATGACTTTTGTTTCGAATCAAATGGTGGTGTTAAGGCGAATGGTGAAGAAATTAAAATTTGCTTTCTATTATATATAATCATTATTATTCAACAATTGGCTTTAAATGTAATCTTATTTTTATCTTTTCACCACGAAAATTAATTAAATCACCGTCTTGATCAACAACTCTTAATATGATCGAATTTATTTCTTTTGTATTTACTGGTAAATATATTACATGTTGTGGTACTTCTGTTATTTTATATCCTGGTCTAACGACAAGTGAAAACTGATGTAATATATGTCCAGCTGAGTTATTTATATATGAACTGCATATAATATTACATTCAACACACATTGAATTTATTTTTGTTATATCTATTGCTCTGTCTGAAGAATGTTTGATTCCAGGAATTAGTTCTTTTGATGTAAACCCTAAGATTGGTGCAATTGTTCGGTCTTTATTGAAATATATTTTCTGATCACTCTGAATTTCGGTTTTGAGAGTATTATAATTTGGTAAAATCTCAATTTTTCCATCATTGTGTTTTTATACTCTGTACCGAAGGTACACAGAGTATATTGGGTTTTTGCAAATGTATGTAACAGCCAGAAGGAAGCATCTCCGACCCCATAAAGTATATATATTCTTGATCAGCATCAACAGCCGAGTCGATATAGCCATGTCCGTCTGTCCGTATGAACGAAGAGATCTCAGAGATGGTAAGAGATAGAGGTTTGAAGTGTATGGAACATATATTTCTTATACTTGCAGGCAGATCAAGTTTAGTTTTGATTTTTGCCACGCCCCCTGCCTCCCCCGCAAATTAAAACAAACTGAATATTTTCCACAATTTTGGAATTACTTTGTTCGAACAGACATATATTCTACTCATCATTTCTTATCAAGCTCCATACATCGTTTTCCGATCAGATGAACAATAGTGGCGCTATATGTAAAAGAAAATTTAATGCAACGGCAACAACAACACTGCAGTTACTTACTAGAAAGAGAGAGCGAGAGGGCAATAGCTTACTGGACTGCGCCGCTTTCAGTTTCCCCCTCCCTTCTTTCCAATAGATTGTGTAAGTAGGCAAAGACGAAGTATGAGCGGAGCGATGCAATTGAGATGGCCTGCGGTCAGAAATATGATAGATATGATTATGTTAATAGGAAATTATATACAAATTTTATAATTTTACGAGTTATGTATTAGGGTAATTCTACCCATCATTACTTATCGAGCCCGTACATCGTTTTTCAACCAGATGAACGATAGTCGAAAGAGTTGCCACCCCCAGATTTTGAAAAAACCTCACACTTTAAAGTTATCAGTTACATACAAACAGGTACAGAGTATATTACAGTCGGGCTTGATCGACTTTCTTACTTGTTTTAAAGAGAGAACATTATATACATATAGAAACTGATAACAAAAATTATTTCAGTTACATATATATTCTGATTACAATCAAACACAATTTCCAGAATTGTTTTTTTCCAATAAAATGATTACATCAGATGATTTAACTACATTGTTAGAAGCGGGAAGCTCGAATATTGATAAGGAACACAAAAAATACATAGAACAAATGATTGTAGAATTTAAAAAATGTGAATTGAATCATTTACATTTTTTTAAAATAATTAAATCCTGTTTAAAAGAAAGATTTTTTTTAAATAAAATTTAAACAAATTGTAAAGTTCAAGACAAAACAGCACAAACATTTTGTATAACCTCTTTTTAAAATGTAAAATTCTAAAAATAATTTAATAAATAAATTTGCTCGTCTAACATCTAAACCAATCTTATTGTTGGAAGATATGGTTGACAACTTACAATACAGAATTCTACGTGTAAGGAGATTTACATCTGAACTTGGAATGAGTATTGAACTGGAACTGGATGAACATATCTTTTTATACACTTGAAAAGTGTATATTAATTTTGCCCAGAAGTTTGTAACGCATAGAAATATTCATTTCCGACCCCATAAACTATATATATTCTTGATCAGGACAACAAGCTGAGTTCATTTCCGCTTGTCCGTCCGTCCGTCTGTCCGTCTGTCTGTCCGTCTGTCCGTCTGTCTGTTTCTACGCGAACTAGTCTCTCAGTTTTAAAGCTATCGAGCTGAAATTTTGCACAGAGTCTTCTTTTTACTGCACGCAACTAATATGTCGGAACCGGCCGGATCGGATGACTATATCATATAGCTGCCATAGGAACGATCGGTCTAAGAACAAGTTCTAGTTAGAAAAACTTTTTTGTTTTAAATCGTAGCATCCCCAATCTTGGTATATGTTAGTTTTATATGCTTCCACATAATTCTGGAAAAATGTATCAAAATCGGATCACTATAGCATATAGCTGCCATAGGAACGATCGGTCGAAAAATAAGTCGTTGTGAGAAAAACTTTTTTGATTTTCATCGTAGCGGCTCCAATCGTAGTATATATTTGTTTTATATGTTTCCACACAATTCTGAAAAAATTGATCAAAATCGGATGACTATAGCATATAGCTGCCATATAAACGGTCGGTCAAAAAACCACTTTTAGTGAGAAAAACTTTTTGTTTTTTATCGTAGCGTCTCCAATCTTGGTATATATTAGTTTTATATGCTTTCACATAATTTTGAAAAAAATTATCAAAATCGGATGACTATAGCATATAGCTGCCATAGGACCGATCGGTCGGAAAATGTGTTTTACTAAGAAAAGTTTTTTTTATGGTATTAAATTTTTATTATCAATGATTTCATAATTTTAAATATCTGATATCTATATCCTATATATATTTTACCGGTTAAATCAGTTGAAGTAAAGTTTTTCAAGTGTATTAAAACTTCGGCACAGTCGAAGTTAGCTTTGCCTTCTCGTTTTTACCTCACCAATATATGTCTTTGAATGATGATGATCTGCGTACTCTGAATACTTTAAAAATAAGCAAACAAAAGGCTAATGATGATAGTTCATACTTAGTGCTTAGTAATTCTCCATTTCAATTTCATGAAGATGATAAATATGAAATATGAAAACAAAAAATAAAATAAACAAATAAATTATCTTTATTAAAAGATGTTTTTTTGTCATTCGTCTTTCACTCAAAACTACCCCCCTGTCCCCCCCCCCCCAAAAAAAGGGATATATATATATATATATTTTTATACCCTTGTAACGCAGTGAAGGAAGCATTTCCGACCACATAAAGTATATATATTCTTGATCAGCATGACGAGCTGAGTTCATTTCCGGCTGTCCGTCTGTCCGTCTGTTTCTATGCTATCTCCTCCCTCAGTTTTGAAGCTTTCTTGACCAAACTTTGCAAAAAGTCTTTAAATACAAATACGCTGCACATTTGTCGGAATCGGCCAGATCGGATGACTATATCATATAGCTGCCATAGGAACGATCGGTCCTAAAACTAGTTCTAATGAGAAAAACTTTTTTGTTTTCCATCGTAGCATCACTAATCGTAGTATATATAAGTTTTATATTCTTCCACACAATTCTGGAAAAATTTATCAAAATCGGATGACTATAGCATATAGCTGCCATATAAACGGTCGGTCCAAAAACTAGTTCTAGTGAGAAAAACTTTTTTGTTATCAATGGTAGCGCCTTTCGAAACCTGCAAGGGTATTTATAACATCGGCGTAGCCGATGTTAGCTTTCTATTTTTATACGATTGAAAAGTGTATATTAATTTTGCCCAGAAGTTTGTAACGCATAGAAATATTCATTTCCGACCCCATAAACTATATATATTCTTGATCAGGACGACGAGCTGAGTTCATTTCCGTCTGTCCGTCCGTCCGTCTGTCCGTCTGTCTGTCTGTTTCTACGCGAACTAGTCCCTCAGTTTTAAAGCTATCCAGCTGAAATTTTGCACAGAGTCTTCTTTTTACTGCACGCAACTAATATGTCGGAACCGGCCGGATCGGATGACTATATCATATAGCTGCCATAGGAACGATCGGTCAAAAAACTAGTTCTAGTGAGAAAAACTTTTTTGTTTTCTATCGTAGCGTCACCTATCCTGGTATTTATCAGTTTTATATATTTTCACACAATTCTGGAAAAATTGATCAAAATCGGATGACTATAGCATATAGCTGCCATATAAACGGTCGTTCAAAAAACTAGTTCTAGTGAGAAAAACTTCTTTGTTTTCCATTATAGCATCACCAATCGTGGTATTTATTAGTTTTAAATGCTTTCACATAATTCTGAAAAAATTTATCAAAATCGGATGACTATAGCATATAGCTGCCATATAAAGGGTCGGTCAAAAAACTACTTCTAGTGAGAAAAACTTTTTTGTTTTCTATCGTAGCGTCCCCAATCTTGGTATATATAAGTTTTATCAGCTTTCACATAATTTTGAAATAATTTATCAAGATCGGATGACTATAGCATATAGCTGCCATAGGACCGATCGGTCGGAAAATGTGTTTTACTAAGAAAAGTTTTTTTTAAGTTGTCAAATTTTTATTATCAATGATTTAAAAAATTTAAATATCTGATATCTATATCCTATATATATTTGACCGGTTAAATCAGTTGGAGTAAACTTTTTCAAGTGTATTAAAACTTCGGCGCAGACGAAGTTAGCTTTGCCTTCTCGTTTTTTTATACACTTGAAAAGTGTATATTATTTTTGCCCAGAAGTTTGTAACGCATAGAAATATTCATTTCCGACCCCATAAACTATATATATTCTTGATCAGGACGACGAGCTGAGTTCATTTCCGCTTGTCCGTCCGTCCGTCTGTCTGTCCGTCTGTCCGTCTGTCTGTTTCTACGCGAACTAGGCTCTCAGTTTTAAAGCTATCGAGCTGAAATTTTGCACAGAGTCTTCTTTTTACTGCACGCAACTAATATGTCGGAACCGGCCGGATCGGATAACTATATCATATAGCTGCCATAGGAACGATCGGTCTAAGAACAAGTTCTAGTTAGAAAAACTTTTTTGTTTTAAATCGTAGCGTCACTAATCTTGGTACCTGTTAGTTTTATATGCTTTTACATAATTCTGGAAAAATCTATCAAAATCGGATCACTATAGCATATAGCTGCCATAGGAACGATCGGTCAAAAAATAAGTCTTTGTGAGAAAAACTTATTTGATTTCCATCGTAGCGTCTCCAATCGTAGTACATATTTGTTTTATATGTTTCCACACAATTTTGAAAAAATTTATCAAAATCGGATGACTATAGCATATAGCTGCCATATAAACGGACGGTCAAAAAACTACTTCAAGTGAGAACAACTTTTTTGTTTTTTATCGTAGCGTCCCCAATCTTGGTATATATTAGTTTTATATGCTTTCACATAATTTCGAAAAAAATTATCAAAATTGGATGACTATAGTATATAGCTGCCATAGGAACGATCGGTCGGAAAATGTGTTTTACTAGGAAAAGTTTTTTTTTATGGTATCAAATTTTTATTATCAATGATTTAAAAATTTTAAATATCTAATATATACACTTGAAAAGTGTATATTAATTTTGCCCAGAAGTTTGTAACGCATAGAAATATTCATTTCCGACCCCATAAACTATATATATTCTTGATCAGGACGACGAGCCGAGTTCATTTCCGCTTGTCCGTCCGTCCGTCTGTCTGTCCGTCTGTCTGTCCGTCTGTCCGTCTGTCTGTTTCTACGCGAACTAGTCTCTCAGTTTTAAAGCTATCGAGCTGAAATTTTGCACAGAGTCTTCTTTTTACTGCACGCAACTAATATCTCGGAACCGGCCGGATCGGATAACTATATCATATAGCTGCCATAGGAACGATCGGTCTAAGAACTAGTTCTAGTTAGAAAAACTTTGTTATTTTCCATCGTAGCTGCACAAATATTGGTGTATGTTAGTTTTATATGCTTCCACATAATTGTGAAAAAATTGATCAATATCGGATGACTATATCATATAGCTGCCATATAAAGGGTCGGTCAAAAAACTAGTTCTAGTGGGAAAAACTTTTTGTTTTTCATCGTAGCGTCACTAATCGTAGTATATATTAGTTTTATATGCTTCCACACAATTTCGAAAAAATGTATCAAAATCGGATGACTATATCATATATCTGCAATAGGAACGATCGGTCGGAAAATAAGTCGTAGCGTCACTAATCTTGGTATATGATAGTTTTATATGATTTCACATAATTCTGGAAAAATGTATCAAAATCGGAGCACTATAGCATATAGCTGCCATAGAAACGGTCGGTCAAAAAACAAGTTCTAGTGAGAAAAACTTTTTTGTTTTCCATCGTATCGTCACCAATCTTGGTAGATATTAGTTTTATATGCTTTTACAAATTTTTTAAAAAATTTATAAAAATCGGATGACTATAGCATATAGCTGCCATAGGACCGATCGGTCGGAAAATGTGTTTTACTAAGAAAAGTTTTTTATGGTATCCTATTTTTATTATCAATGATTTAAAATTTTTAATATCTGATATCTATATCCTATATATATTTTACTGGTTAAATCAGTTGGAGTAAAGTTTTTCAAGTGTATTAAAACTTCGGCACAGTCGAAGTTAGCTTTGCCTTCCCGTTTTTAAATTCTCAATCCAGTTTATTTTATAAACAACCATTTCTTCTTCACAAAGTAAGTTAATAAGAACGGGTGATAATAAATCAACTTCGGTTGTAAAAATATTAGTTTCCAAAGCTGTAAGATACATCAGACAGTAATTTTGTTCTCTACTAAAAACTTCCAGTGCATTTTATAGTAAAAAAATTTGCCATCATTGACCCCTCCCTATCAAATAAACTGATGAGAACAACATAAAATATAGATAACCTCACACCCCATTTTTTTTTTTTTTTTGCAACTATGTAATGCAATCTCATTATAAATAATCTATTTAACATCATTGAACCTCCCTGTCAAAAAAAAATCTCATGATATTTTTTTTATACCCTTGCAGAGGGTATATTAAAATTGTCACGATGTTTGTAACGCATAGAAGGAAGCATCTCCGACCCCATAAACTATATATATTCTTGATCAGCATGACGAGCTGAGTCTATATAGCCATGTCCGTCTGTCCGTCCGTCTGTTTCTATGCTATCTCCTTCCTCAGTTTTAAAGCTATCTTGACCAAACTTTGCAAAAAGTCTTTAAATACACATAGGCTGCACATTTGTCGGAATCGGCCGGATCAGATGACTATATCATATAGCTGCCATAGGAACGATCGGTCCGAAAACTTGTTCTAGTGAGAAAAACTTTTTTGTTTTCCATCGTAGCGTCCCCAATCTTGGTATATATTAGTTTTATATCCCTTCACACAATTCTGGAAAAATTTATCAAAATCAGATGACTATAGCATATAGCTGCCATATAAATGGTCGGTCAAAAAACTAGTTCTAGTGAGAAAAACTTTTTTGTTATCCATCGTAGCGTCCCCAATCTTGGTATATATTAGTTTTATATCCCTTCACACAATTCTGGAAAAATTTATCAAAATCGGATGACTATAGCATATAGCTGCCATATAAATGGTCGGTCAAAAAACTAGTTCCAGTGAGAAAAACTTTTTTGTTATCAATGGTAGCGCCTTTTCAAAACTGCAAGGGTATTTAAAACATCGGCGTAGCCGATGTTAGCCTTCTATTTTTATACCCTTGCAGAGGGTATATTAAAATTGTCACGATGTTTGTAACGCATAGAAGGAAGCATCTCCGACCCCATAAACTATATATATTCTTGATCAGCATGACCAGCTGAGTCTATATAGCCATGTCCGTCTGTCCGTCGGTCCGTCTGTCCGTCCGTCTGTTTCTATGCTATCTCCTCCCTCAGTTTTAAAGCTATCTTGACCAAACTTTGCAAAAAGTCTTTAAATACACATAGGCTGCACATTTGTCGGAATCGGCCGGATCGGATGACTATATCATATAGCTGCCATAGGAACGATCGGTCCGAAAACTTGTTCTAGTGAGAAAAACTTTTTTGTTTTCCATCGTAGCGTCACCAATCGTGAAATATATTAGTTTTATATGCTTTTACATAATTGTGGAAAAATTTATCGAAATCGGATGACTATATCATATAGCTGCCATATAAACGGTCGGTCATAAAACTAGTTCTAGTGGGAAAAACTTTTTTGTTTTTCATCGTAGCATCACCAATCGTGGGATATATTAGTTTTATATGCTTTTACACAGTTCTGGAAAAATTTATCGAAATCGGATGACTATATCATATAGCTGCCATATAAACGGTCGGTCATAAAACTAGTTCTAGTGAGAAAAACTTTTTTGTTATCAGTGGTAGAGTCTTTCAAAAACTGCAAGGGTATTCAAAACATCGGCGTAGCCGATGTTATCCTTCTATTTTTTTTTTTTGCAACTATGTAATGTAATCCAATTATGAAATAATCTATTTGACATCATTGAACTTCCCTATCAAAAATAAATCAACAACATATATTTTTATACACTTGAAAAGTGTATATTAATTTTGCCCAGAAGTTTGTAACGCATAGAAATATTCATTTCCGACCACATAAACTATATATATTCTTGATCAGGACGACGAGCTGAGTTCAATTCCGTCTGTCCGTCCGTCCGTCTGTCCGTCTGTCCGTCTGTCTGTCTGTCTGGTTCTACGCGAACTAGTCCCTCAGTTTTAAAGCTATCCAGCTGAAATTTTGCACAGAGTCTTCTTTTTACTGCACGCAACTAATATGTCGGAACCGGCCGGATCGGATGACTATATCATATAGCTGCCATAGGAACGATCGGTCAAAAAACTAGTTCTAGTGAGAAAAACTTTTTTGTTTTCTATCGTAGCGTCACTTATCCTGGTATTTATTAGTTTTATATATTTTCACACAATTCTGGAAAAATTTATCAAAATCGGATGACTATAGCGTATAGCTGCCATATAAACGGTCGTTCAAAAAACTAGTTCTAGTGAGAAAAACTTCTTTGTTTTCTATTATAGCATCACCAATCGTGGTATTTATAAGTTTTAAATGCTTTCACATAATTCTGAAAAAATTTATCAAAATCGGATGACTATAGCATATAGCTGCCATATAAAGGGTCGGTCAAAAAACTACTTCTAGTGAGAAAAACTTTTTTGTTTTCTATCGTAGCGTCCCCAATCTTGGTATATATAAGTTTTATCAGCTTTCACATAATTTTGAAATAATTTATCAGGATCGGATGACTATAGCATATAGCTGCCATAGAAACGGTCGGTCAAAAAACTACTTCTAGTGAGAAAAACTTTTTTGTTTTCTATCGTAGCGTCCCCAATCTTGGTATATATTAGTTTTATATGCTTTCACATAATTTGGAAAAGACTGTTGATGTTTAGCCGGCTCGAGGTCAAGAAAAACAATTTAACTTGCTTGTGTTTTTTTCTTCCGATATATTTCGGCTGCGCTTCGGCAACCGTCTTCAGGGACACTACAAAACAATTAACCAATTATTACATTAAAATTTGTTTAACACATTAAATATTTAAAAACAACAGCGAACATATTTACATACATTTTATAACACGTCTGTACCGTCTGACGTGGAGTTCTTGACTAAATTGGTATTCGTCAAAAGATGCCTGTAAATGTGGGCAACATTTTCCGTGTCCGTTTTAAAGTTCAGTCTATTGTCTGTTGGTGTGTCTATTATGTGTAGCATTTCAAGAGTAAAACGTTTGCTGTAATGGCTCTCCTGTTGTAAGATTGTTGTTGCGCTGAAGTTCGGTGCGTGGTCACTCTCCATACAGTGTGTCGCAAGCGCAGTCTTTTGTATGGTTGATTGATGCCGGAGTTTGAAGTCAGATTTATGTTGAGATATCCTTGTTTTTAATTTTGATTTTGTTGTACCAATGTAAAATTTTTTGCATGTGTTCTCCAAATTTCCGTTGCATGGAATTTTATAAATGATGTTGCTTCTATCCGCCGTTTCAATTTTTGCCTTTGTTTTGTTAAAAAAGTTCTTCATTGTGTTTGTGGGTTTGTGGGCTATTTGTATATTTTGTTTGTTGAAGCAATTAGATGTTGCAAACCGTTCCGAGAGTTTTGGAACGTAGGTCAGTGATCGGTATGTTTTTGGTTTTCGTTCCACCTTTGATTTTGTTCCTCTCAATGAGTGATTGTATGATATTCCTTGGAAAGTCGTTGTTCGTCAAAATTTGTTTGATTTCATAAATTATGTCATTGTGGTAAATTTCGTCACTTATGTTCAACATCCGTTGAATACAGCCAAGTGCTGTATTAATAATCATACTTTTGGGATGTTTAGAAAAATAGTTGATGATTCGTCCTGATGCTGTTGGCTTTTTGTACCACTTGATTTTAAGCTTGTCTCCATATCTATTAATTGTGCAATCCAAGTAGGGTAGTTTCCCATCCGTTTCCAACTCAATTGTAAATTTTAAATTCCTGTGGAATGAGTTTAGTGCCTCCAGTGTATTTTGAACTTGGTCTTCCTTCGTTATGGCAAACAAGTCGTCCACATATTTTGTGAGCAGTCTTGGTGGGTGTTGGAGTTTTTTGACTGCGCTGTTCAAAAGTTCTTCCATAACGATGTCCGCTATTACCGGTGATGCTGGGGATCCCATTGGGGAAATTTTACATTGGTACAACAAAATCAAAATTAAAAACAAGGATATCTCAACATAAATCTGACTTCAAACTCCGGCATCAATCAACCATACAAAAGACTGCGCTTGCGACACACTGTATGGAGAGTGACCACGCACCGAACTTCAGCGCAACAACAATCTTACAACAGGAGAGCCATTACAGCAAACGCTTTACTCTTGAAATGCTACACATAATAGACACACCAACAGACAATAGACTGAACTTTAAAACGGACACGGAAAATGTTGCCCACATTTACAGGCATCTTTTGACGAATACCAATTTAGTCAAGAACTCCACGTCAGACGGTACAGACGTGTTATAAAATGTATGTAAATATGTTCGCTGTTGTTTTTAAATATTTAATGTGTTAAACAAATTTTAATGTAATAATTGGTTAATTGTTTTGTAGTGTCCCTGAAGACGGTTGCCGAAGCGCAGCCGAAATATATCGGAAGAAAAAAACACAAACAAGTTAAATTGTTTTTCTTGACCTCGAGCCGGCTAAACATCAACAGTCTACAATTTAGAAAGGTCGCTAAATATCTACTTTTATAATTTGGAAAAATTTATCAAAATCGAATGACTATAGCATATAGCTGCCATAGGACCGATCGGTCGGAAAATGTGTTTTACTAAGAAAAGTTTTTTTTTAAGGTGTCAAATTTTTATTACAAGATTTAAAAATTTAAATATCTGAGTATCTATTTCCTATATATATTTGACCGGTTAAATCAGTTCCTTTTCAAGTGGATTAAAACTTCGGCGCAGACGAAGTTACTTGCTTCTCGTTTTTTACACTTGACAAGTGAACAGAATTTTAACCATAGAAATATTCATCCGACCCCATAAACTTATATATTCTTTTCAGGACGAGGTGGTTCATTTCCGCTTGTCCGTCCGTCCGTGTCCGTCTGTCTGTCCGTCTGTCTGTTTCTACGCGAACTAGGCTCTCAGTCTTAAAGCTATCGAGCTGAAATTTTGCCAGAGTCTTCCTTTACTGCCGCAACTAATGTCGGAACCGGCCGATCGGATAACTATTCTATAGCTCATAGGACGTCGGTCAAGAACAAGTTCTAGCTAAAAAACTTTTTGTTTTCCAACGTAGCGTCACTAATCTTGGTATATGTTAGTTTTGATATGCTTTCACACAATTCAGGAAAAATGCAAAATCGGACACTATAGCATTTGCATACCATAAGAACGATCGGATCAAAAAAAAACACTTTGTGAGAAAAACTTTTTTGATTGCCATCGTAAGCGTTTCAAATCCGTTGTACATATTTGTTTTCCATATTCTTCCACACAATTTTGACAAATTTCCATCAAAATCGCAGCCACTTTATGCCATATAAATCGTACAAAAATTTTGTGCAGTCAAACTTTTTGTTTTCCATTATAGCATGACCAATCTGACATTAGTTTTTAATTGCTTTCACAATAATTTCTGAAAAAATTTATCAAAATCGGATGACTATCAGCATATAGCTGCCATTGAACGGGTCGGTCAAAAAATTACTTCTAGTGAGAAAAACTTTTTTGCTTTCTATCGTAGCGTCCCCAATCGAGGTATATGCAAGTTTTATCAGCTTTCACATAATTTTGAAATAATTTTTCAATATGGGATTATTGCACATAGCTCCATAGGAACGATCTCGGAAATGCCTTTTACTAAGAAAAGTTTTTAAGGTGTCAAATTTTTATTATCAATGATTTAAAAATTTAAATATCTGATATCTATATCCTATATATATTTGACCGGTTAAATCAGTTGGAGTAAACTTTTTCAAGTGTATTAAAACTTCGGCGCAGACGAAGTTAGCTTTGCCTTCTCGTTTTTTTATACACTTGAAAAGTGTATATTATTTTTGCACAGAAGTTTGTAACGCATAGAAATATTCATTTCCGACCCCATAAACTATATATATTCTTGATCAGGACGACGAGCTGAGTTCATTTCCGCTTGTCCGTCCGTCCGTCTGTCTGTCCGTCTGTCTGTTTCTACGCGAACTAGGCTCTCAGTCTTAAAGCTATCGAGCTGAAATTTTGCACAGAGTCTTCCTTTTACTGCACGCAACTAATATGTCGGAACCGGCCGGATCGGATAACTATATCATATAGCTGCCATAGGAACGATCGGTCTAAGAACAAGTTCTAGTTAGAAAAACTTTTTTGTTTTCCATCGTAGCGTCACTAATCTTGGTATATGTTAGTTTTATATGCTTTCACATAATTCTGGAAAAATCTATCAAAATCGGATCACTATAGCATATAGCTGCCATAGGAACGATCGGTCAAAAAATAAGTCTTTGTGAGAAAAACTTTTTTGATTTCCATCGTAGCGTCTCCAATCGTAGTACATATTTGTTTTATATTCTTCCACACAATTTTGAAAAAATTTATCAAAATCGGATGACTATAGCATATAGCTGCCATATAAACGGACGGTCAAAAAACTACTTCAAGTGAGAACAACTTTTTTGTTTTTTATCGTAGCGTCCCCAATCTTGGTATATATTAGTTTTATATGCTTTCACATAATTTCGAAAAAAATATCAAAATTGGATGACTGTGTATTTTTTACTAAGAAAAGTTTTTTTTTTGGTATCAAATTTTTTATTATCAATGATTTAAAAATTTTAAATATCTAATATATACACTTGAAAAGTGTATATTAATTTTGCCCAGAAGTTTGTAACGCATAGAAATATTCATTTCCGACCCCATAAACTATATATATTCTTGATCAGGACGACGAGCCGAGTTCATTTTCCGCTTGTCCGTCCGTCCGTCTGTCTGTCCGTCTGTCTGTCCGTCTGTCCGTCTGTCTGTTTCTACGCGAACTAGTCTCTCAGTTTTAAAGCTATCGAGCTGAAATTTTGCACAGAGTCTTCTTTTTACTGGCCAACTAATATCTCGGAACCGGCCGGATCGGATAACTATATCATATAGCTGCCATAGGAACGATCGGTCAAAAATTCTTTGTTAGAAAAACTTTGTTATTTTCCATCGTAGCTGCACAAATATTGGTGTATGTTAGTTTTATATGCTTCCACATAATTGTGAAAAAATTTATCAATATCGGATGACTATATCATATAGCTGCCATATAAAGGGTCGGTCAAAAAACCCTTTATGAAAAAATTTTTTTATTCTTTGTCATCGTAGCGTCACTAATCTTTAGTTTTATATGCTCACACAATCGAAAAATGTATCAAAATCGGATGACTATATTATATATCTGCAATGATCGGTGCGGAAAATAAGTCGTACGGTATATGATAGTTTTATATGATTTCAAAACGAAAAAATTTATCAAAATCGGATGACTATAGCATATAGCTGCCATAGAAACGGTCGGTCAAAAAACTAGTTCTAGTGAGAAAAAACTTTTTTGTTTTCCATCGTAGCGTCACCAATCTTGGTATATATTAGTTTTAAATGCTTTCACATAATTCTGAAAAAATTTATCAAAATCGGATGACTATAGCATATAGCTGCCATAGGAACGGTCGGTCAAAAAATAAGTTCTAGTGAGAAAAACTTTTTTGTTTTCCATCGTAGCATCACCAATCGTGGTATTATTTGTTTTATATTCTTTCACAAAATTCTGAAAAAATTTATCAAAATCGGATGACTATAGCATATAGCTGCCATATAAACGGACGGTCAAAAAACTACTTCAAGTGAGAACAACTTTTTTGTTTTTTATCGTAGCGTCCCCAATCTTGGTATATATTAGTTTTATATGCTTTCACATAATTTCGAAAAAAAATGATCAAAATTGGATGACTATAGCATATAGCTGCCATAGGAACGATCGGTCGGACAATGTGTTTTACTAAGAAAAGTTTTTTTTTATGGTATCAAATTTTTATTATCAATGATTTCAAAATTTTAAATATCTAATATATATATCCTATATATATTTTTCCAGTTAAATCAGTTGGAGTAAAGTATTTCAAGTGTATTAAAACTTCGGTACAGTCGAAGTTAGCTTTGCCTTCTCGTTTTTTTTTTTTATTCGACTCTAAAAGCCCCCCAAGCGCCCCCACGGCCACAGCCCAAGCTATTATTGACAAAGCAAAAATTTTTTTTGTCTGGATCGCAGCCCCTCCATTTTTTTTACTACTCATGAGATTTTCAAATGTTGAAAAATCCGCCCACGAAGAAAATACCCGGAAAATTCTATATGAAAAACTATTTTTGATCCGGTTGACTTCAAACTCGGTTTGTAAGGATAGAATGCAAAATAATTAGACATAAGATTTTCTGATGTTGGAAAATATGCCCGAAAAGTCGGGAAATTCCCGGAAAATTCTATATGGAAAAAACTATTTTTCATCCGATTGGCTTCAAAATCGGTTTGTAAGTATACTATGCAAAGTAATTGGGCATAAGATTTTCAAATAATGAAAAATCCGCCCGAAAAGTCGGAAAATTCCAGGAAAATTCTATATGGTTAAACCTATTTTTAATCCGATTGGCTTCAAAATCAGTTTTGTTAACACATTATAGAAAATAATTAGACATTTGATTTCTCGGTGGTGGAATTTCCGCCCACAGGCAAGAATAATGGTGGGCGTATTTCGGTTCAGTGACAATGGCTATTTGTGAGCCGATCTGAATAAAATTCGTTTTGTAAGCTCAAGGGTCAGAATAAATGGAAACACGTGTTTTTTAATTTCGGGATGTGCACTGCAAAGGTCGGTATATAGGTACGGGAGTGGGTTAATGGCTGAAATTATATTTTAGCCGATTTGTAATAAATTTGGCTTGAAAGCTCTATGGGCCAATTCAATAGGATAAAGTTTTTAGCTTTGCGCTTACTCACTCTCAAGGTCGGATAATGGGTGCCGGGGGTGGTTTCAGGGTTTGTACGCTCAATGGGCCAAATAGGTGGAAAATAATTTCTTCATTTCTGAAGGTCGGAAAATGGGGGCGGGGGTGGGATCATTGCCAAACGTTTTTTCATCATTTTGGCGGCTATACTGATGGTGGCGAAGCGAAGCGCGCCGGGTTATATGCTAGTCTCTATTTATATAAAAGAGTTTGTCCTGACTGATTGACTGATTCACTGATTGGCAATCAACGTAGAGCCTGAACCTTATGAGTTGAAAGTGAGCACTAAGGCGGGTTTTTGGAAAATTCCACCCCTAAGGGGTGGAAAACTCCCGGAAAAGCTACTATGGAGAAAATTTGGTTTTTCATCCGATTGACTTGAAATTTGGTTTGTAAGTAAAATAAGCGAAATAATTGGACACCTGTTTCCCAGATTTCGGAAAATCTGCCCACAAGGAAAATGGCCGGAAAATTCTTCATGGATAAAACTAGTTTTCATCCGATTGACTTCAAACTCGGTTTGTGAGGATGGTAAAAAGAATAATTTGACTTGAGATTTTCCGATGATGAAAAATCCGACCAAAAAGTTGAGGAATTCCCGGAAAATTTCATAAGGAAATAACTATTTTTCATCCGATTGGCTTCAAACTCGGTTTGTATGGATAGTATGCAAAATAATTGGACATAAGATTTTCAAATAATGGAAAATCTGCGCGAAAAGTCGGGAAATTCCCGGGAAATTCTATATGGAAAAATCTTTTTTTCATCCGATTGACTTCAAACTCGGTTTGCAAGCATTGTAAGCAAAATAATTAGACATGTGATTTTTCGATTGTGGAAAATCCACCCACAAGGAAAATGGCCGGAAAATTCTATATGGAAAACACTATTTTTCATCCGATTGACTTCTAACTCGTTTTGTAAGGATAGTATGCAAAATAATTGGGCATGAGATTTTCCAATGTTGGAAAATCCTCCCGAAACAACTTTTTTATAATGGAGGGCGTGTTTGGGTTCAGTGACAATAGCTATTTGTGAGCCAACTGAATGAAATTCGTTTTGTAAGTTCTAGGATAAAAATAAAAGGAAACACGTGTTTTTTATTTCGAGAAATTCACTGCAAAGGTCGGAATATAGGTACGGGGGTGGGTTAATGGCTGAAATTATATTTTAGCCGATTTGTAATAAATTTGGCTTGAAAGCTCTATGGGCCAATTCAATAGGATAAAGTTTTTAGCTTTGCGCAAACCCACCCTCAAGGTCGGATAATGGGTTGCGGGATTGGTTGCAGGGTCCGTACGCTCAATGGACGAAATAGGTGGAAAATAATTTTCTCAGTTGTGAAGTTCGGAAAATGGGGGGGGGGGGTGGGATCATTGTCAAACTTTTTTTCATCATTTTGGCGGCTATACTGATTGTGGCGAAGCGAAGCGCGCCGGGTTATATGCTAGTCTCTCTATATATAAAAGAGTTTGTCCTGACTGACTGACTGACTGATTCACTGATTGGCAATCAACGTAGAGCCTGAACGGTAAGAGATAGAAAGCTGAAATTTTCACAGAAGTTTCCTTATGAGTTGAAAAGTGAGCACTAAGGCGGGGTTTTGGAAAATTCCACCCCTAAGGGGTGGAAAACTCCCGGAAAAGCTACTATGGGGAAAATTTTGTTTTTCATCCGATTGACTTTAAATTTGGTTTGTAACTAAAGTAAGCGAAATAATTGGACACCTGTTTCCCAGATTTTGGAAAATCCGCCCACAAGGAAAATAGCCGGAAAATTCTTCATGGAAAAAACTATTTTTCATCCGATTGACTTCAAACTCGGTTTGTGAGGATGGTAAGCAAAATAGTTAGACTTGAGATTTTCCGATGTTGGAAATTCCGCCCGAAAAGTCGGGAAATTCCAAGAAAATTCCATATGGAAAAAACTATTTTTCATCCGATTGGCTTCAAACTCGGTTTGTAAGGATAGTGTGCTAAGTAATTGGACATGAGATTTTCAAGTGTTGGAAAATCCTCCCATAAAGAAAATACCCGGAAAATTCCATATGGAAAAAACTACTTTTCATGCGATTGGCTTCAAACTCGGTTTGTAAGGATACTATGTGATTTTCAAATAGTGAAAAATCTGCCGGAAAAGTCGGAAAATGTGATTTTCAAATAATGAAAAATCTGCCGGAAAAGTCGGGAAACTCCCGGAAAATTCCATATGGAAAAATCCATTTTCATCCGATTTACTTCAAATTCGGTTTGCAAGCATAGTATGAAAAATAATTAGACATGTGATTTTTCAATTAAATTGGATAAAGTTTTTAGCTTTGCGCATACTCACTCGAAGTGTTCAACGTGTTGCGCAGTGTGAGGTTATGTGGACAAATGAGTAGTGCAGTGTAGTTTCTGTGTAGTCTAGTGAACACGTAACAGTTTAATCATGGGTCAGCAGTGGGCTAATGCACTAGCTACTAGACGATCGGCTGACGCCTTTAACAATTCACAGTTATCTGTACGTTTTACAGGTTAGGATTGATTCGGGAACGAACTGACTGGCATAGAACAGTCAAGCTTTTCAACGTATGGCTGCTTCTCCGCACTTCTTAGGGTACACGCACGCAGTTCCCAAGTTGTCGAAGGCAAGGGCAAAGCGTTCTAAGCTGGCTGCAGATCAGTATTCCGACACCAGAAAATTAGCAGGGTATTCGTGCAGCACTCTGGTGGGACACGCTCAGGAGTCGCTTAACAGCGTTAGCAGCACTGCTTGGCCAGTGTCCAGCGGAACTGTGCAACTTGAAGATTTGCTGCCACCACACGCTCTGCGTGTGGTCACATAGCCTATTTCAAAGAATTTTGCAAACGATCAGCAAAATATCACTAGGAATACCCTTAGCAAGGGTTGCTGATGCACAAATTGGCTTAACTTCACCTAATATTCACTGGATGCTTAGATTTTAGGTAGAGCTTAAATTTTTCATTCCTTTCTTGGCAGCAGTCAATAGAAGAGAGAGAACAGGAAGCTATGAATATCGATACTTTGACAGCACTCAGGGTTGATGTCTCAGCTAATCGATAAATTTCCCTCCGTGTGAATGTCTAGGAATTCGCTCCTACCAACTTATGATAAAACGACTAACTGGTTTAAACTCTTACGGCTGGAATAATTCAAATTTATATTAGCAGTTCAAACGTTGCGCACACCCACTACAGTCTGTCCGTCCGTCCGTCTGTTTCTATGCTATCTCCTCTCTCAGTTTTAAAGCTATCTTGACCAAACTTTGCAAAAAGTCTTTAAATACAAATACGCTGCACATTTGTCGGAATCGGCCGGATCGGATGACTCTATCATATAGCTGCGATAGAATCGATCGGTCTAAAAACTAGTTCCAATGAGAAAAACTTATTTGTTATCAATGGAAGCGCCTTTCGAAAACTGCAAGGGTATCTAATTTTTATTGATGATATCACAGAAATTCTACCAGGAGACATCAGTATGGGCAACCAAAGTAAAAAAACTCTGATGTATGCGAACGATATGTGCATTCTTTTCAATTCACCTCACGGCTTACAGGAAATTATTGATGTTCTGTCTAACTATTGTCAGCTATGGAATTTGCAATTAAATATAGCAAAGTCGAAAGCTATGGTTGTACGAAGATCCAGAGGCTATACATGAATGCAAAAAAGTGGACTTTTAATGGAACGGAAATAGAAAATGTCAAGTCTTATAAATATTTGGGCGTTACATTACCAGCAAACATGAGCTTTACCACACACGTAAACTATAAATTGAAAGTCTGTATGGCGGCGGTAAACTTGACCTCGAATAGCTTGCTAAGTAAAAACGATGTTAAATTCATCTGTAAATATGAAGTGTTTCAAGCAACAGTGACAGCAATGATGTGCTATGCAGCCGAAATATGGGTATATGAACACTTCGAAGATATTGATCGATTGTTAACATTTTTCGTTAAAAAACTGTTCGGGCTACCGAAAAACACTCACAATTTTGCCATTTACATTGAAACCGGGCTTCCAAAACTTTTCTCGTACACCCTAGGGCGTCATGTTACATATATAGCAAGAATTATGCAAATGCCGGATTTAAGACTTCCCAAAATAATTGCCAAATTCCTCCTCAATGAATGGTCTCAATTTTTTGAGAATTGAACTTCTATCTCTAATGCATGTGACATAGAGTTAAAGGGCATAGCAGAATAAGCATAGGAAAACTGCCCCTCAGTTATCAGCACCAAATTTAAAAGTTTGATTAACATCTATAAGAAACTCACTTTCCCAAAATTGTAGTCTGCTAATCGCAATTGGACGGGAGTTATGAGGCTGGAAAGTTAAACCGATAAACTGTTTTTTCTTAAGAACCGCTTGACCGATTTTGATGGGTTAAATATATGTTGTAAGTGTTCAAAATACAATTCTAAAAATATTTTTTCCAGATTTTTATTACCAAAACTTTGGTACAAAAAGGATGATTGAATTTTTCAAATATTTTTTTCGCAGTGATAATCTTTTTCTACACCTCCAGTTTATTTCCTGTATATCCTATATAAGGATATCCCTAATAACATATAATTTTTGCAATCAGATCGCAATTGGGCATCATGGTGAAAAACAATTAAACATGTAAAATAGAATTTTACATATGGGGTATTCCATATCAACTCAGTCAATTTTTTTTATGTCTCCAAAAAAATTTTAATCGCTGTTATTTTAATTAAGTTTACATGCAAACAAATAAAAGCGCGTGTTTTTTATCTTTTAAAAAATATACAATTATATTATATCAATATCAATAGCTTTTTTTAATTTCTTTTTCGCCTTTGCCTTTATGTTTATATTTCCTTGGGTAATTAAAATATAATAATGCAGTGCTAAAAAATATTTTAATTGTGAATTTTCTAGGTTAACTCTAATACATTATATTTGGAAAAAAGAGCGAAAACGCAAAATTTGAAACAAAACAAAATTATTCCCGTGGACTCGCACTGTCTTCCATCTTGAAACAACTTTTTTAAGTTACATACGTAACTAAGATAGTAGATTCAGAATAACTGAATCTGAAAAAAAAATATTCGGATCAAATATTGGCCCTTTTCAAGAAAACGAATAAAAACGGTTTTTTTCTTTATAAACCGTCTTTAGATAGCTCTTAGAGTTGTCCCATATTTTTTTCGAAAAGTTTACGTGAAAATGAATAGAATTTGTCTTTGGATCGTTTTAATCCGATGTTCCGTTCAAAAGTTATGATTTTTTTTAAATTTCAAGTCTTTTTCGCATTATCTTGAGAACTATCGACGATGGGGGAAACCATTTAAAGGTATTCTCATCTATTGTTCGGTCAAACTCTTGCCGTTTCTTAACTTAGTTGAATAATTCCAACTACTTTAATTTGTTAAATATTTCCACACTTTAAATCTTGTATATTATTGAAAACTATTTGATCAACTCTCTCATTGTTAACTTCTTTTGCTATCATTTTACTTGCAATCTCACACACACACATGTATATAAACCCACCACATTGTACTCACTCCTAAGCTTATTCATCTTTATCACATTTTCAATAAATTAGTTCTGCCTTGACATTGAAAGCGAAGAGTTCATCATTAAGCACACGGAAGATCGGTTACTTGTTGGTCACATGCCAAATTATTTAGACAATTCTAACTAACTGCTACACGCCCCAGTCCTGAAGTTAAATGCTGATAAGGAAAAAGCTCCTTGTCCCAACATTTTGGCGCCCAACGTGGGGCAGGTGTATTAGTTTTGCTGTGAAATGTAAAAAATAATTAAAATTTTTCATAAATAAAAGTTCATCGCAAAGCAACAACTACAAGCACTCGCTACGTCTTGCAGTTGCCTTGTGGAAAAAATTTGATCTCGCATAACTGTTCAATCCCGCTATTTTTGTCGTTTGCTTTATCGCTACTCTACGCATTGGAATAACTCTTGTCACTTGCTTGCCGCTAAACACATGGGTTTTCGGCATACGCATACACCCACATCGATACTCTTTTAGAACAGCAGCTTTACATTTCATTCTCGTTGGCTTCGTCGCTGCATTACGCACACAGGCATATCACGCTGCTTTTCTGGAATTGCATATCATCACTCGTTCTGGTTGGCTTGGGGCTGCATTACGCACACAGGCACTCTACTGGCTTTGGAATTTCATCTTTACATATCGTTCTTGTTGGCTTCGTCGCTGCACTACGCACACAAGCATATCACGCTTTCTGGAACTGCTTCTCTACATTCGCTTTCGTTGGCTTGAAGCTGCGCTACGCACACAAGCAATCTGCTGTTTCTGATATTACAGCTTATCTATTGGTATCACTTGTTGTTGCTGCACTACGCCCTCAAACATAGTCGTCGATCGCCTACATTGGAAGTGAACCGCTACTTTTACTCTCGTGTGCTTTGCCGCCCAATTCTTGTTCTGCCGGCTTACTCGCAAACACACGCAAATTTCCCGTTGTCTTAGAATCGCTGCCAACTCTCTGCCTGCGTCGCATATCTCTGGCATAACTCGTATATTTACAGCGTGGTTGGCAACAAACATTCGTTCGCTTTTGGATTAAATGAAGTAATAAACATGTCGCTAGAGGAACTCAAACGCCAACGAAGTAATGTAAAAAGGAATATATCTCGTATCAGATCACTGGTTGACCTTAAGGGCGAATCGGAATCTAAGCTCTCTGTTGATGAACTGCGCTGTCGTTTGGGCATATTGGAGTCATATTTTAGGAAGGCTCTAACTGTTCAAACTGACATTGAAAGTATTGACCCAAATGATAATGGACGCGCTGATTTGGAAGACACCTACGTGGCTATTAAGTTGTCCATCAAGGAACTTATTGGAGGAGATTTGAACAGCACCGTTATTTCCCCGTTGCCTAGTCCAACACCAGCAGTTAACTTTAGGTCCTCCTCGTTACCCAAGCTGTCGCTGCCTACATTTGATGGAAATTACGCCAACTATAGGAACTTCATCAACTCTTTCGAACAAATCATCGCACGTGAGTCTGGATTGTCAAGTATAGAGAAATTCAACTATTTGCTGACCTGCCTCAAAGGGCCTGCGTTAGAAACCATCAAGGCATTCCAAGTCTCGAGTGAAAATTATCCTAAGGCTCTAGAAAGATTGAAAGAACGTTATGATAATCCTACTCTTATATTTCTAGAAGGTATTGCTGCTCTTTTCGCGCTACACCCAGTCGAGAAGTCAAACGGCCAGCAACTTCGCAGCCTGGTGGATAAGGCGTCTGCCATTTTTAGCTCGTTGGAATCTATTGGAAACGCAAATAGCATAGCTCAAGCCATGCTCATCTACATCGTTATTGACAAGTGTGACCAAAAGAGACACGATTCAAGTGGAATGAATCTCTGGATTTCAAAACGCTGCCTACCTGGTCAACATGTACACATCTTTTGGAACGACACTGTCAATTTCTTATTTCGTCTGGAACCTCGTCGCATCGAAAGCCTGACAACAGCAAGTCCAATTGTCGTATTCATCAACCAACCAACTCCTCGTTTGCCATTACTAATACCGCTGGTTCACTTTGTTCTAGTCCTGGCCATAAGATCGCCAACTGCGCCCAATTTAAGACGATGAGCACCAACCAACGCTATGATAACGTCAAAAGACTCGGACTTTGCATCAACTGCCTTGGCAACAATCATAAAGCGGCTCAATGTCCATCAACACATCGTTGCCGCAATTGTAATCGAGCTCATCATTCATCATTGCATCATGAGCATCCACCATCGTCGCAGCCCTCGAATACACAGATGTCAACAGCTATGGTATTGGCAACAGCTATTGTATTGGTCAAGGATTCCTCAGGTGAATACAAACTTGGTAGGGCGTTGCTGGATTCTTGTTCGCAGGTTAGTTTCATAACTGAAAACTTTGCTCAAAAACTTTGCCTTCACCGTGAAAGGCACCACATGGGAATTCGTAGCATTGGAGAATCCCTTACCAATCTTAAGTCTCGTACAACTACTTCGATAAAATCGCGCATTTCGGGGTATCAATTGACACTTCAATTTGGAATAACATCGCACATTGCTTATCAACCAGATACCGAGATCGACATAGCAAGTTGGAACATACCTGCCAATATATCATTGGCGGATGATACCTTTTTCAAATCTCGTCGTATCGACATGCTTCTTGGAACCGAAGCATTCTTTAACGCTTTATCTATTGGACAAATTCGTATAGGACCGAATCTGCCCACTTTGCAAAAGACTTTATTTGGCTGGGTCGTTTCGGGCAGATATCGTCGTCAACATAATGAGCACTCATCATTGTGCCTGGCCACTGTTGAGGAATCAATTGATAATCACTTGCAACACTTATGGAAAATTGAATCGCTTGAACGCCCTATTAAAGAGCTTCACCCAAATCATCGCCTTTTTGAGGATCATTACATAGCAACAACTCGCAAAGACTCTACTGGCCGCGTTGTTGTTAGGTTGCCGTTTCAGGAAGATCCAAAGTCTCTTGGACATTCCGTTGACACAGCTCGAAACCGATTTCTCGCTATAGAAAAACGCCTTGCTCGATTGCCTGATATTCGCTCGCAGTATGTTTCGTTCATGCAAGAGTATGAAAATCTTGGTCACATGACTCTTGTACCGAAACCAAACTTAGAAAAACCCCATTTCTACATCCCTCATCATTTTGTGCTCAAACCGAGCAGTATCTCAACATCTCTCAGAGTAGTTTTCGACGCTTCGTGTTGCACAACATCGCAAAGGTCGCTGAACGATATACTTTTAGTTGGTCCTACTATCCAGGAAGAATTGTACATTCTTTTGCTGCATTTTCGCATGTATCGCTTTGCCATTACAGCTGACGTTACGAAAATGTACAGACAGGTACTTGTACATAAAGATGATTGAAAGTTCCAGTATATTCTTTGGCGAGCCTCTCCAGATGCAGATCTACAAACTTACGAACTCAACACAGTTACGTATGGGACCGCCTCGGCTACCTACCTTGCAACACGTAGTTTGAATTATTTGGCTGACAACTGTAAGGACGAGCTGCCTATTGGAGCCGCAGCTGTCAAATCTTGCTTTTATGTCGATGATCTGCTGTGTGGAGCAGACGATATCGACACTCTGAGTGCACTTAAAGCAGAAATCGTTGAAATCCTTAGTCGAGGTAAATTTCCGTTATGCAAGTGGCATTCAAATTACCCTGACCTCATGGAGGATAAATCTCATAAAGAAATCAACATTTCCGAAAACCTTGTGAGCAGTACACTTGGAGTAACTTGGCATCAACAAGATGATACATTCAGCTTTTCTTTCTCACCTAAGGAAATCTACTCCACTGTTACAAAGCGTACAATTCTGTCCACTGCGTCATCACTATTCGATCCGATAGGTTTGCTGTCCCCACTCGTCATTGTCTCCAAGATAATAATACAGGAATTATGGCTCCTGAAGCTCGATTGGGACGAGTCGGTTCCCTAAAATCTGACTGATGCATGGAACAACTGTCTGGTGTCCCTTAACTCACTTTCGGGACTAACTGTGCCTCGTTTTTGTCTGCAGTCGAACACCTGCAACATTCAAATACACGCATTCTGCGACGCATCGATTCGGGCCTACGGCTGTTGTTTTTATATCCGTACTGAGGATTCACATGGAGATATTAAGGTCCATCTATTTACACAGTCACTCCCAAAACTTGAACTTTGCGGCGCACATTTGCTGGCTCGACTCTACGACAAAATCAAGAAAATATTCGCAAATAGAAACATCATGTCCTATTTTTGGTGTGATTCTCAACTCGTTTTGTATTGGCTTCAACAGCATTCAGTCACCTTGTCTACCTTTGTGGGAAACAGAGTATCTGACATTCAGGAATTGACTTGTGATGGGCATTGGAACCACGTGCCAACACAACTTAACCCAGCTGATCTTCTATCTCGAGGCTGTAGCGTTGAGGATCTGCAAAGGTCAATTTGGTTTTCCGGTCCATCATTCCTACTTGAAGATCCGTCTAAATGGCCCACCAAAAACGAAAAGCTTGATGTCGACTTGGCTGTGGTAAACACTGAAAAACGTAAAAGTCTATTTACTGCCATAAAATAGAACAACCTCATACTCGATATCAGCGACAAGATTAGCTCGTATGCTAGCACACTTCGCATCATCGCTTGGATAATCCGATTTATCAACAAATGTAGAAAACTACCAACATCGACGATTGCTTCGCCAGAACCTGAAGAACTTCGTTTCGCATCCAATTTCATAATCTGGAATGTTCAACAAACAGAGAGATTCGCTTGCTCCAGAAAGACAAACCTCTAAAAACTAACTTGAAACTTCTTACTCCATTTTTAGATCGGTCGACTGGCTTTGAACTTGTCAAGGTTGGTGGACGACTGGAATATGCTGAGTTACCAGACAGTCAGAAGCATCCCTTGCTGCTGCCCAGCAACTCTCAATTTGTTTGGAAATATGTTCACCATCTACATCTTCAAAATCACCATGTTGGCCCAAAGGCGTTAGTGGCTCTTATTCGATTGGAGTATTGGATCGTCAATGCTAGAGATTTGGCTCGTCGCATCGTCCGATCCTGTATTCATTGCGTCCGCTACAGGCCAAAACTACAACAGCAATTAATGGGTCCTTTGCCAACCACTCGACTTTCATCGGCTCGGCCATTTGAACGCTGTGGTATCGATTTTTGTGGACCGATCAACACTTATTTGCGGATTCGTGGAACGGGTCCTACCAAATCATATATAGCCATGTTCGTCTGCCTCCTAACCAAAGCTGTTCACATCGAAATTGTCACTGATTTGTCAACAAAGGCCTTTTTAAATGCATTGAAGCGCATGGGAGGTCGTCGCAAATTGCCAGCTGACATATTTTGTGATAATGCCACAAATTTTGTTGGGGCATCGAACCAGCTGCGTGAACTAAAAGAGTTTATGTTTAAAAAGGAGAACCAGCAAGAAATCTACAAGTTTTGTTCATCTGAATTCATTAATTTTCATTTTATCCCACCCAGGGCACCTCATTTTGGCGGTCTCTGGGAGGCTGCGGTGAAGAGCGCAAAGGGTCTTCTAAATCGCACCTTGGCAAACACTAAATTTACCCTTGAAGAACTGAACACCGTTGCTGTTGAGATTGAGTCCATCCTAAACTCTCGCCCTCTACCACCACTTTCATCAGACCCAAATGATTTCGACGCACTAACTGCTGGACATCTTTTGGTTGGTGATTCTCTCCGTTCATTACCTGAGAGGTCACTAGAACCCAAGAACTTTTCAAATTTGGATCGATACGACATGATTACCGCCGTCAAACAAAGATTTTGGAAGCAATGGTCTGCTGACTATTTCAATGAGCTGCGTACTCGTACCAAATGGAATTCGCCGTCACCAAACTTGTCCGAAGGAACGTTGGTCATCATTCACGAAGACAATTTACCTCCGCTTCGCTGGAAACTTGGTCGAGTTCAATCAACAGTCCTTGGCAAGGATGGTCACGTTCGTGTTGTGCATCTCCGCACCTCAACTGGAATGCTTATTCGTCCCATACATAAGCTAGCTGTTCTTCCTGTAGTTTGAAAGGGTCCGGGATGTTCGGTCAAACTCTTGCCGTTTCTTAACTTAGTTGAATAATTCCAACTACTTTAATTTGTTAAATATTTCCACACTTTAAATTTTGTATATTATTGAAAACTATTTGATAAACTCTCTCATTGTTAACTTCTTTTGCTATCATTTTACTTGCATTCTCACACACACACATGTATATAAACCCACCACATTGTACTCACTCCTAAGCTTATTCATCTTTATCACATTTCCAATAAATTAGTTCTGCCTTGACATTGAAAGCGAACAGTTCATCATTAAGCACACGGAAGATCGGTTACTTGTTGGTCACATGCCAAATTATTTAGACAATTCTAACTAACTGCTACACGCCCCAGTCCTGAAGTTAAATGCTGATAAGGAAAAAGCTCCTTGTCCCAACATCTATATATAGTCCTTCTATTTGATAACGATTAAAAATTTTTTGGAGACATAAAAAAAATTTACTGAGTTGATATGGAATACCCCAAATGTAAAATTCTATTTTACATGTTTAATTGTTTTTCACCATTAAGCCCAATTGCGATCTGATTGCAAAAATTATATGTTATTAGGAATATCCTAATGTAAAATACAGGAAATAAACTGGAGGTGTAGAAAAAGATTATCACCGCGAAAAAAATATTTGAAAAATTCAATCATCATTTTTGTACCAAAGTTTTGGTAATAAAAATCTGGAAAAAATATTTTTAGAATTGTATTTTGAACACTTACAACATATATTTAGCCCATCAAAATCGGTCAAGCGGTTCTTAAGCCTCATAACTCCCGTCCAATTGCGATTAGGAGACTACAATTTTGGGAAAGTGAGTTTCTTATAGATGTTAATCAAACTTTTAAATTTGGTGCTGATAACTGAGGGGGCAGTTTTCCTATGCTTATTCTGCTATGCCCTTAAGAATAACTTAGGAAAATGAACGGGAGCAGTTTATACGTAAAGCATGTGAATCTGCTGGAAGGTTAATGTATAAGAATCTTTTACATAACCTAGATCGGGATAATTATTTTGTGGACACTCTTGGTGTCTCCAATATAAGCATCATTTTTAAGTCCCTGGCCTGGAAACGCTGGATCTTATTTATAAGCCGTACAGAACAGGAGTCGATGAATTGTACGGGCTATGCAACATGAGAGCAAGAGAAGATATTAAGCATTTTCTAGACAACTGCCCCATTTTAAAGGAGACACACTTCCTGTACTTTCAACGTATATCAATTCCAGATGAGGACCCTATCAGGATATTAAACGGAGAAAATAGGAGGTCATTAGCGTCATACATTCATGACGCCCAGCTTTATTGCGAGCAAAACTATTGAAAAACGAGAAGGCAAAGTTAACTTTGACTGTGGCGAAGTTTTAATACACTTGAAACAGTTTACTCCAACTGATTTAACCGGTAAAATATATATAGGATATAGATATCAGATATAAAAATTTTTAAATCATTGATAATTAAAATTTGATACCAAAACAAAAAAAAAATTTTGTTAGTAAAACACATTTTCCGACCGATCGGTCCTATGGCAGCTATATGCTATAGTCATCCGATTTTCATACATTTTTCCTGTATTATGTGAAAGCATATAAGACTAACATATACCAAGATTAGTGACGCTACAATGAAAAACAAAAAAGTTTTTCGCACTAGAACTTGTTTTTTGACCGACCTTTTCTATGGCAGCTATATGCTATAGTGATCCGATTTCGATAAATTTTTCCAGAATTATGGAAAAGCATATATAACTAACATATTTCAAGATTAGTGACGCTGCGATGGAAAACAAAAAAGTTTTTCGCACTAGAACTTGTTTTTTGACCGACCTTTTCTATGGCAGCTATATGCTATAGTGATCCGATTTCGATAAATTTTTCCAGACTTATGGAAAAGCATATATAACTAACATATTTCAAGATTAGTGACGCTGCGATGGAAAACAAAAAAGTTTCTCTCACTAGAAGTAGTTTTTTGACCGACCGTTTATATGGCAGCTATATGCTATAGTCATCCGATTTTGATAAATTTTTTTGGAATTGTGTGGAAACATATAAAACTAATATATACTACGATTGGAGACGCTACGATAGAAATCAAAAAAGTTTTTCTCACAAAGACTTATTTTTCGACCGATCGTTCCTATGGCAGCTATAAGATATAGTCACCCGATCCGGCCGGTTCCGACATATTAGTTGCGTGCAGTAAAAAGAAGACTCTGTGCAAAATTTCAGCTCGGTAGCTTTAAAACTGAGAGACTAGTTCGCGTAGAAACAGACAGACGGACAGTCGGTCAGACGGACAGACAGACGGACAGACAGACGGACATACAGACGGACAGACAGACGGACAGACAGACAGACGGACAGACGGACAGACGGACAGACAGACAGACAGACAGACAGACAGACAGACAGACAGACAGACAGACAGACAGACGGACAGACAGACAGACAGATGGACTGACAGACGGACAGACAGACAGACGGACGGCGGATAGGCGGAAATGAATTCAACTCGTCGTCCTGATCAAGAATGTATATAGTTTATGGGGTCGGAAATGAATATTTCTATGTGTTACAAACTTCTGGGCAAAATTAATATACACATTTCAAGTCTATAAAAACAAAGGTACAAAGAGTATATTGAGTTTGTGCAAATGTATGTAACAGCCAGAAGGAAGCCTATAAAGATTATATATTCTTGATCAGCATCAACAACCGAGTCGATATAGCCATGTCCGTATGAAAGCTGAGATCTCAAGATGGTAAAAGCTAGAGGTTTGAAGTGTATGGAACATATAATTCTTATACTTGCAGGCAGATCACGTTTAGTTCTGATTTTTGCCACGCCCCACACTGGGCGAAACAGCCGATCTAGCGGAAGAAAACTCAAATTTTGAAATAAGGAAATACGCCAATTTCTGATTTGAATTCGATTACGAATACACCACGGTACTTTCGATATATTTTTGCAATTTTTTTTAGCCCAGCTGTGAGCTTTCATACATAACATATGTTGCAACAGCTGCAGCTAAATTTTTTCCCGCTTTTTTCTACTGTGCACAGATTTGGCTTGCAAATTACGAAAATTTAATTTTCAAGTTATTATTTTTGATTTAATTAAAGTTGAAGGTATGAATTTATAAAAAAAAATTGTTGGGGGCTTGTGCGTATATGTGTATAAGGTAAATCGTGGTAGAATTCATGCAATCGTAGTGACGTCAATTTAACAACTATTTTTAGACTTTCGTGGAATGCAACTTTCTTAATTCGGCTGGATTCGGTCTAATTCTTTTTTAATTGTTAATGTGATGTGTTTTCTTTGTGAAATGTTAAGACTTGTCTGCTCAAACCTGCAACTTCTAACGACAGAATATTTTTCAGGCACTATGTCAGTTTGCAAACGCACTCTTTTTCTGGTATGGTAATCCGAAAATGTTCCTGCGAAAAAATTTTCGGCAGTTGAGGCGTATGTTTTTGCAAATGTCATTGATAAGACAAAATGTATCGAGAAGCAGCTGCAAGATATTCTCAAACAATTAAGGAATTTCAACAGCAAATTGGTTGAAAAATGGAGGGAGTCTTGTAGGTGTAGGTCAAAGTTTGAGACAAAAAACAGGGAATGGTTGGATGGAATACTCTTACTTTCTGAGACAGGTAATTCAACTGGCCTTCTTCAACTCGCTATTGCAGGCCAATCAAAATTATTTTTGAAAAGGAGACTGCAGATTTGGTTTGTGCGGAGGAGGGAAATATTAAGAGCCAAATTTTAAAAGTCACACCAACAAAACTGAGTTCTTTTCAAATTATACATAATTTGCAAATGACAATGATTGATGGGAAAATCTTTAGCTTTATGGCAGAATCATCATCACAAATATGCGGAATTTGTAAAGCATCGTCCAAAGCTATGAACAATTTAAATTTGATAAAAAGCCTTCCCAAAAATGCCAATTTGTATGAGTTGGGATTGTCAACTGTACACGCTTGGATTCCGTGCTTTGAGTGTATCATACACATTGCTTATCGCCTACCAATTAAAAAGTGGCAGATTCGCGGCACAGACAAGGAGATCGTCAATAAAAAGAAAAAAGAAATTCAAGACAAGTTTAGGGTCGAAATGGCGTTATTAGTGGATATTCCGATGCCTGGTTCCGGCAATACAAATAATGGCAACACAGCCAGGCGGTTTTTTGAAAACGCTCAATTGTCTTCAAAAATAACAGGCGTAAATGAAGGCCTTATTCGTAGACTAGGCGTAATCCTACGTGCTATGGAGTCAGGGCGTGAAGTGAATACGGCTGTGTTTCGTTTCTACGCCTTTCAAACTGCGGAGATTTTTGTGCAAGAATACCCGTGGTTTTATATGCCTTCATCACTTCACAAAATTGCAATTCATGCAGCCGACATAATATCTTCTGTGCCGTTACCAATAGGCATGATGTCGGAAGAAGCGCTGGAAGCGAGAAATAAGGATTTTCGCAATTTTCGACTGAAGCATACTCGTAAAACATCACTCGAAAACACTATGCGGGATTTAATGTATGCTCTTTTATACTCATCTGATCCCTTAATCAGTTCTTTATCCAAAAGTAATTCTCGAATTTTAAAAAAGAACATAAATTAGGATGTAGAGGTGAAAAGTCTTCTTCTAAATGTGAAGTCTGCAAGTTCGGGTTCGGACTCGGAATAATTTTTGTTTGACTTATATTATTATTTGTTATATTATTTTTATTACGTTAAATTACTTAAAAAAAAAAAAATTATTATATTTTTTTTATATAAAATTATTTTAATAAAATAATTTTTAACCCCAAATTTTTTTTTTTTTTTTAAATAATTCCTTTATTAATTACCATTCAATTAAAAAAAACAGCTATCCAAAATCTTTATTATTTTAGAAGTTATTAGTTTTCTTCCGCTAGATAAGCCATTTCGCCCACTGTGCGCCCCTGCCGCCCCCGCAATATCAAGAAAATCTCATATCGTCCACAATTTTGGAGTTAGGTTGTTTGAACCCTCTAGACATATTTTCTACTCATCATTACTTATCAAGCCCCCATACATCGAATGAAAGATAGTAGAGTTGCCACCCCCACAATTTATAAAACTCCCACAATTTTTAAGATATATTGTTCGAACCTTCTAGACATATATTCTACCCATCATTTGTTATCGAACCCCCATACATCGTTTCCGATCACATAAACGATAGTAGAGACACAATTTTAGAGACAGATTGTTCGAACCTTCTAGACATGTAATCTTCTATGATATGATCGATATATCCAATTTCAGAAAGAACACAATCCATAGGGTTAAAGGTTTTTATTTAATGAATAAGACAAGAGGAGACGTCATCTCCGTTTCATACATCAAAAGGTTCTGCCTATATTAATGTTAAAATAATTCGGCTGAGCTGGCTAGCTATGCGGTCAGCGACGCCGGCAGCAAAATGGCTGCTATGTATATGTGTGTATATATTTATTCTTACTTGGCTATGTCGCAACGTTTGGAGACGAAAATGTTATATGCACATAGTGGAATGGTAAATGACAAATATGCTAACGCTGCATATCTGTATGGATCATGTTACGAGCGTTCGCTCAAGTACTGCAACAAAGTGTTACTGTTTAAGTGAGAACTTAAAGTGTGTGCATACCACATCTCCCTCCTAAAAAAAAATAACGTAATATATGGAGTTATTTTATATATAAATGAATAATATTTGTAAGAATATATTTGAAAAATTATTTGAATATTTTTATGTAAATTTTGTTTGTTTTTTTTTTTTTTAAATGGATCATTGTTCCATCAGAGCTCTTCTGGTTATAGTTACCGTTAAAGATTTAACTGTAAAAAATTTTTAACCTATCTTTATGAACTACTTGTGGTTTTTTCTTTCCTAACCTAATTGTTATATTATCGTTTATCCCAATATTTTCTACTCTATATGGGTCTGTGTAGTTATTTTCTAGTTTGTGTCCTGTTTCGTTTTTTAGTAGAACTAAATCTCCTATTTCTAGCTTAAAATCTTTTGCAATATTAACATACAGAGCTTTTCGTTTTTCTTTTTCTATCATCATTCTTGCTCTTTTGTGCGCAACTGCTAGTCTATATTTTACTTCTTTAGCATAATCTTCTATGTTGTAAATAGGATCTACTTTTCCTTATAAGTATTTATAAATTGTCTCGGTGGTCTACCGAAAACAAGTTCGTATGGACAGTAGCTATGGGCTACAGACGGTGTCGTATTGAAACAATAGAGGGATTCCTTAAAGTGATTTGCTTTTGATTTGATTTTGATTTCGTCGAACTGCTATTTACAGCTGCTCCATACAAACTGTGCAGTGTGACCAGAAAACGTAAGGATTTTAAGGTCATACTAATAGATTTAACGAAATCAGCTCCATACCGTAGGACCGTACTTGAGAATAAAAGATTCGAATATTGCTCTAGCAACTGTGTTGGCATTTTTATTTGGTACTGGAATCGTGACTAAATATTTTTTTAGGTCACAGATTATTGTAACTGCGTATTCATTGCCATTATCTGTTCTTGGACCATTACCATAGGAATCAATTAAAACCGTATCGAATGCTGTTGCTGGCGTTGGGGTTATCGTCATTGGTGTTGTTGAATGTGTTGTCGTCTTTGCTTTTTAGCATTTCTGGCATTTTTTGATATACACTTTAATCGTTTTACTCATTCTTGGCCAATAGAAATACTTTCTAATTTTAGACAGGGTTCGCGAAATCCCTGAATGGCCTCCCTCCATAGGGTCGTCATGGTATTTAGACAGGATTGCTTTAATTTGAGCTTCATCTTTTATGTCTATAATGTTCACCTTTTGTAGCAAGCTTATTTGTACCTTCTTGAGAGTACTATTGCCCATTTCTTTAAATAATTTTAGTGAGACAGATTCGAAATATAGAATATAAGATTCGAAATATAAATCCTATTACATATTTATATTGTAATTTGCATTTAACAAACGTTTATTACAGATTTATAAAGTAATTTGTATTTCTAAAATTTTATTACAAATTACTTGAGTAATTTGTATTTCGAAAAATTTCATTACAAATTAATATAGTAATTTGTAATTTTATTTTAATTATTACAAATTAATATAGTAATTTGTATTTCGAAAAATATTATTACAAATTACTTGAGTAATTTGTATTTCGAAAATTGTATTACAAATTAATATAGTAATTTGTATTTCGAAAAATTTTATTACAAATTACTTGAGTAATTTGTAATTTTACTCGTAATTATTACTCGTAATTAATGCCGATCCCTGCTTAATACCAAAGCGCCATCTATGGCACAAGTAGAAACAGTTTGAAGGGGTATTCGGGGGGGCGGTAGTTAATGAGAGGATGGATAGACAATAGAGAAGATTGAATGAGAAGGCCATGAAAGCGGTCAATGACTCCTTTAATTTCAAATGTAGGTCAGGGCCAAGCTGGAATCGAAACGAAGGCATTTAAGAGGCTGGTTTTGGTTGCCAAGGGGAAGTCGACTCAAGGAGATGGCCATGCGCGCACAGATTAAAGCGCCGTAAAAAAAAATCGTATCCAAAAAAAATATATAAAATTTTATATAGTAGAATTGTGCGTGTATTTTTTTGAAACAAAAATGTGAGTGTGAGTGTGAATAAAAATGAAATTAAATTTACATGAAAAGAAAAAAAAGAATGGTTCATTTATAGTGAGGCAGCCACCGAAGAAGAAGTAGAGGAGTTGGACCAGCGGTCCACACTTTGGCCATTCGGGAGTTTGTCGTCCGCTGCCGGGAGAGGCTGAAGGAAAGAAAAAACCAAAATTTAGAGGAGGCAGTTCAGCAGGAATGAAAAATTTTTAGTGAGTCCAGACCGATTTGGGATTTCGGAGCCCAAAGAATTCGACCGGAGAGGAGAAACTCTTCCGCTGATTCCGCTTGTTTATTTAATTAATTAGAAAATTAGTGGTAATACAGTTCTAAACTTATCTGAAATCGTCCAGCAAACACTTATACATATGCGAGATACATAAAAAAATCTGAAAATTTTGCGAGTAAAACAAGCACAAAGAAACGTTCAGACACATATGCACATTTACCTTTTTTACAATGCAAAAAAGCAAGCCACATATAAAACAAATTCAAAGTTTGGAAATGCGAACATGTACATGAAACAAACATGAACAGTCAACTCATAGTAAACAATTAAAATTACACATTTATATTTATACTTATTTATACTCTACATATTAACCTTTAAAATTTCTATATTAATGCTGCGAGAGCAGAAATAATTTCCCCCCTTTACTGCCCTTTATATACATATATATTCACAATCTATAACCTTAAGATTGTCCCGATCTTTCCCTTGGAGCTCCATTAGGGTGGGTTAGGGTAGGTCACAATTTAACGGCCCAAATTCAAAAAAACAAAAAAAAAGATTACAAACAAAATACGGCAATGAGGAGGGGCAATTAGCTGTGAGGCAACGTAAATAATACAACACAAAATTATGTACACTTTCAATCAAGTCAAGTTTATATAAAGTTATCGTTTAGTGAGTAAGGATAAATGTTATGTCATTATTATTGTATAGTTTCACATTTTCAAATAATATAAACATATAAACATTATAACTGGAAGTCACGTCTTGCGACCGTATAAGGCGCAGACGAAGCAACCAAAAAAATTAAAACGAGAAGGCAAAGCTAACTTCGACTTTGCCGAAGTTTTAATACACTTGAAAAACTTTACTCCAATTGATTTAACTGGAAAAATATATATTGGATATAGATATCAGATATTTAAAAAATTTTAAATCATTGATAATAAAAATTTGATGCCATAAAAAAACTTTTCTTAGTTAAAATCTTCCAGAATTGTGTTAACGCATATAAAACTAATATTTACCAAGATTGGGGACGCTACGATAAAAAACAAAAAAGTTTTTCTCACTAGAAGTAGTTTTTTGACCGACCGTTTATATGGCAGCTATATGCTATAGTCATCCGATTTTGATAAATTTTTTCAGAATTGCGTGGAAACATATAAAACAAATATATACTACGATTGGAGACGCTACGATAGAAATCAAAAAAGTTTTTCTCACAAAGACTTATTTTTCGACCGACCGTTTATATGGCAGCTATACGCTATAGTCATCCGATTTTGATACATTTTTCCAGAATTATGTGGAAGCATTTAAAACTAACATATACCAAGATTAGTGATGCTACGATGGAAAATAAAAAAGTTTTTCTAAGTAGAACTAGTTCTTAGACCGATCGTTCCTATGGCAGCTATATGATATAGTCATCCGATCCGGCCGGTTCCGACATATTAGTTGCGTGCAGTAAAAAGAAGACTCTGTGCAAAATTTCAGCTCGATAGCTTTAAAACTGAGAGACTAGTTCGCGTAGAAACAGACAGACGGACAGACGGACAGACAGACGGACAGACGGACGGACGGACAAGCGGAAATGAACTCAGCTCGTCGTCCTGATCAAGAATATATATAGTTTATGGGGTCGGAAATGAATATTTCTATGCGTTACAAACTTCTGGGCAAAATTAATATACACTTTTCAAGTGTATAAAAAGCCAGAATATATGAGTCTCGCCAAGACGAGCCTTCTCCCTTGGCCACAGCACCATTGCGGCTTGTGAGGAGCACAATTGCTCACTGACAATTGCGCAGTGGAGTCGTCGGCTAAGGAGAGAAAAATCAGAAGTAAAGTAAATTGGGAGGATTAGAATAAGAAAGGGAGACTTAGCTGAGCAGAAGCATCGGCTAATTGCTACCCAAAATAGCAAAGGGTATTCACATCCAAATCAGGAAGATGTATGGTGGCGTCATCCGAGGCAGCAGCATTGAGATGACTTGCATTCATGCATTAGACTGATGAAAAGGATCTGTGATATCAATTGTGATAATAGGTCAGTTTATATATTTTGTTTTGTGGGGTAATACGTACTTGTCAAAATTCCTTGTAAAGAATGACCTGTTTTCGTCCTTGTTGTGCATCCGGAAATGGCTATGGTTATTGGAGAGTGGCCCAGGCGAGAAATTTACTCTGTCTGCGATGCATTCTCAATGGCCAGGACAACCGGATGGGCAATAGGAAGCGAAAACAGTGAACATCAACAATTAAGAACCCTTGACTGACGGTCCTCAACCCAAGTTGATGATGAGTCCAGTTGACGAGTCCTGACTGTGTGTTCTGAGTGTTGGTTTGTGTAGGTATAAAGCGTCTTATGGAAAGGGATCAAGTGAGCAACGTAGTAGGAGCAGTGGTTCGGTCCGGCAGGGTTATGAATCTTTCTCCCCCTGTATATATATATGTTTGTTGGCTGAAAAGAAAAAAACGAAGTAGGAATTTTTGTGTATTCGATTGAAGATTGCGAGTTTTTGGTGTGGTTAAGCTTTAGATTTTTGTATTTTTGATAAATCAGAGGGAATCATTCCATAGGAGGATTTTGCGTATTGTCTTAGTTGGTATTTATTTTTGTAGTTTTTTTTATGGGTATTTATAAATTCGGTGTAGATTGGTAGTCTGTTACAATACTTTGGATTAGAGAAATTGTATATGTCAGACGAAGAGCAGCTAGGAGCCGGGGCAGTGGGTGACCATGGTCACCAGCTGAGGTCCAAGGGGCCGGCAAAGGACGAAGAGGATCTGTGGAATGCAGAAATAGAGCAGGCCGCGGCCATGCAAGAGCCATTAAATGTGGGTGGTCTAGCCAGAACACCAACATATAGCGGAAAGGGGAGAATCAGAATCGTCCGAAAGGTCAGTACCAGCAAGTGTCAAATGAAGTACACCCAGAGTCAGAGCTACTGCTAAATTATGAGCTGCCGAAACAGCCTATCGCCTCGGAGTACGCCTCAGCAGCCAATGCTGCTCTTGCTCAGGCGCACGAAACATACAGGCGAACAGTAGACACTGACATAGGACGCTTGTTACAGGAAGAGATCAGGCGGGGTTTCATAGACTTGATGAAACAACTGAACGATGTGTTACGGCCAGTAGTTTCGCGATCAGCGGAGCAAGTCTTGGATGCCAAGGAAACTGATCAAGGAGCGATTCCCAAACATCGTCCGCCTCCCCCGATTCCGAAACCAACGCAAATGGTAATGGAGGGAAGCAGTCCTGATGGGTCTTGCAGTATGAAGGCAAGGCAATGGCGAAATCCATGGAGAGACGGAAGGAGAGACGGACTGGAAGTATCCAGGGAGCGTGAGTGGACGGCAGAAGATGAACCACCAACGAGAGACGCGCGTAATGGTCAGCCAAGAGGCGGGGAGAACCGTCAAATGGGAAATTTCGACCGTCCAGAGCCAGTGTACGAGAACACATGGTACCCGCAAAGCCGTGTCGATATGCGGATAGAGAGATGGGGAATAAACTTTGATGGAGATGCCAGATCCACTGTGGAGGACTTTGTGTTTAGAGTGGAGTTTCTGCAGCAACAGTTCCGTTGTCCGTGGAGCGAAATAATCCGATGCTTTCATCAATTGGTAACTGGAAGGGCTCGAGAATGGTATTGGCTGCACGTGAAACAGAGTCGAGTCGAAAAATGGACTGATTTGCGACGGGCACTGTTAGAGCGATTCCGTGGGCCCTGGACCGAGCATGATCTCATGCATAATTTGCTGCAGAGAGAGCAATTGCCTGGGGAAAGCTGCGAAGATTATATTCACGCCATCCGTCAGCTATCTTCACGACTCAAAAAGCCTCCATCGGAACGTCATCTCATTAAAATCATAAAAAAGGGATTACGTGAGGGAATTGCCCGATTTGTATACGCGATGGATGTGTACACCGTCGATGAGTTACGCGACGAGTGCAACGAAGTGGAGCACAGTTTGAGCAGACGCGGTAATCGAGATATAAATACCAGTCGGAACCCTGGTCGCTATACGCAAACTGCATCAAAGATGGTACATGAGTTGGACATAGAAGCTGAAATAGACCGACCGACACAGGAGGTGGAAGAGATGAGACCAGGATGTTGGAATTGTGGCCAAACCGGCCATGATTTTAAGGACTGTCTGGCAGACCGGAAGGTCTTTTGCTTTAGGTGCGGACGTCCCGAAACGTTTTCACCGCAGTGTCCTGAGTGTGCGGGAAACGGGCGTTGAACGTGCGCAGAGCGGGAGAGACACGTTCGACAGCGAATCCCGCGAAGACAGATCCGAAGAAATAAAAACTAATGAAAATGAAGTTGCATGTAATAGGATTAATTTAGAGAATAAAATTACACTTACCAATAGCCGTTATTTATCATTTGAAGAGCGCATGAAAAAGTATTTAGAAGCCAGGAGGCGGATTTTTGATGATCACCAGGTCGCCGCCATGAGGATGGTCACCCGGAGGGTAAAAAAAGCTCGCGAAAGATTACGAAAACGAAGAGCGGTAAGGAAGCAAGTCATCGCAGCAGTACAGCGAACTTCTGATCCGGATACGCGGGTCTTTGCCGAAGCCAAGGTTACAGGACGACAGCTGACGGGACTGCTCGATACAGGAGCAACTGTGAGTCTGCTAGGACGTGGCTGCAGGGAGCTTGTAGAAGTGATAGGATGGATCGTGGAACCGTACAACTCGACAGTGAAGTCAGCGTCAGGTCATGATCGGTCGATAATAGGGCGTGTGAAGGTACCCATAGATTACGCGGGTCAGAGGAGCACGATCACCCTATACCTTTGTCCATATCTCGAGCAAACTGCATACTTTGGGATCGACTTTTGGAGAAGGTTTAATTTAGCACCAGCAGTACTCGGCCAGCAGCCACGAGAAGCACAATTGACGGATGTGAACCTCGACGAGGTGATGATCCATCAAATTGATCATTATGTGGATGAGGAAACAGAGGCATCGGATCCGGAGTCGTGGCACCTTGGAAAAGAAGAAAAAGACATGTTAGAAGACGTGAAAATGGAGTTCTTGGCATTCGAGAGAGTAGGACTAGGAAAAACTAATCTCGAAGTTCACCAAATTGAGTTGGTTGAAGGATACCAGCCGGTCAAAGACCGACATTATCCCATGTCACCTCCAGTTCAGCAAATTGTGTGGGGCGAGGTGGACAAAATGTTGGCTCTCGGGGTGATAGAGGAAAGCAAAAGCCCATGGAGTAATAGGACCACCGTAGTTCGGAAGCCGGATAAGAACCCCTTCTGCCTGGATGCTAGGAAGCTTAGTGCCTTGACGGTAAAGGATGCGTAGATCTGAAATTTGCCTTTTGGCAAATCGAACTAGAGGAGTCGAGTAGGGCCTACACTGCTTTTACGATTCCCGGACGACCTCTTTACCAGTTTCGCATGATGCCGTTTGGGTTGTGTAACGCGGCCCAAAGATTATGCCGCCTGATGGATAGGGTCATTCCTGCAGAGCTGCGTTCGAATGTTTTCGTATACCTCGACGATCTCCTGATAATTTCCCCTGATTTCGAGACAAACATGAAATATTTACGCTTAGTAGCAGAGTGCCTGAATAAAGCAAATTTGACAATTGGTTTGAAGATGTCAAAGTTTTGTTTTAAAGCACTTAAATATTTGGGTTTTATTATTGGTGGGGGTACCCTCAGAACTGATCCTGATCGAGTGGCAGCCATTAGGAACATTCCAGAGCCCAAATCCATCAAGGAAGTGAGAGCCTTTCTTGGTACGGCCGGATGGTACCGGCGATTTGTGAAAAACTTTGCAGCGTTAGCAGTTCCGCTAACAGAAGCCTTAAAAAAGCAAACTGGAGGTAAATTTGTATTGGGTGAGGAGGCCAAGCACTCTGTTCAGGCCTTGAAGACAGCACTAATGACGGCACCAGTTTTAGTACATGCCGATTTTAAACTTCACTTCTTCATTCAGTATGATGCCTCAAACTATGGAGTAGGAGCGGTACTGTTTCAGCTGGATGAGAACGGAAACGAGAGACCAGTGGCCTTCTTCTCAGCCAAGATGAATAAACATCAGTTGAACTATTCAGTCACTGAGAAGGAGTGCCTGGCTGCGACTATGGCAATACAAAAGTTACGGCCGTACGTGGAATTAATGCCTTTTACAGTCATCAGTGATCATGTCAGTCTCAAATGGCTCATGTCATTAAAAGACTTGAGTGGAAGGCTTGCTCGATGGTCCTTGCAGCTGCAAGGATACGATTTTACAATCGAACATCGAAAAGGAGCTGATAATGTGGTCGCATACACCTTATCTCGCTGCCTGGGAGATGCAGCAGTGGAGGAATTGGAACTGGATATTGGAACAGCACTAGGTTTTGAAACCACTGAATTTCAATCAGAGGAGTATATGGCACTGGTGGAAGAAATTAAGGCGAATGAAGCCAAATTACCGGATCTAAAAGTGTCAGGAGGCGTCATCTTTAAGAGGATGAATTTCAATCGGCTTGACGAACACTTGGAGGGCACTACATGGAAGATTTGGGTTCCGGATTCGCTAACAACCGAGCTGATACGGCGTGCGCACGAGGATCCTATGGCAGCTCATGGAGGAATTGCCAAGACATTGGAAATCTTACGTCGGCAATTCTATTGGCCAAAGATGGCACTTCACGTCGCGCGAGTCATCAACGGATGCGAAACCTGCAAGGAAACGAAGGCGGTTAATTTAAGTATGCAAGTCGGATTGGGGAAAGAAGTGGTCACTGAAAGGCCACTTCAAAAGATTTATGTGGATTTTTTGAAAAATATCCCAGATCTAAGAAAGGCCATGCATGGATTTTTATCGTAGTTGACCACTTCACAAAATTCACCCTGCTGAAAGCTATGAAAGATGCTACGGCCAGCAACGTTGTGGAATTTCTGGTGAACGAGGTATTCTTCAAATTTGGAGTGCCAGAAATAATTCACTCAGACAACGGGAAGCAATTTGTGGCCAACGTTTTTAAGAATATGGTGGAAGCATTTCAGATCACGCATATGAAGACAGCGATTTACTCTCCACAAAGCAATGCTTCGGAAAGAGTGAACCGGACCATCATACAAGCCATTCGCACATACCTGGAGGAGGATCATAGAGAGTGGGACTTGTACTTGCCGGAGATCGAGGTGGCAATAAGAAACAGTGTCCATTCAGCAACCGGCGTTACACCTTTCTTTGCACTGTTTGGGCAGCACATGATGTTGAACGGTGGCCAATACAAGCTGGGGCGCAAGCTGAAGTCGATGTGCGAACACGAGATGGCAGCGATGAAGAGCACAGATAAGTTGCAGCTAATCCGCGCCAGAGTGGAACAACAACTCCATGCCACCTATGAACGTAGCGGGCAAAGCTACAATAAGAGAGCCAGACATTTTCGAGCTATTCCAGGACAGGAAGTCTACCGGAGAAACTTTGCGATCAGCGACTTTAGCCGGGCAAAGTTCGCACGCCAATTCCTAAAGGCTCGAGTGGTGAAACCGGTTGGAGGAAATGCCTATGAGCTGGAAGATATACAGGACGTCCTCTGGGAGTATTCCATGCCAAGGACATCCAAGCCTGAAATGAAAAAAAAAACACGAAACAAAGTATCGGGAACCATCATATTGCGGATCATACTTCCCGTGGTGTTCGGTCCGAGCTGGCTTGCAGTCAGCTATTTCGGCTAAATGGGTGTGACCCAACGTTGGGCGATGCAGATCTCGATGAGGCAATTGACACCGGCTACAATATCCCATTATGAAATGCGCACAAAAAAACCTTGGCGTCTGATTTTATTTCTGTCCGCATGTTTCTTTGTGTTGGTGTTGCATTGGTGGCCGATAGCAAATCCGATAGTCCTTCGATATCGATAGCCAGCTCCAGTCGAATTTAAATACATACCTTCAAAGGCGCGCGCGCATCCGGGTAATACCAAAGCGCCATCTATGGCACAAGTAGAAACAGTTTGAAGGGGTATTCGGGGGGGCGGTAGTTAATGAGAGGATGGATAGACAATAGAGAAGATTGAATGAGAAGGCCATGAAAGCGGTCAATGACTCTTTTAATTTCAAATGTAGGTCAGGGCCAAGCTGGAATCGAAACGAAGGCATTTAAGAGGCTGATTTTGGTGGCCAAGGGGAAGTCGACTCAAGGAGATGGCCATGCGCGCACAGATTAAAGCGCCGTAAAAAAATCTTATCCAAAAAAATATATAAAATTTTATATAGTAGAATTGTGCGTGTATTTTTTTGAAACAAAAATGTGAGTGTGAGTGTGAATAAAAATGAAATTAAATTTACATGAAAAGAAAAAAAAGAATGGTTCATTTATAGTGGGGCAGCCACCGAAGAAGAAGTAGAGGAGTTGGACCAGCGGTCCACACTTTGGCCATTCGGGAGTTTGTCGTCCGCTGCCGGGAGAGGCTGAAAGAAAGAAAAACCAAAATTTAGAGGAGGCAGTCCAGCAGGAATGAAAAATTTTGAGTGAGTCCAGACCGATTTGGGAGAATTCGCCCGGAGAGTAGAAACTCTTCCGCTGATTTCGCTTGTTCATTTAATTAATTAGAAAATTAGTGGTAATACTTATCTGAATCGTCCAGCAAACACTTATACATATGCGAGATACATAAAAAAATCTGAAAATTTTGCGAGTAAAACAAGCACAAAGAAACGTTCAGACACATATGCACATTTGCCTTTTTTACAATGCAAAAAAGCAAGCCACATATAAAACAAATTCAAAGTTTGGAAATGCGAACATGTACATGAAACAAACATGAACAGTCAACTCATAGTAAACAATTAAAATTACACATTTATATTTATACTTATTTATACTCTACATATTAACCTTTAAAATTCCTATATTAATGCTGCGTGAGCAGAAATAATTTCCCCCCTTTCTGCCCTTTATATACATATATATTCACAATCTATAACCTTAAGATTGTCCCGATCTTTCCCTTGGAGCTCCATTAGGGTGGGTTAGGGTAGGTCACAATTTAACGGCCCAAATTTAAAAAAAACAAAAAAAAAGATTACAAACAAAATACGGCAATGAGGAGGGGCAATTAGCTGTGAGGCAACGTAAATAATACAACACAAAATTATGTACACTTTCATTCAAGTCAAGTTTATATAAAGTTATCGTTTAGTGAGTAAGGATAAATGTTATGTCATTATTATTGTACAGTTTCACATTTTCAAATAATATAAACATTATAACGAGGTAAAAAAATGTGCGAATAAGTTATCGTTAATGGGGGAGGAGGAGGATAAAACCAGCCTGGAGTGAACCGACCACTGGTTCCTGTTATAGGGCAGCCGGATGAGAAATCCAGCATCCGCTGCAAGGAAGGGTGGGGACGTTGCCGGCAATAACAGCCATGCCGAGGTCCATTATTTTCCATAAGATGGCGCTTGTGTTTTTTTTGTTGTTGTGTTTTAGTATATTTTTTGATCATGTGAGGAGCATTTAAATTGTGGTGATTGTGCGCGCTGCGCGCTTGGGAACAATCCCTCCCTGGGATAGATTGCAGCTAGCCGGTGCCAGCCCTCGAAGTAGCAGTCGTAACAAATCGTTACAAAATTTAGACTGTTTATTGGCGGCAAAGTAAAGCGCTAGGCTGCTGACATTAAATGCTAACTTAGATGCTAATACAGTTAAAGATAAGAGAGCGGAATGAGAGACTTAATATAGATTTAAAACTAGATAATTTACCGTGGTACCACACTTGGATCTTCAAAAAATTGGTAACACCGCTAGCTTGTGTATTGGGCGTTTAACAATACCCGTTGCCGTTTTGACGCTTGCCACGCGAATTTTTCCATCCGCTCCGGTTACTCCTTCCACGATCCTGCCTATTATCCAGAGCTGAGGTAGAGTGTTGTTCTCGTGTATCACGACCAACATTCCTTCCTCCAGATTGATTTGAGGTGCCTGCCACTTGGTGCGCATTTGGAGTGTATGGATTGTTGTGAAACAAGTATGTTTAAATTTATCTTACGATCATTTGAAGATTAAGCAACTGCGGTCACACTTTTTCTAGATTTTTGTTTTAAGTGAGTGAACATTCCTGTGACCGACAGTATGCGTTTGTGTGTATCTGAGTTTGGCTGCACGATGAAGATGTGCTCACCGTTGTAATTTCATTTATCATTTTAAGTTAAACATTAAATATATATATATTATAAAGAATAAAACGACAATTTCCTGTTCCTGTGAGGATGAGAATCCGGTCATTCGAGCCAGAATATGTATTAAGGACTTACCTTACAGGTATCGTACCCCAACACATGGTCATTCGAGCCAGAATATGTATTAAGGATTTACCTTACAGGTATCGTACCCCAACACATGGTCCTTCGACGCCTAACAGACAGCACATGGACTTAAAGAATTACACATTCGAAGCCAAGCGGACAGCACATGAAATTCTTACGACGCAATTTCATCAGCCAATTCTAAGATATGCGTGTATCGACAAACAGACAGACTTATACATGCACACATACATACAGATGTACTCGTTGGATTAGTCTTACACTGACAAAGACTTATGTGTGTATGCATTGACAAGTGCGTACACATCGAAAATTTTGTGGACGGCTATTAAATCGTAGACAGCGATCGTGCCTCGCAAAAACAAGTCAAAGAGCTGGCAACAGCGAGAAAGACGAAACAAAGGACATATTCAAGCGACGACAACGGAAATATATCGGAGCAGGGAAATGCCTCGCAGTTTGACAATACTGTGATTCGGGCATCAACTTCACTTGATTTAATAAGTAACACGATGGCCGACACATCGATATATGACAAAAAATCTGAAATATCCATAAACTCTCGAAAATCGACAAGGGTGCAACATTTAAAAGTCGAGATGGATTTTTTGGAGAAACAGCGAACACTTCAACAACAACGTGCAGCATTGGAGTTTAAGGAGAGACAAATCGAACTACAAAGACAGCTACAGCACGCAGAAATGGAAGACGACAGCATTGCTCCAAATTCTGAAGCCGACGAAGTGGAAGCAGAGAAACAGACAAGTGATTGGGTCGACACAATGCCACGTAAGCCAAAAATTGAATCTGACGACGAAAATGAAAATAATGAAATGTTAAGTCAAAATGCTGTTCAAACCTTTATGGCAAGACAAGTAATCGTTCAAGATTTACCGGAATTTTCGGGTGATCCTCTGGATTGGCCTATTTTCCACGCAGAATTTATTAACAGCACAAAAATTTGTAATTTTATAAATACGAAAATATTACACGCCTAAGAAAAGCATTGACAGGCAGAGACAAAGAAGCAGTACTGTCGCTTCTATTGTTGCCACAAAATGTGGACAATATTTTAAAAATTTTGAAAGGCAGATTTGGTGATTCAACTCATATTGTACGACACTTAATGGATCAGTTAAAGAATTTTCCAGTTGTAAAAGAAGACAAATTTGAAAGACTTATAAAATTGCATGATTTACAAATTTAATTCATACTTTGTTGTCGCTAAATGAAACTGACCATATCAAAAATCCATTATTATTTGATGAAATTTTGGAAAAAATTACCCTTAGGACAACGCATTGCCTTCATGCAATACTATCAAGAATGTAAAGTGAGGATTCAAAATTAGAAATTTTGAATAAATGGGTAGGTAAGAAGACTAAAGCAGCCCAAACATTAGGATTTGGTCTGATCAAGGCAAAAGAATCGACATTTACAATTTCAGACAATCAGACACAGAATCAGAAAAATCAAGAAAAATATTGTAACTTTTGTAAGGGAAATAACCATTATGTGACTTTATGTGACAAATTCAAAAGCCTTGACATCGACAAACGTTGGCAGCATGTTTCACATAATCGTTTATGTATTTCGTGTTTAGGCAAAAATCACCCTATGAAATATTGTAAACGTAAAAAGCCATGCGATATTAAAAACTGTACGTTTACACACAATATGTTGTTGCATAAAGACAAACAACAGCACTTGGCAGAACAGAGTCCAGAATCTCACGAAAAGCCAAAAGCACAAATTGAAACTGAAAAAAATTGCAACATTAATTTGAATCAAAATAACGTTCTGCTTAAAATCCTTCCAGTTACTCTTGTTGGGCCACATACAAAAATTGATACTTACGCTCTTTTAGATGAGGCTTCTACAGTTTCTTTAATTGATCACCAGTTAGCGAACGACTTAGAGCTAGATGGTCCAATTAGGCCACTAAAAATGCAATGGACGAATAATGAGATTTACGAACAGGAAGACTCAAAGGTGGTTAGCGTTCACATAAAGGGTAACAATGAAAGATCAAACATATTCACATTGCGCAATGTCAAAACTGTATCAGACTTAAATTTACCAATACAAACTGTAAACATTCGGGACATATCTGAAGATTGGAAATTTTTGAAAGATTTTGATAGATGTTCCTATCAGAATGCACAGCCTAAAATACTCATTGGGCAGGATAATTGGTCACTTATAGTAACACGCAAATTAAAACATGAATCCTATAAAGGTCCAGTCAGCAGCAAAACACTATTGGGATGGGTTGTACATGGAAATGAAGCTGTAGACTAGAGACCTGCACGAGTGATTACACGATGCCGGAATCATGAGTAAAAATACTCATTTTTACGATTACAGTTACTTTTTTTTGTAACAGGTAATCATTTTCATGATTACGAGTAGTAATCGGCATCGTGGCACCGTACGATTATAATCGTGGAATCGTCAGAGAATAATCTAACAAAAAAACAATAATAATTAATATCGTTCAGTGGGTAACAGTACATAAATTTCCCGGTTTTATTTACGAATGACATGTTCGACAAGATTATCTGAAGAAGTCGCTATTTATTGCTTGTTTTTTTTTGACTAAATATTGATTAAAAAAAAATCGACAGTTGGTTAAGTGTAAACTAATTACATCATTTTTATCTGAAGAACTCGCGGAATGGCTTTAAAAAAAACAGTATTTTCTATTGCTATATTTTGGTGTGTCACAATCGTGTATATTCATTAAGTTTCTTTCAGGGGATGGTCCATCATGACCTTGCAAATCGCGTTTTTAATCAAAAATTAATATAATGCAGTCGTGAATTCTTCAGATCAAGGTGCACGAAAATGGTCTTCGCTGCGCATTCTTAAGCTAATCATATACTAATACTTTGGGCTGAATTTGGATCCATGCTATTATCTAAGCCGGACCCGATTTAAGCTGAAGGCATCTACAAAAGGGTTAATTTTTCGGAGTTATTAGATTTCCATACATAAAAAATTTAGTAAGAGAATATACATTGGAATATTTTTTGATTTAGGTTTATGTGCATTTGTACAAAAAATGTTTTAATTAATTCTGTTCTTTACGTTGTGAGTGGAAGAATAGAACAGCAACCAAGTTTTCGGCCTTCAGATTTGTTCGCCGGTCTTCCAAGACTCGATTAGCCGAACTAAAGCATCTCTCACTAGATGCGCTAGATGCCGGTATACATAATATGTGTCTTGCTAACTTCTCAAGCAGGGGAAATTCTTTTCCATGTATCTTCCACCACTTTAAAATGTTTTTTTTCTGGGTAGAAAGCATCTTTGTACATTTCAAGCTGGACATTCGTAACGCTGTCAGAGATTTGTCTGTTTGACACCTGAATATCTTTATATTCTAACATATCATCGTCTTCTATTATGTCATCGTCCATTATACTTTCCTCACGTTCTCCCAGTTCTCCAAGGCTGAATTGACTGTCCGACGTTTCGAACGATGCCTCAGATATAAAAAAAAGTTCTTGTTTAACGAGATTATATATCTCCCCACGCTCTTCCTCCTGTAAATAGCGTAGCTGTTTATATTCAGGCCACAAAAAAACAGAATTTTTATGTTCTCGGCTGATTTTTAGTTTTTCGTCAAATACTTCTAAACAGTGTTTAGCAATTGCACGGATTTCCTCATGAGTATCAAGCGAAGTTGTAATTTTCCTAATTTTCTTTTTTAGGATATGCATTTGCAGCATGACGGAATGTATAGTCGAATCCGTGTCTCCTTCGATTACGAGGGTTGTGGATTTAAATTTATTTTTCAACTTTATTTTTCGATGAATTTCGCGATCAAGACCCAACTCTTCAAATTTATCGTCTAATGCACGAACAATTGTCTTTGCAGTCTTTTTGATAACGTTTCCATCTATATCAATTGGTTCAAATTCTGTTGTAAAAAGAGTTCGCCTGTAATACAAAATTTCATTATTTAAAATTTGATTAAAAATTTAAGAGAAGGGCTATATATATCAACTTACTTATGGAAGCTCCAAGACGAGTCAATGTAATGCACTGTCAGGGTTAAAAAACTGCGTTGTTTTTTGCTATCAGTTCACAAATCGGTTGTACCTCCGCATTTACCTAAAGATATATTTAAAGAAAAAAATTATTCTTAATAATTGATGCAAACTTACCTGTTTCAACAAAATGTCGCAGATTCTGTATAAAAACATCGCGTTCACTAACGTGCACTTTAAGCAATCTGCGACTAACTGTAGTGGAATGCGGTAAAATATCTTCGATAGAATATTGCTTGGTCCCCAACTTGACTCCCACCTCAACTAAGCATCGCGCAAGATCCTTAAAGCCCGAACCGTTTACGGTCTCAAAGGGGCGAATGTCTTGTGCGACAAATTTAACGCAGCAATTAGTAACGTCCTCCCGAATTTGATCATCGACGACCACCTTTGCCTTTTAGGATTGCGGCATTATTGTTTCACTACCTACGCGCTTGAAACATACATGCTTTGGGAAATTTGAATAGTTTTAGGCATCTTTTGCACTGAACATGCCCCACAAATTCTAGCGTATTGGCATCCGCTATTTTGCCAAAAAATTTCCAGACCTCGCTGGATCCATTTGCTTCAACTATCTTATATTGTCCTGATTCCAGCTTTTTAGTAATATCCATTTTTTTTTTAGTTTTAACCGAACAGTACGTTTCAGAAATAATTCAGAATAAAAACTGACTAAAACTAAAACGAGTAAAATGTTTAAAACGGTGCGGTTCCTACGATGCTACGGTGCCACGGTGCCACGGTGCCAATTTGACAGCTAGGTAATCATACTCGTCTGTAATCATACTCGGCGACTATAACTTGATTACTATTTTACTTACTCGTGCAGGTCTCTACTGTAGACAGACGACACATACAAACAAATTATACATATCAAATAAATGACTGTCAAGCCTTCGACCAAAAAGATGATTTAGGTATATTGCACTACCTTGTCAAATCCTATTGGCATATCGAAAATGAAATGACTTTAGCGAAGGATAGACCAGTATCGGCGGACGACAAGAGATGCCTAGACATTCTGGAGAAAACAATGAGAAAAAATGACAATCGATTTGAATGCGGACTGTTTTGGAAACACGACAACATTAAACTGCCAGATTGCTACAATAATTGCCATAAAAGACATTTTCTGTTGGAAAACAAAATAGATAAAAATCAGATAAGCGGTCAAAAATATCAGGAAATGTTTGAGTCCTACGAATCTAAAGGTTACTTAAAGAAATTAAATGCAGACGAGTCAGCCATTGTGAGTCCTTTGACATATTATTTACCGCATTTTGGCGTAGTAAACAGTAACAAGCCGGACAAATTGAGAATTGTTTTTGACGCAGCAGCTAAAAGTCATGGTAGTTGTCTGAATGATTATCTTTTACCATGACCTGACCTTTATAATGAATTGACATCAGTTCTAATGAATTTTCGGATAAATAAGATTTCTTTCGTGGGCGATATAATGGAAATGTTTTTGCAAATAAAAATAAGACCAGAAGATCGACACGCACAAAGAATTTTGTGGCGAGGAATGGATCGCGACAGGACACCAGACATATATGAAATTCAAGTCCTATTTTTGGTGCTAAATGTAGCCCATGTATAGCACAACAAGCCAAGAATCGCAATGCCCTACATTTTAAAGATCAGCACCCAAAAGCTTGTGACGAAATAATCGGAAAACATTATATGGACGATTATTTAAGTGGTGCCAATGACGTGGACAGTGCAGTACAATTAATTAACGAAGTCTCTTACATACATGCACAAGCAAGTTTCCAAATGTGTAATTGGGTTTCCAATTCACAGGAAGTTTTGAAAGAAATTGATAGGACGAACGACATAAAAGTCCAAACGAAAGTAAAAAGTTTGACCGAGGAAAGAGTTTTAGGTCTAATGTGGGATTTTGAAAAAGATATCCTTACCTTTAACTTGAAGTTTCAGAAGAAACATTTGGAGATTTTGACACTAAATGAACGCCCGACCAAACGCGACATTCTCAAAATAACCATGTCAATATTTGATCCCTTAGGATTTCTATCCAACGTGTTAATTGCCAATAAAATACTTTTACAAGAAATCTGGGATAGCGGCATAGATTGGGATGATCAAATACAAGACAGTCATTACATGGTTTGGGAAAAACTGTGTAAAAATATATCCAGACTTAGGGAACTAAGCATTCCAAGAATAATGACAGAACTTCCACTTGACAAATGTAATATACATATCCACATATTTTGTGATGCTTCTAAATTTGCATATGCAGCGTGAGCATATTTGAGATTTGATGATGGTAAAAAGGTTGATTGCTCTCTTATACTGGCCAAATCAAGAGTCGCGCCATTAAAACCCATGTCAATTCCAAGACTTGAATTACAAGGAGCTCTACTAGCTGCCAGACTAAGTAAAGCTATAAAAGAAGTACTCAACGTGAAAATTGACAAGACATATCTGTGGACAGATGCTGAAATAGTCTTATATTGGCTTAAATCGAGTAGTAAGCGATTTAAAGTTTTTGTTCCAACAAAATTAAACCCGGCAGATGAGGCTACAAAAATTACTGACATTGACTTTTCCCGAAATTCTTCTTGGTTGACCGGACCATCCTTTCGGAAAAAAGACCCTAATGAATGGCCAAAAGGAAAGTTGTTTGAAGAGAATCAACATAAGAACGAAGAATTCACAGTAGAATATGTAAACTTAATTGGAAGAGTTAGAAATTCAATTATTTTGCCAGAGCCAAATAGATTTTCTAACTGGATGAGGTTCCTTAGAACGACTGCCTGGATGTTGCGATACGTAAGCAACTTAAAATCACCCAAAAACAAAAGGCATAACTGTAAGTTACTTCCAGAAGACATTGACAAAGCGGAAAAACTTATTTTTGAAAGAATTCATTCTGATTGTTATGGTAGTGAACTTGACTGTTTGAAAAAAGGAAAAACCATTGAGAATTCAAGTAACTTGAAATCACTTCCCATATACATATCAGACGACGGATTGTTACGACTTAAAGGACGATTGGACAATGTTGACGAAAAGCAATTTGATTTTGATGCCAAAAACCCAATCATTTTGCCCAAAGAACATCCGATTACAACTTTGATTGTTCACTTTTATCATGCGAAATATAGTATAGTATAAATATATATAAATATATATATAATATATATATATATAAATATATGTGTTCGCAACAGGCATTGTGGGGACTTTTTTTTTATTCAACTAGTATTTGGGGGACATTTCGACATTTTAGGGACTGTCCCCAAATAGATCAGAGATTGAACAGGCATTTTGGGAACATTTACAAATAATGGCCTTTACAATAATTTTCCTTCATTTCCATGCTTACCGTTAAAAACTAGAGCTAAAATGAATTAAATTTTCCTTTAAACCTGCTCTAAAATTAAAGGGATTGTTGTACTTATTAAGATTTTAAAATTAATTTTTATAACTACCGATCATTTCAGGCACAGCACATTTAATTAATTTTCTAAATTAATTGAGCGCATATATAAAATATTCTTTTGGTAATTCTGAAATATTATATTTATATCTTGTGGTAAACAAAAACGAGAAGGCAAAGCTAACTTCGACTGTGCCGAAGACTTTACTCCAACTGATTTAACCGGTTAAATATATATAGGATATAGATATCAGATATTTAAAATTTTTAAAACATTTATAATAAAAATTTTATACCATAAAAAAAAACATTTCCTAGTAAATCACATTATCCGACCGATCAGTCCTATGGCAGCCATAGGCTATAGTCATGCGATTTTGATCAATTTTTTCAAAATTATGTGAAAGCATATAAAACTAATATATTCCAAGACTAGTGACGCTGCGATGAAAAACAAAAAAGTTTTTCTCACTAGAGGTAGATTTGGGACCGACCGTTTCTATGGCAGCTATATGCTATAGTGATCCGATTTCGATAAATTTTTCCAGAATTATGTAGAAGCATATATAACTAACATATACCAAGATTAGTGACGCTGCGATGGAAAACAAAAAAGTTTTTTTCACTAGAAGTAGTTTTTAGACCGACCGTTTATATGACAGCTATATGCTATAGTCAACCGATTTTGATAAATTTTTT